>OX578280.1:11715893-12248393 GCA_951217055.1 Gerris lacustris | reverse complement strand
ACAGTTAAAATACTCTACAAATTAGTAGAGAGGCACATAGCTTCCTCACGTCATATTTCGTATATTTTAATGAGTTTATGCTTTAACATCCCACTATTGTCAAATTTATTTAATTCCGAGCTTAATGGAAACTTTGGTAACGGAAGCTATGTTTGTCCCGTTACCTTCGGTAAACTCGAAAGCAATGTGATCGTTCTAAAGAACAAAATATTTTATGACCGATTTCAAAAATTCCAAGACAGAAATCCGTTTTAGTCATCAGGGAACATTTTTGGTTCCGTGTCTATAAGTCGGTTTGTCGCTCAATTTTTGCGAACCATCATATATTAAAAATTACAAGTCCGATTTTAATGAAATTGTTGGTCCCATAAAGTTTCAATCTTCTGCGCCCATTTGTTTCTCTTCAACATGCGCACAAACATACATTTATTTACACCTAATAGCATCAATAGTACTCATTTGATTTTTATTAAATTAAGCAAAAGTTAAAGAACTTATACGGTTGAAATTAATTTGGTGCTATCTGCAGTCAACTTTCTACAAACCATCAAATTTCATAAAATCAGTAAAAATTCGTGGGGAAAATTAAATAAATTTGACAATAATAGGCTGTAAGAGCATAAAATCATTAAAGTATATGTAATAGGACGCGATGAAGGTATATACCGTAATGTATGGTATATACCTTCATCGCGTATTTTAAAATGGTTCCAACAATTTTGATAAAATAATTGTGAACTGTAAATCATATAAAAACAAATTTAACCAAATAAGTCTTTTTCACATTAATTCAATTATACAATATTTTCAAAATATAATTGTTATGTTATAATTTTACTACGTTTTTATTAGCTTGCATTCTTGTTTGTTTGTTTGCTTATTTGTTTGTTTGTTTGTCCGGTACAAATCTTGCAAGGGATTTTTTACAAACTTCCCGAATAGCTAGGCACTTGAAACTTTTAGAATAGCTCAGAACACGATGACAATGCATTATTTTAATACTTTTAGCCATCTTTCAGCAGAATTTAATTCGTTTTCAGCAAATTTTGCTGTATGGAAAGTTAGTTCGGAAAAAAACCGCAAATTATTTTTATTTGTTTTGACGTATCCCATATTTTTACGAATCTTCATTATAACGGGTTTCAAATTTGTGATTTTTTATTAAGATGTAAACATTGAATGACAGCTAAAAAGAATAAGTAAACAAAGAAATAAATTAATTGACGTATGACAACCAGGTGTGTCTATACTTGTGTAATAGATATCGGTTTATTTATTCTACATCTGTACTTCTTCACTTGTACTTATTTTTTTTCTCTTACCTTTTTCTCTTATATAATTAATCATATATTAGGCTTATGATTAAAATTTTATCATAAGCCAATAAAGCGCAGATTTCTTTGAAAATTCGCTCATTAAGTCATGGTGCATGACTGGACTTTTTATCTTGTAATTATTCTGTGTACTTATATTATCTATTTTCTTCTGCTGTACTGGTGTAATTACTTTAATATGAGAAAAATGTAATCTATTTACTTAAATAAAATGTTATCCTTTCTATGAAAACGAATATATAAAGATATCAATTAAAACAACTGATAAGGATTAAAAATAAAAATATATCACAGATTTTCGATTGACATAAAAGAAGGGGCAGAAAATCAGTTAAAAGTTATTAAATCTAAACGTTTAGGAAGTATTGGACCCAACCGGCTGGTTCTGACAGATTATTCGCACAAAAGATTTCATTCCAAATCCAAAAACTTCTCTATGGCAAAACAATTTTACTCAAACTTGGGTCGAAATTGGACCTGCCTTCTATCGGAAAGGCCTATCCACACTGTGAAAACTCAATTTGATTTTGAGTACACTGACCTCGGGTTATTTCAAAGCAAGCCTTTAAGCTTTCTTATAAAATGTTCAATGGCAAGAGAACGGCCTCCTTTAAAATACACCAATCCTTTTGACCAATAGGCTTTTTTTAATTGAATATTTAAATGTTTAATCTTTTTAAAAAAGGAATATTCTATAAAAAAAATTTATTACAATTAGTTAAGGCAATGAGAGTCGATTTGAACTGAGTTCCTTATACGTAGTCAGAGATATTAAAATAAAACTTTTTTATAAATATGTGTGTCATTCCAATAAATAAGGAATGACATAAACCGTCTCTTACACATGAATTCCAACTTTTTAAGAGCCAAAGCAGCTCATGATGGTCTTCATAAGGCCATCATGAATGCCTAAATGAGGAAGATATAGAATTACATTAGTAACAGGAAATAAGTGAAAGGTGAGTTTACTTCATGTCGGAGATCGACGTAAGAGTCACTTGAGTCTTTTCTTTGTCTTATTTCGGAAATTAAGTAGTCTCACCTTTAACTTGTTTTCTGTTATTAATGTAACTTTATTTTATCCTACGTTTCGGCACTGATGATGGCCTTATGAAGGCTGAAAGCTTCTTTGGCTAATACCTATAAAGTTTGAATTTACGTTGAGAGACAGCCCTTAAGATGAACTCCGTAGACGCTCCCATATATATATATATATATATATATATATATATATATATATATATATATATATATATATATATATATATATATATATATATATATATATAAACAGCAATGTAATACCGTGTTTGCACACAGCAATAGGCTACACAATTTGTGAGAGGCACCAAGGGATGTGCCACGCAAGCGTGACACATAGGAACTGTTCCAACATCAGACATTACGTCATTAAGATGTTAACTCGGCATTACGCCATGTCCTGCATCGGTATAGGTCCGGAGTTGGGTAGGCATCGTTTGGCCCCTGATGAGTCGGACGCGACGAAACGATGCAGGACATGGCGTAATGCCGAGCCAACATCTTAATGACGTAATTTCTGATGTTGGAACAGTTCCTGTCACGCTTGCGTGGCACATTGGTGCTTGGTATTACATTACTCAATCAATAAAGGACGTGATAGGATGTTTTAGATTAGATATTTTTGTTTATACTCATTACACTAAACAACTGTCTACATGAATATAGAGTAACTGTTTTTGTTTTATTTTTGTGTTACTTTTGTATCATGTCCTGTAAAATTAATTTGATACTTCTCTTTCATAGATAATTTTTTTTTTTATCTTTATGTTTAACATAGTAATATTTTATATATCTCATGATAGTAAGAAATATAATTGACATACCTACTTGTATTTTATTAAACTTTGTATTTTATTTAAGACCTAAAAAATATTTTACAAAAAAGAAAAAATGAATTATCTTTTTATAACGATACATTATTTGGATAAGATCTCTTTTCTTCTGTTTCTATTGTACGAGAAAGAAGATTACCATTTGAAGGAAATGATTCATGTTACATAAAATAATCTTTGTATATGGTTAAGGGCTAAGGGAGTTCTCTGGGTTAGCAGGAACTAGATTATTTCTAAACCTCCCGGCTGAATCTCGGAAGGGCCTCACTAGACCGAGGTACATGTCCCTTGACATCGTAAAAGAGGGTTTACGGCTTTAACTTGCCCTTCTAACAATAGACTTGGCAAATGAACACTGTTCTCCTAACCCTTCCTTCTACTGAAACTTAACTCGCAATAGGTCCTTTCAAAAGCTAATACCGTGGCGCCCAGTTAACAAGCAACATGACAGAATTCTCAACATGAACATACACCTGGTAAAATTCATATAACGAGGCTGTTTAAACCGGTGGACTGTCAAATGCAGGCGTAGGTAAGCCATAGAAGAACCCAGCAAATAATACTATGCAGAGAATTGTTTAATTCTCCAATATGCTATTACTAATATAAATATCTTAAATTTAATTTACTCCAAATATATTAAATATTATAAAATTTAAACTATAGACACGCCACAGTTATATAACCGTATATAAAATATATAATATAACATTTTCCATTTAATAGAACGTAATAATGCATAATTAAAATAAAATATATTATTAAATTTGTTTGAGGGCTTTTGCTTCCAAGTTTACCGAAAATAATGGAAGCTATGTGATCGTCCTGAAGAACAAAAATTGTTAATGTCTCCAATTTCAATAGTTCCGTGACAGATATCCGTTTCAGACATCAGGGAACATTTTTGGTTCCGTGTCTGTCTCTCGGTCTCTCAGTCGCTCAATTTTTGAGAACTAACCGATTTCAAAGAAATTTAAATGGTAAGTCATAATTTGCCCTTTGTTGGTCCCACTAATTCGCTATCTTCTGCGTCCATTCGTTTCTCTTCCAAATGCGCACTAACATACATTTATTTACACCTTTTATCTTCAAAAGTACTCATCTGATTTTTATGAAAATTTGGATGCTTTGTCGAAAGTAGCCGCACGTAGCCCCAGATTAAGTTTGACCGTCTGATGGGTTGTCTAAAGTTGCCCGCACGTAGTCCCAGATTAATTTCGACCGTCTGATGGGTTGTCTAAAGTAGCCTGCACGAAGTCCCAGATTAATTTCGACCGACTGATGGGTTGTCTAAAATAGCCGGCACGTAGCCCCAGATTAATTTCGACTGTCTGATGGGTTGTCTAAAGTAGCCCCACGTAACCCCAGATTAATTACCTTCGCGGGAAACCATAGAGAAAACTTGAAATTCGGTGCTACTTTTGGAACACCCTATACTAACTGGACTAAGTAAATATTAACTTGGTCCGTAGGCTTCCGCGGGTAGATTCGTCATAAACAGCTTGGGTTTCCGGTGAAATCCGCGTCACGAAGGGGTTGAAATCCGACGTTTCGCTTCCACTACTGCAAGCATCTTCACAAAGAAACACCGACAAAGGCAGCACCTGCGTGATTGCATCATCCCGACAAAGGATCACCCCGAGTACTGGGACACCCAGGTACAATCTACGGTCTAGGAAACCAGTATAAATACGCCGTTCTTCTCTCCAATCGTCAGTATATCCTGTGTTTGCTTCGAGTCAACACCACGATGCACCACACCCCTGAAGATGCTTCCACTAGTGGAAGCGAAACAGCGGATTTCAACCCCTTCGTGACGCGGATTTCACCGGGAACTAAAGCTGTTTATAAGTAAATATTGTTAACTTTTGTCATGTTGTCTTTTATTTAATTTAACAGTTTAATTCACATTTCATTATCATTTTAACAATAATTATTATTAAATAAAAAAATAAGGAACTTAATTAAGATTAATAATAATGAGTAATTTCAATAAGAGTAACAAATTTTTTGTAAATTTTACAGTTATTTTATTATATTGAATAAATCAATATTCGACTGAAGATTGTTTTTATTTCTACACCTCATCAATAAGAAAATTTCTTCTAATGTTCTATATAAGTAGAAGAATAGCTAGAAGTCAACAAATATGGTAAATCTGCTCAATAAAAAAAACACTTATACCTTTCAACAAAAAAATCATCAAAAAAAAAGTTCCTTCAAAAATATCAACTACGGATTTAAAAAAGGAATAAAAAAAAATCGCATAACATTAAAGTGTAAAAAGATAAATAAAAGTGAAGCAAGGAAGAAATACTTGGGGAGACTGTCAGGAGTAGGAGTAGCGATAGAAGCTGTGGTAATAGTCAACAGATTTGTCTAAATTAGGGGCTAAGTTGACAGCGGCACCCCCTACTTCTTGTTTCAGTCCCCACCCCCTTTAGAAAACTTTCCGACATCTGATATCTCCCCTCCTCGACTTCTCTGCTTGCCCATTTGTTACAGTTTTTCGCGGTCGTTTTTCGGCGTTACATTGCTTCTCTCCTTGGAGTAAAAAAAAAAATATGAGTAAAAGAAAATATGAGACCACTCTCAAGAGTGTATCTTTTTTAGCAGATTTATTTTTTCTCATAGAGACAGGGAGAGTGGAGGGGGAAGAAAAGTCGTTTAGGGTGGTTTTTCTTATTACTTCCCTTCCCGAAATTTTTTCCTCCTGCTTCATATTTATTTTTGCAAATACTTTTTTGCACTCTTACCTTTTCTCAACGTTCTTCAATTCGTTTTCTTTATCTGTTCTCTGAGATTCTTTCGTTAACTCCCCTTTCTCCCCATTTCAAATAATCTGACCTCTTTATTGAAGTACCTTTTTTTTTTTACTTATATTCCCCTCAATAAAAATAAAAAAATAAAATATTGAAAATTATATTTATGAGAAAATAAGAATAATATTTCGATAGATATTCAATAAAGATTTTTTTTATATATTTATTATTTATTATTGGGGAAGAAAAATAAGTGTACCTAGTAAATAAATAAAAGAAAATAAAGTTATTATATAGACCCAATAAACATAACATCGATTCTTATAAAAACCTTTAGTTTCAACTTGCCCCTTGTTACACGTACGTTACATACGTACATACGTACATTGTTGCATACGTTTTTGAGTTAAAAATAAAAATTACGAATTCATGGAAGATATGTTTTACCCCCCTCTTTTTTAATCTAACTAAATTTTGGTATTTTGGGTTTTATAAATATTAATAACACTTATTATAAAATAGTCTGCCAATTGGTGTGGCACATAGCTTCCTCGCGTCCTTTACTTTTGTTTTCTTTTATGAGCCATTATTGGATTTTGGGATTTATAAATACGAATAAAACGTATCATAAAATAGTCTGCTATTTAGTGTGGCACATAGCTTCCTACTTTACTTTTGCTTTCTTTTACGATTTTTTTTTTTTTTTTTCCCCTTTCATTTTAATTCTGTTTAATTATTTACATGAACAATATATGAATTTAACAAAATCTTTTAGAAATTCATAAAACTTGGAAGCAAAAATACCCATAACAAGTTTTATCTTTAAATATTGTATAACTTATAAATATTGTTTAAAATATTAAATATTTATCTAAACTAAAAAAATTATAATCGCTTTTAAATATTTTGTTTTATATTTATGCGGTTCAAAGAAAAGTGAAAAAGACAAAAACATGAATAGCAGATAGAAAAAAGATGAGTATTTTTACTTTAAAACATTTTTTCCTGGTTAGATTCAATATTTTGACAGGTTTTACACCTGTCTGTCAGAAGCAAGGTACTCTCCACTCCATTCTCTACCTGTCACTTCGAGTCAAGGTTGATTTTTAATCCAAACAACCGTCTAGCTAAACGAGTGCAATTTAGGGGAAGTCTTTCCTCTTGCATCATCCTTATAAATTATATGAACTGGAACGTTCAATAAATGTTCCTGTCTACAGTCGTTATACACTCCATTCGTTGTTCCAAAGTTTTTTTTTTGTTTTTTTAGAAATAATAATAGAACAAAAATATATATTTTAAGGTAAAACAATGAACTTGAAAATAGTTTAACCAAATCAAAAGGTTGTTTTTGTACAAACTTCAGAGAATTTAATTCCGGGTTTAATTATGTAGAAAACTTGGCTCATAACATTTTGTAACTAGGTAACTATTAAAAAGAAATGCTAATCATTTATATCGTTTAAATGGAAATGTCGGAATTTTTTAATTTTTCTTGTTAACACAGTTATAATGGTATAATTTTATGATTCATCATTAAGGCTGATATATACTACACCGTGCCGGTTCGGTAAGGTATTGTCTAATAAGGTTTCGGTGGGTATTGTGTCTAATGATAATGAGGTTTCGGTGAGGTATTGTCTAATGATAATGAGGTTTCGGTTAGGTATTGTCTAATGATAATGAGGTTTCGGTCAGGTATTGTCTAATGAAGTTTCGGTGAGGCATTGTCTAATGATAATGAGGTTTCGGTAAGGTATTGTCTTATGAAGTTTCGGTGAGGCAATGTCTAATGATAATGAGGTTTTGTTGAAGCATTGTCTAATAATAATGAGGTTTCAGTGAGGTATTATTGTCTAATGAGGTTTCAGTGAGGTATTGTCTAATGAGGTTTTGTGAGGTGTAGTCTAAATAAGGTTTTGGTGAAGTATTGTCTAATGAGGTTTTGTTGAGGTATAGTCTAAATGAGGTTTTGGTGAAGTATTGTCTAATGAGGTTTTGTTGAGGTATAGTCTAAATGAGGTTTTGGTGAGGTATTGTCTAATGAGGTTTTGTTGAGGTGTAGTCTAAATGAGGTTTTGGTGAGGTGTTGTCTAAATGAGGTTTCGGTGAGGTATTGTTTAATGAGGTTTTGTGAGGTGTAGTCTAAATGAGGTTTTGGTGAAGTATTGTCTAATGAGGTTTTGTTGAGGTGTAGTCAAAATGAGGTTTCGGTGAGGTATAGTCTAAATGAGGTTTTGGTGAGGTATTGTCTAATGAGGTTTTGTTGAGGTGTAGTCTAAATGAGGTTTTGGTGAGGTGTTGTCTAAATGAGGTTTTGGTGAGGTGTTGTCTAAATGAGGTTTCGGTGAGGTATTGTTTAATGAGGTTTTGTTGAGGTGTAGTCTAAATGAGGTTTTGGTGAGGTGTTGTCTAAATGAGGTTTTGGTGAGGTGTTGTCTAAATGAGGTTTCGGTGAGGTATTGTTTAATGAGGTTTTGTTGAGGTGTAGTCTAAATGAGGTTTCAGTGAGGTATTGTCAAAATAAGGTTTTGGTGAGGTATTGTCTAAATGAGGTTTCGGTGAGTTATTGTCTTATGAGGTTTTGGTGAGGTATTGTCTAAATGAGGTTTCGGTGAGGTATTGTCTAAATGAGGTTTCAGTGAGGTATTGTCTACTGACATTTTGTTGAGGTGTAGTCTAAATGAGGTTTCGGTGAGGTATTGTCTAAATGAGGTTTCGGTGAGGTATTGTCTAAATGAGGTTTCAGTGAGGTATTGTCTACTGACATTTTGTTGAGGTATTGTCTAAATGAGGTTTCGGTGAGGTATTGTCTAAATGAGGTTTCAGTGAGGTATTGTCTACTGACATTTTGTTGAGGTATTGTCTAAATGAGGTTTCGGTGAGGTATTGTCTAAATGAGGTTTCGGTGAGGTATTGTCTAAATGAGGTTTCAGTGAGGTATTGTCTACTGACATTTTGTTGAGGAATTGTCTAAATGAGGTTTCGGTGAGGTATTGTCTAAATGAGGTTTCAGTGAGGTATTGTCTACTGACATTTTGTTGAGGTATTGTCTAAATGAGGTTTCAGTGAGGTATTGTCTACTGACATTTTGTTGAGGTATTGTCTAAATGAGGTTTCGGTGAGGTATTGTCTAAATGAGGTTTCAGTGAGGTATTGTCTACTGACATTTTGTTGAGGTATTGTCTAAATGAGGTTTCAGTGAGGTATTGTCTACTGACATTTTGTTGAGGTATTGTCTAAATGAGGTTTCGGTGAGGTATTGTCTAATAAGGTTTTTTTGAGGTGTAATCTAAATAAGGTTTCAGTGAGATATTTAATTAGGCTCGCGCCTGTTGCCCTCTGCCTTTATTCTGCGTTACATTCTATTAAATTGATTTATTTAAATTACAGTTTTGTTTGATATCTTTTTATTATATTTGGTAATGTGCAGTTTTTCATTTTTTATTATACTTTTTTTCTTAACTGGCAAAAACCGTTTATATTATCTTCTAAATGGTTGAAAATAGAATTTTTTCTTTATTTCCACATTGTTGAGCCGCAGTTTAGAAGTTAAGATTACAATGAAAAGAATCGTGCTTTTTTTTCTCCGTAGAATAGAATGAGATAAGTGTTGCTAAAGGACCTTATCGTCGCGTATTATTCAGTCCGTATGACCTGCCGCTTTGCTTTTACGGCTTATAAAAATGGTAAAGAGACGACACTACAGAAACGATTAGGGTTCCACTCTGGACGGACCATTTGCCAACTAAATAATACTTCTATTCGCACATAAAATATAATTCCTTCTTTTCTAGTACCATACTTCAGAATCTTTTAAAATACATTATGTACCCTTAAGGGACATTGAAGAGCTCTCCTTTACAAATATCAAATAAATATGTATAATTTGCAGAAGTACTAAAAACCTTTTTTACCATTTTCTGCCTCATTCCATAGTTCATTGACTTAGCACACAATCTTAAGTACATATACCAATTAATCTTATTTAGTATCAGTATAATTATACATTAGCATTTAAGAATATAATTATCTAAAAATAAAGTGTAAAATTATGAGGAATTGGTCTATTAATTTAAAAACACTATACACACAAGCAAACTTACGAAGAGCCTTATTTGGCTGGCTATTTATCAGAGCCTTAGAGGTTTTTATTGATTTAAAAAATAAAAACAATATCAGTGATGTTTTAACTTGTAAGAAAGGTTATTTGTAAACAGTGTTGTCCAATGAGTACTTTAAGAAAATAAAACTAAACAAAGATTTATAAATCAATCTCTTCTATCTATAATATAAGTGGCAATGTCCTGATTGACTGACTGACTGACATAGAATCAACGCACAGCCAAATCTGCTTAACCGAGAGACTTGAAATTTTGAGGATATACTCGGTTCATATCATAGGCATCCACTAAGAAAGGATTTTGCGAATTTTTTATTTTTGTACCCAGGGGTACGGGGTACAAATGTCAAAGTAATGAATACTTTTAATGATGCATATCGTTGAAAAGCTCTTTAAAAGTGCAGTAATTGTTGTTATGTACAGTTTTGTCATATTTTCATTTAGGAGGGGGTAAAATGGAAAAATGTGTATAACTACATCTTATATAAATGAAAAGTATCTATGAGTGTCTTTTATCTTATATAAATGAAGAGTGTATATGAGTGTACTGCTTACATGAGATTATAAAGTTAAAATGTTGGTACACAGGAGTACGGGGTACAAATGTCAAAGTAATTGATAGGTACCCTTTATGATGCATATCGTTGAAAAGCTCATTACAATGCATAAAGTAATTGTAATGTACGTTTTTGTCATTATTTTCATTTAGGAGAGGGGTATATAGGAAATGTCAACGTAAATGTGTGTGCGCGCGTGCGCGTGTGTGTGTGTTCTTTATTCAAATCTACCGTTTCATTCCGATTTCAATGAAAATTTGCACACTTGACCTTCAAAGCAAGGGGAAAAGGGGAAGGTCACTGACTTCATGCATTTTCGAAATTTTGATTTTGGTACACAGGGGTACGTGGTACAAATGTCAAAGTAATGAAAACCTTTCACGATGCATACCATTGAAAAGCTCTTTAAGAGTGCTGTACAATTATTGTTATGTACATTTAGGGGGGTAAAATGGAAAAATATATCTATATCTATGTATAAAAAACTAATAATTGTTGTGTCTGTACATTTATCTGATTGGGCTAAAATTTTGTATTTATTCATTTATTTATTTATTTATTTTTAATTATTTTTTTTTTTTTAAATACCTTTATTGAATAAAACATATTAATACATAAATAATATTTTAGTACATCAATTTATCTATGTCATTGATTTTACATTTTAGCTCTACATAAGGTTATCTCTCCACTAGAGAACACGGAGGCCCGAGCTGTGGAGAGAGAATATGGGGTATTTCCACTGAATGAGTAGTCCTGACAACGAATTTAAGTTTAGAAAATTTGATATCTGTCTGTCTGTGCGTCAATCACGTCCAAATGGCTGAATAGATTTTGGAGGTTCTTGGGTACAATGTTAAGCTTAATTCTGCAGGTGATAAAGGATATAAAACGCTTTGGTAGCTTTATATGGAGCTGAGAACGGGGCTGCTAAATAGATTTAAAAATTCTTATTTCATTTTTCATAAAAAATGTATTTAACCAAAATTGCAGAAGAAACTACTGACCATATTACCGAAACTACCGATCTCCTAAAGTTAGGAAGTTAATACTTGAGAAAGAGCTCTTATTTTGGATGTAAACATGTATATTAATAAAAGATAATTCCAATTTCAACCAAGGGATGTAAAATGCCACGGGGAGGGGGGGGGGGGGGTTACACAAGGAAAATACCACTGCTTTTCCTTTTTAAAAATTTAGTCGGAATGAATTACTAATTTGGGATATTAGTAAATTATCTTATCAAAGGGGAGGGGGTATATAAATAAGGGGGAGGGATAGAATCTAGATATTCTCGCTTTGTAAAATAATTTAAATGTTTCTTGATGGTAGTTTATAAATCCATTAAATTGAAAATAAAACACCCCGTAGCGAAGCACGGGTATTCAGCTAGTCCTATATATATATATATATATATATATATATATATATATATATATATATATATATATGAATAAATTCTCGACCGTAAATATAAACAGAAAACAAACAAAACTCAGGTTTCGGTCACAAAAATCGTCTTTATGTTACAATCCCGACGTTTCGGTTTTTACTTAAAACCTTCTTCAGGGGCCGTAAAACATCTAAACAACGATCTCAGTCGTTGTTTAGATGTTTTACGGCCCCTGAAGAAGGTTTTAAGTAAAAACCGAAACGTCGGGATTGTAACATAAAGACGATTTTTGTGACCGAAACTTGAGTTTTGTTTGTTTTCTGTATATATATATATATATATATATATATATATATATATATATATATATATATATATATATATATATATATATATATATATATATATATATATATATATATATATATATATATATATATGGCAATGTAAGCAATTAATGTTTATTTATTACTTAAGAATTATAATTCTATACAGACAATATCTTTCGTCAGTTAGTCAGGATTAATTTGAAGTTAAATCATAAAAAAAGGTCAAAGAACTAAGGACTGCGTTACTAACCTTTTCAGTTTTTACATCATTAGAAATATATATATATATATATATATATATATATATATATATATATATATATATATATATATATATATATATATATATATATATATATATAGATGTAATCTTAAAAATTGCCCGAAGAATAAAAATAATATCTTTACTTCTTTAAATAATCTATTCTACCCTTCCATAAAATGCAGATTCTGAGAATGAAAAAAAATGGTGTTCTACGAAAATTATGATTGTGACATTTTGGGTACGTAGTTGGTTTTACACTAAGGACTTGGAGGGGGGTTCAGGAGCAGTAATGATCCCCTCCCTAAGCAATCTACTACTTCCTTCGCCCTCTTATAAAAATCAGGGTTCTTGAACCATCCCGCTAAGGGGTTGTAAAAATCACGAGTAATCTTTTTCCCCCTTAAGAGTTTTTTTTTTCCTTCTTCCTCTTCTTCATTTTTAAGGTTAATGCCAGTTGTAACCTTTGAAGAGGAAACTTATTTAATCCTGGTGATCAAATCGGGTTTTTTTTTGGAAAAAAAAAGTTATAATATATATCCTTTTTTTGGATATATATATATTTGGGATCTTAACAAAGGTTGATGATTCTCGTTTAGAGATTTTTATCCTTTATATAAATAAAATGGTTGATCGTGAAGTCTTACGTAAAAAAGGGTTTCGTTAGTATTGAGAATTTGAAATTTAAAATTAAAAAAAAATGCACAATGAATGTGAAAAATTGAAAATAAATCAATTTTCCTAGGTTAGTTAATTAGATCAAATGACTATTCTTATTTTTTCTATATCTCGCAGCAGCTATAGAAATAATTCATATAAAAATGCAATTTTTCAAAACTGGTCTTATTTTCAACCTTTTTTTTTGGTTTCTGTATTCTTCACCCTAGTTGTATCTATGTGCAAAATTTGGGGAAGATTAAATGACGGGAAATGGTTCAAAATTGGGGTAATAGGTGTGTGATGAAACTTAAAAAGCAAATAAATTTGACGCCATTTTTTTTTTTTTTTTGGTTTCTGTATTCTTCACCTTAGTTGTATCTATGTGCAAAATTTGGGGAAGATTGAATGACGGTAAGTGGTTCAAAATTGGGGTAATAGGTGTGCGATGAAACTCAAAAAGCAAATAAATTTGACGCCATTTTGTTTTTGTTTTTATTTTTTTTTGGTTTTTGTATTCTTCACCTTAGTTGTATCTATGTGCAAATTTGGGGAAGATTGAATCACGGGAAGTGGTTCAAAATTGGGGAAACGAAAATGTGCGATGAAACTTACAAAGCAAAGTAATATAAGACCAGTAAAAAGCATTTTTTTTATATTTTTAGTAACAGCAGAAATATGGTTTTGTGAGAGGGAAGCGCAAATTTTTATGTTTTTTGACGAATTAAACAATGTTCTCAAGTGTTATATATTTTTGTTACCAACTTTTTAATACCTTTAATATAATACTCCACTTAAAAGTCTCATGTTTTCATCTCTTTTGATTCAAAAACTATTGGAACCGTACAGAGTGACAGACAGACACAGAAATGAACCTATAATGGTATATTTTCTTTTGGATATACCAACGAAACCCTAAAAAGAGGTGGAAATACATTAATAATTTTTAATTCGTAATAATTATATACTAGTTGTATCAATGAACAGCATTTAATATTAAATTTATTTCCCTTATATTGAAATTTATGTGATTACTACTTCATTTATAGTCTAAATCCTAGATAATAATGTGACATTTACAGCATATACATTTGGTTGACATAAATTGGATGCCATAATATATCTAAAAATATTATGCAGCTCCCTGATGTCTGAAACGGATTTCTGCCTTGGAATTTTTGAAATCGAAGACATATAGTTATTTATGTAACTAGGCAGCAAAATGGAATTTTACTGACGAGTGATTAGATTAGCCTCCGAGCCGAAGGCGAGGACAGGCTATGATTTTACCTATTTGACTGTCGAGTCATTTTTTGACTCGACAGTTTGACCTATTTCTGTTCATTTTTTTGATTTACTTATTTGACTGCCTCGGCTTCGCCTCGGCAGGCAATATGAATAAACGAGGCAGAAATGTTTCCTTTGCTGCCTTGTTGCATACAATATTTTATTTACGGGCGGCAAAAAAAATGAAACTGCTAACATACCATCTTTATTAATATAACATAGTTAATTACTATGTTATATATTAATAAGATAATAACATACGTATTACCTAAAATGAATGTTCATAAAGAATCAAATAAGGTTTGGAAAATTAACAATAAGTGAATAGCAAACTGAATCTATAACAACGAAATACAAATCACACGTATATAACACGCAAAACTTCTGAATGAATAATGCACGCAATATAAAATATTTATATATATTTTTACTAAAAAATTACTAAAAGTATTAAATATATCTTCTATTGCTTACAATAATAAAAATAACTAGGAAAAATAGCTAGTCTAATCTAGAATGATTTTAATAATAATAATATGATATGAATGTTGGATGTTTACATGAAGCTGCAGTGTGGCGAGTGACTCCGCTATTTTTTTATTTAAAGATCTACTATTCATTGAACTAATTTAACAGAATTAACTTATATAAACATATTATTTTATTATTAACACGTTTATTTATTAAACTATAATATATTATGTTATAAGATGGAGATAATAGTATTAACTGTTCTTGCCAAAATAAGAGGTTATGACACGCAGTGGTAAACACTGTTACTTTCTCTGCCTAGGCAGGAAAATATTTCCCTGCCTAGGCAGAGAAAGTATTAACCTGACTGTTTTAACTTCTTTCCTGCCTGTTTTTAATATTTTAATGACAAATCTGCGAAATAGTACTTTCCAGCCTAAAAACAGTTAAGTAATGATTAATTTTGCTGCCGTAAGTAGAAAATGAAATCAAAATAAATTGTCGTTCATCGGAACGATCACATAGCTTCCGTTACCTTCGGTAAACTCGGAAGAAATAACCACATGATATTTTACAATTTAAATACACTATACAATATAAATTATATAAACGTGATCCTCTGATGATCCGTGTCCCTCTTACAGTAGGAAACAAATATAGCATTATTTTAAATTAACTGCTAAGGTTAATTGTATACCTACCTTTCATAATCCAGTAATAACTAATTTATTAATTTAATTACTTAACCCTAGAGTGGTACTGCTTCGTAATTTTTACGAAGGTTTGTCTTTTTTCTGTGAATTACAGAAGTCTAGAAATGTGGAGGGGGTTGAGACCTTATCTATGCCTTCACTGGAAAGTTTTCAGTATATCGGTAGACCTTCACGTGTCAGTGAATCATCGAACTGTTTTTCCAAAAGTCACTTCGTCGGATTTACGTAGATGTACCGTTACACGTAAAATATTATTTGTACTTTTTACGTATCATTACTGGTGTATCCTTTATGGATATAATTAAGACTGTCGTTAATTTGTTTTTTAAGTTGTATTTTTATTTTCATTAACAAAAAGGTCAGTGATGTCGAAGAAATGTTTTATATTATGAGGGAAATGTCTGACGTCAAATATAATGATGAAGATGAAGACCATTTAGATTTATGTCGTGATAGTGATTCAGACTTACCAGACGATATTGTGTCTTCTGATAACGACATTGATGACCCTAATTTTGATCCATTTATAGAAATAGTTGCTGGAACGATGGCGCAAAACGCCATAGATGTTTCAGAGGACCAATTAAACTTAATACTTTATACTTAATATATTTTATTAATATTTGACAATTGCTATTAATCCTCTCTCTAGCTGTGTTCAAATATTTTCATATATGCTCAAAATTGATGGCGATAAATATATTATAAAGGTAACGAACATCGAATTATTGTGAAGTGTATAGGCTAAGAGTGTTTTCTTTTATTTATATTAGGCACCAGCTAAAAAAATGTAGATGTGTTTACAGCTGTAAACATTTATTGTGATTATAGCCGTATTAAATGCCTTTATTTATATTTTAACAACAATCCTGAAAATTAATTTATATTAACGAAATTATCAAAAGAAAATTGTGATGAAGAATATCTTTGTAAAAATTACGAAGCAGTACCTACAACGTACTAATACGCGGCAGAACCACTCTAGGGTTAATAAGTGGTTTATTCTTATTCATATAATTAACTTATTAAACGACTTATTCACAATTACTTTTTTGCATGTAAAAGACTATTTTCGTTGTTCAAAGGCATCAATTCGTTTGCCATAATATTGTCTTCTTGATCGAAAGGTAGTATTTTTCTTTCATTCCTAAAGGATCTTTAAAACGACTGCTTTCTCCCTATTTTCTTTACGTGTCTGACATGCTTTTAAATCATCCAAAATACAGTTCGTTCAACTTACAAAGCCGTCTTTTCAAACTACAGTGTTGGCAAATACAATTGTGTTTTGAAATGTAGGTGTAAAGATAAGATATCATTAGCATACTGACAGACTTTCCTCTAAACATTTACCTAAACCAATACAAGGTTTATAACCTTTTAGTATTTAGATTCTTGTTTAACTTTAAATGTACTGAAATTCTTGTTATATTATGCTTCTCCCAGCTTCTAAATGCATAGTTTGGGGTATTGTAATAACAACTTTAACGTTTTGTTTATGGACTTGAGAATTATAAAGGGGTAGATATTAGTAGCGTATTCTAGACACCATAAACCTTTATCTTCTCAACAATGCTTTTATCCTGCTCTATATACACCTTAAATAATATTATAAGATCTTAACTTTTAATAAAAAAAACAGTAGACTAGATAATGGCTCAGTATTTTAAAGTTAACTATGTATTTAAATATATTCAACGTTACACCTCTACATTGAATACTATGGGTTTTCACTTTTTTTTCATTAAAGCAAACTGTTTCATTTTAACTGTGGAAAGGTAGAAAATCATACTCGTAAAGCTTATTATTATTTTTTATGGTTTAGTAAAAATTTAAGAGTTTAAAAGTGACTTTTTATGAAGTGGGAGCTAAACCAGTGTGTTATTTTAAGAGTACCTTCATTGCCTTATATGTTATTTAAATTGAATATTAGCGTCAAAAGAGAATTAATGTTATTTTTTTGAAAATTGCATTATGGAATCTTTTGTACTTTATATTAAATATTTTCCATATACCTGTAATAGCACATTACGCGTCGAGTGCGGAAAGTAGCATTTTGCATGCGAGTGTGGAGTTTGCACCCGAGTGACATCGAGGGTAGTAAAACCACATGAGCAATGCAAAATGCCGTTTTCGAACGAGTTGTGTACCATACTTTATCTACGATTGTTAGATTTAAATAATAACTACAGAAAAAAATAAACTTGCTGTATATAAGTTCGTATCTCTCTCTTGATAAAGATGGCATTGATTCTTGAGTAGTTAATTTTAGTTAGTATTTTTTTTGCCGAATAATTATTTCTGGAGGGGTATTATTCCCCACATTTTCGTCAAAGTCACTTGATTCACTCATTGTTTTTCACTAAAACCTCGATATAAACAGTTACTTTAATAAAAGAACAGCAAACAGCTATTGTTAGATTTAAATAATAAATACAGAAAAAAATAAACTTCCTGAGACGCGCATGCGCAATGAATACAAGTTCGTAAATAATCACTTTCTACGCATCTAAACAAAGATATAATGTTTATATTTCGTATCAATCGTAGATAAAGATTGTTTAAGTCCACGTAATGAAAAAATGGATTTTATCTACGATTGATAAGAAATATAAACATTATATCTTTGTTTAGATGCGTAGAAAGTGATTATTTACGTACTTGCATTCATTGCGCATGCGCGTCTCATAGAACTGAAGAATTCCTCTTCTTTACCACACAGTGTGCGGTAAAGAAGAGGAATTCTTCAGCTTTACGCACGATTAGCAAGTTTGTTTACATTTAACAAAACTAATTTGCAGTTCTTTTATTAAAATAACTGTTTATATCGAGTTTTTAGTGAAAAACAATAAGTGAATCAAGTGACTTTGACGAAAATGTGGAGAATAATACTCCTCCAGAAATAATCAATTCGGCAAAAAATACAACTCAAGAATTAATCCCATCTTTATCAAGAGAGAGATACGAACTTACATACAGCAAGTTTATTTTTTTCTGTATTTATAATTTAAATCTAACAATCGTAGATAAAGTACGGTACGCAACTCGTGCGAAAACGGCATTTTGCATTGCTCGTGTGGTTTTACAACCCTCGCTGTCGCTCGGGTGCAAACTCCACACTCGCATGCAAAATGCTACTTTCCGCACTCGACGCGTAATGTACTATTAGCTATGTTTTTTAGGCTCTCAAGTTACTATTTCACAGCCTACCACGGAAAAAAATTATTTCTCATTTTCGTCTCTACTCGTTCGAATGTGTATATTGATTTTAACGGGATTAGTTCAGTAGCACTGTACAATATTTTTATAATAAACTTTCAGGGCACCTTAAATCTTACAATTTACAATGCCTACATAAACTTTCTATTCTATGATGATTTTCTGATTAAAAAGAGTTTACAGTCTACCATATATCATATTCTCCCCTGTAGTAGGTTACACCTTCTTATCAGTGTTGTTCCCCCTCACAGCTCTTGCAACCCCTTCACTGTTAGACAGATTGATAACCTCATGTAATCTCTGCCATGTTCACTAAATACTTGTGCAAACAAATCCACGTTTCACACTCGACGTCCAACATCAACATTGCAGTCAATGTTAGCTTTACTAATAAACCTTTCCCTGGGGTAACAAAAAGGGTCCAACTCTAAAGAGACAGAATGTAAAACCAACATAAACAATGAAAACTGGTCATTCAATCCCGCCCTTTGCTTTTTAGCATTTAGCTTATGGGGGGGGGGGGGGGGGGGAGATTGTAAACTGAGTTATGGGAAACTTCTGTTTAACATGTATGTGTACAAAATATATAGTAAAATGAGCAATTTTTCTATTGATAAGTGATTTTTTTTGTCCGAGATTGACTGAAGGGATTGAAGAGAGTAATATGATAAAACTGAGGGGAAAAAATTATGTCGGCAAATCAAAAATTCCTACAGAAATCCGTTTCACACATAAGAAACCTTTTTAGTTTCGTGTCTACCTGTCACTAAATTTTTGCGAACCAACATATCTTAAAAACAACTCTTTCGATTTTAATTTATATAATAGGTCATAATTAGCCTATTTTTGGTTTTCAACGTTACGCCCATTCCATATAAGTTTCAATATTTACAGCAATATCTTTAAAAGTACTCATCTGAATTTAAAAAAAAAAAAAATTTGGTTTATCGAAAGCAGCCTGCAGATATCCCCAGATTAATTTAAGTTGTCTTCGCTCTTTAAGTTAGCCTTTAACTTAGCCAGCTCTAATTTTCCGGCCTTACCATCTGTAACTAATACATCAACCCAAAATTCGTCAAACCTAAGTTACGCGGCTGCTGCAAATTCAGGTACCACTAATCCTTCTCCTCAAAGAAATCTACCTGCCCATATACCTCCTCCAAATAATAATATCGACTTCACAACATCCCTTCAAGCCACCCTTCATTCCTTTCTTAACGATCTCAAAGCTATTTTTCAGCCCATCCTAAGTATTCTTCAAACCTTTTCATCCCTCGCCTCTATTATTCCTGCCTTTACCCAGAAATGACTTCCTTAACCCATAACTCTTTAGCCATCCTTCTTTGGAATGCAAATGGTGCAACTCAGCATAAACAAGAACTCGATACACTGCTACATAATAAAAGAATAGATATTGCACTAATAACAGAAACACACTTCACAACACGCTCACACTTTCACATACGAGACTACATTACTTACAGAACCGACCATCCAAATAACACCGCACAGGGGGGTAGTGCAATTTTAGTTAGGAACACCCTTTCCCACTTCCTTCACCCTTCCAATCCTACAGAAGCCATACAGTCTGCTACCATAACTCTGAACACTGCTCCCCTTAATTACACAATCTCATCCGTCTACTGTCCTCCGAGTAAACACGTTTCCCACCAAGATTTGTCCTCTCTTTTCCGCTCCTTCGGTCCCAGGTTTATAGCAGGAGGTGATTACAACGCTAAACATCCCCAGTGGGGATGCAGAACTAGAAACCCTCGAGGATCTACTGCTCTTCTTCCCACCCTTCTATCCTCTAATTATCAAGTCCTAACCCCTCCTGGATACACCTACTGGCCATCTGATCCTTTGAAACTCCCTGACCTCCTAGATTTTTTTATCACCTCTCCGATGTAAGTAGAGAAAAAAGGAGGAGGCAAAAGTAGGAGCCCAGGAGCAACCGCCGCCCCCGCCCCCTGACCCCTACAATGACATGTCAAGGTTACCGGAAACGGCCCCCGACCGCCCCCAACCCGTACAAGGACACTTCAAGGTCACTGAAATGGTCCCGCGACCGACCCTGTCCATTTAAGGACATTGACCGTGTAAGGACACTTGAAGGTCACTGGACCTTATGATTTTCGCTCTTGACGTCGCTCACGGTCCCGAAAAAGGAAATCATTTAAAATAATTCAATAAAAAAAGACATGTTAACATTATATAAAAATAGGAGCAATCTATCAAGACTGCAAGGATAGTATAGTTGAGAAATAAATGTTTATAATAATAAAAATGTATATTAGTTGCATTAGTATTCCTCGGTTGAGCTAGTCTGGACTATGACAATGAAAGGAACGATCTGAGACATATTAAGTACCTGGCTTATTGTTCTGCAACGGCACGCACGGTCAGGCCTCTCCGAGGATGGCCTCCATTAAAAACCGAGAGTGATATTACATTCTTAAGTTTAGTAACATCAAAATTAATTTCTTTACAGTAATTGTTTACTGTTATAACGAATAAAACAGATAGATACAATAAATAATAGAGAAATATATATTATATTAAATCAATAAGCATGTAGTTAACTCTAACAATATCGATGTCGGGACCTCCTAATTCCACTAGCGCCCCCTCCTTACGTAATAATATCAAAAATATTAAATTTATAGTAGCATTCTTGTTGTCTAGAACCTTACCGATACCTCTTATCTAATAATCTAAAATTAGGAATAGCCCCATATAAAGAAAAATACATACTTAAAGATATAGTCTTATATGACTGACTCCTAGCTCTGCCAACATCGCGCATCCTGTAACCTTGCTTATGCAAGTGTAAACGGTGCTGTTTGTAGATAAATGCTCTCACATATTTCCTCCCATTTGATTTTAGTTAACTTATAAATAAATAATGAGAGGTATAAGTAAAGGTATTAAATAAAGACAAATGACGCATACAATATTTAAACTTATATAGGAGGATAAAAAATAGACGTATTCTTAGATATTAGTCAATTAACCATTAGTTAAACAACATTCCTAATGTCGAGAATCTTAGCTCATTTTTATTTCTTATAAATAAATAATAAGAGGTATAATTAAAGGTATTAACTAAAAGCAATATGACACATACAATATATGTATAAAGATATAGATGTCAAAACCGCTTATTGTGTTTTAACTTATAAATAAAGGAAAACAAAAAAAGTCATCCTCTCGATGTTTAAACTTGTAGAGAAGGAAATAAAGGACAAAGATTCTTTTTATTAGTCAATAAACTTTTAGTTAAACAACATTCTTAATGACGAGAATCTTATCGCTGCCACTTATCTAATAACTTAAAATTAGGAATAGCACCTTATAAAGAATCATATAGTCTTATAGTCCATAGTAGTGGTTTCACGTTTATTGTATCCAACGCATGTGTATTAGTCTCTTATACAAAAAATATAATATAAAATATTATCTTATAATTATGGGCAAACAATAAAGTTTTCCCCCCGATGTTTGCACTTATACAGATAGTTAACTTATAAATAAGAAAATGATTCTTATTATTGTAAGTCAAGTTATAGTTAACTCAAACACATTCTCGATGTCACCAACCTTATAGCACGAATGCCTCTTTAATAACTTAATTAGTAATAGTCCCCTTATAAAGACAACACACCAATATGGTCATATTCTTCTATGTCTATTACAGATCACAAAGATGATTTATTATTTAGTGTTATGTTAGTGGTATCCAACGCATGTATATTAGTCCCTTATATAAAAAGACAAAAAATATCTTACAAATTGAAAAATTAGAGGCGTTATATGAATCGATTTATTGGTTCGAAAAAAGAGCTGTTAAACAATATAGATTTTGAATTTTTCTATGGAAAGCAAGATGTAATGTTTTGTAATTAAATATCAATAGATACAAGTTAATAAATAAAATTAAGAGGTTTGGCTATTGGCTGCTGACGGCATATGTGGAAAACAACAACCGAATAACAGATATCGGTAACATAAATTGTACAAATGAAGAACAACAGATAACCAATGGTAAATTATTTAATTATATACTATTATTGTTAAAAAGGAGATATCTGCAACAGTTATACGCAATAAAAATTCATGAATCCGACAGCCATTCTGTATAATATACATTGCACCATTCTACTCTGAGTCCCTCCCTAAAATGAAATAAACAAAT
Source organism: Gerris lacustris (assembly GCA_951217055.1). Lineage (NCBI taxonomy): Eukaryota > Metazoa > Arthropoda > Insecta > Hemiptera > Gerridae > Gerris > Gerris lacustris. The sequence goes on along the minus strand of OX578280.1, from coordinate 12,225,220 downwards.
GCTACCTTTAGATAACAAGCTCTCTACTAAATAGCTGCTGTGTTATGTTTAACACTCTTTTACAATACGTTTATCGAAGTGTACGAAATCTATCTAATGGACTCGGACATAACCCGGTACATATGTACCTTAGAACAATTCTACAAAATGGTAGTAAAGAATACATTTTAAGCATAAACCAATAACAAGATTTTTTCCCCTAAAGAGGTGGTTTGGTCATAGTTTAAAGAAGTTTACTAAAATAGAGAATAACATGGCTTTTATGAGTCAGATAGACAAAAGAGAAGGAGACTTTTTCCATTTTACATAGGTTGCCAGGACGAAAACTAGTGGCACTGCCTAAAAGCTACAAGAGCTGGTGTGGCGGGAGTCCAGAGAAGTTGATCAAAATAGAGAATAGCAAGGCTTGTTTGAGTGTCATAGACAAAGCCAACGTAATAACAAGGTTTCTATTAGAAGCTACAGGCAGGAGGTGGTGTGAATCCCGAGAAGTTTAACAACATAGAGAATAGCTTATACGAGTCAGATAGACAAAGGAGAAGGATATATTTCCATCCTACATAGGTTGCCAGGACGAGACTACCAACAACGACTACACTCCCTCCTCCTAGACGTAACTGCAACCATCCTAAATAAGCCCGCTATGCCAGGACTCTGACCTACCACATATTACGCACATACACCAAGCATAGCATGGATAAATAAAATACCAAACTCCGCCAGATATATTGTAAAAGCTGACCTATCTTATCTCTTGCAGAGCAAGACTAGGATGTCATACAAAGTGGAATTGACGGATTTTGAGCGTGACTTTATTGCAAGGAATTGTCTAACATAATAATGTATATACAAGTGCGCAAATTCTACCCTATAGACTTAGATCTAACCCAAAATTTGGTTGGAGTATAATTTTAGCAAGAGAGAAATGTACGAGTAGTTGACCAGCAAGTGTGTTCAACAGGGAGAGTACGAGAGTTAACCCATATAGGTAACGTAAAAGAAACGTAGAAGTACTACAATAATGAGGGTGAGACCTTCTTCTCGAAATCTGCAACTTTGATTTCTACACTACCGAAACAAGTAAGTCTCGAGACTGGCGGAGAGTAAAGTGAATCTAAAAAAATACTACTATTTACAACGATAACACTGTAAGTATCGACTGTTTAACATGGATGACTAATGGTGCAAAGAGTTAAGATTTACAACCAGTTTATATGCATGGTTTACGAGACCCGGACTCAATAAACAGATCAGATAAACAATCATGCTGTAGACTTTGTAAACTGCCCAGATTCGAAGTTTAAACAGGTTTTTCTTGTTTTCTCTGTCTAAGGAGCATGGAATTATGCGACTGGAGGCTGTAGTATAAAAGGACGGTTCTCCCTCAAACGCTAATGGGCAATGTCTGAATAATCCCAGCGCGACACTGTACCAAATACCTCAAGGTCATCCTCAGAGCTCATTTTATATAAGGTAGGAGCTCCCTCAAACGCTTGTGGGCCATGTCTGCCTTAACCTAAATTTGACCCTATAAATGACCGCATGTAATCCATAAAGGTACGGCAAGAGTAATGCAAAAGCGCTACATTAAGGGGGCGAGACCTTCTTTTCGACATCCGCAACCTTATTTACTACATTGCCCAAAGACGAAAGTCTCGCAACATATAAAACCAATGGTTTTGCTACATAACATAAATATTACGCAGATGTGCGGAAAACTACACACAGGAGTGCAGACTATCACATTTCTTTGGTTTGTTTGGAGTTTCCGATCGCGGAGAGCGCATGATCAAATGCCAAGGTCAGCAGTAAAATAAAGTCTAGGAGCAGGTAAATAAGGGGGGAGCTGGCTGGTTGACTCTTAGTTTGTGCGTGTAGTCGAAACCATCAACATGTCCTCCTGCCAAAAGTACAATGTTTCCGAGCTCGTGGGTAGCAGGATCAAGCCGACAAACGAACGATTTGGACTGTGGTTGCTCTTGGAGAACTTGGACAATAACAATCTAATTACCGATATAGGTGACATAAATTATGTACAAGGAGAAGTGTTGCTCTCCAGAGTTGACTTAAAGCCGCTTACACCGCTAACAGACCAGTTTTGCGACAATATAATGTTAGTAAAAATTACCACTATTGCAGACTGCGAAGGAGATGTCAAGAGAATTGTTAAAAAAGATATTTGTGGTTCCTTTAATAGTTATCTCCGGGGGAAATTCTCTGCATTTGTCTCCGCCAGACATGGGGTAAAAGCCAAACTACCTTTTCTCTTACAAAGCGAGACTAAGATGGCAGAGAGAATCCGAAACATTATTGGAAGAGACGGAATGGAAAATATGTATAAGAAGTATAAAATTCCCGTGGCCATCCCGTATAAAGTGGAGTTGGCGGATGTCAAGTTGAAGAAGTTATTACAAGAATTGCCCGCTATATTAATGGATCTACAAGAGCATGACTTCTATCTAATGGACTTAGATATAACCCAAGATTTTGTTGGAGTTTTTAACAAGAGAGAAATGTGCGAGTATTTAACCAGCAATTGTAACTTTCGTTACCAAGGCGAAGAGTACGACGAATTTAAAAGTACAATAGTTAAAAACGATAACACTGTAGGTATCGACTGTTTAACATGGATAACACCAAATGGCGCAAGAGTCAAGATCTACAACAAATTTGTATGCCAGGTTACGAGTCCAGGAGTCAATAAACAATTAGGCAACCATATTGTAGACTTTGTAAACTGCCCCGACACGAGGTTAAAACAGACTTTTTTGACTCCTCTGGCTAAGGAGCATGGTATTACGAGACTGGAGGCAACACTATACAACAACTACTACAATAACCAACCTCTAAGTGATTGTGTAAGTCTTTTAGCGGAAAACAAGTTATATTTGCAAGATGCTCCATTTTACTCCACCTCCATCCCTAAAATGTGGGCAAAATTAACCGATAAACTCCAAAACAGCTGTTGCCTTGTATTTAATAATCTTTTACAGTACGTGTACTGGGGAAACAGGAATACGAGAAAGTTGACAGGTGTACAAGTTACATTACCGAACAACACCGACCATCGACAGAAGTTAATTAATTACACCTTATCTGCGTTCAGTTTTAACTTTTTACCGGTTAATTATATAGAGATTGTAGAAGATGCAACCGATAATGGTATTGTAAAAGTAATGCATAAGTGCTACATTAAGGACGGTGGTGAGACCTTCTTCTCGAAATCAGCGACCCTGTTTTCTACACTACCCAAAGACGTAAGTCTTGAAAACTGCGGATTGGTTCCCACGAAAAATATAATACCCCAGGTATTACGAAAACGAACTAAAATAACCAACAAATCGTTACCTTGCACAGTTAAAGAGATTGAACCCTTGTCTACCGCCTACCTAGCATGTGCGAAGAAACGTAAATTAGAGCTGGAGGAAGTGGATTTAAAAAGAAGAAAGTTGGAGTTCTTGGAAAATACAACTTCTATAAAGGAAAAATACAAAGAGCTGCAGGAGAAGGAGAAGATGATTAAAGAAACAAAGGACCGGTTAACTAATTACTTTAGAAAGTTATGGAAGAATTTGGACACAACAGGAGTGTATAATATTTCTGCATTTACTGTCAACAATAAACGATCTTTTACATACGTTGGAGTGCTAGCAGAAAAAGATGGAGATAAAAGCGTTTACTTCTTAAAAGGATACTATAAAAATACATTTATAAATGTTTACAGTAATCGAGAAAAACTTACAAAAGAAGGCTACATTTATACTCCATTTAACGGGTTGGATATAATAAGTTTAGCAAACGAAGAACCTTTTTTAACATTTAAAACAAACGGGGTTACTACATTTAATGACCACTCATTCCCTAAGGTAGAGGAACTTAAATATCACACGGATGTGTGGAAAACTACAGACATCGAATTGTCTTATAACCAGGAAGACGTAGAACAAGTAAACAACATTACTATGCAAGAAATTAAAGGTAACATTAAAGTAAGACATTGCCATCGGCTGGAAGAACTGCAAGAAGGAACACAACTAGTTGTTAGTACTAATATAGACTTAAATTATAAGTTAAAAATTAGATTGGATAAAATTAAAACCACTGTGTGTAAATGTAAAGAAAGAGTTGTATTCTGAGTATAAAATATACACGTATAAAATAAAAATAAAAATAATAAAAGAGTCTTTTTTTTATTATTACCTAAAAAAATCTGCAATTACCTCTACTGGAGCTGGGAACCTGAGCTGGCCCAGGAAACCGATTGGAACGGACAAATATACACAGCAGCTTGAGTTTTCGGTCCGCAATCACCTCTACTGGAGCTTTCACAATACGTCTCGACACCCAACGTCTCGCTTGCCAACGGTCACGTGTTCGGGAACGAAAACTTGGGCGTAAACGGGAGTGTTTTCATGTGCCATGCGGTTAGAGGCATAAACGGGTGTGTTTATGTATGTTTATCACAGCAATGCAAAACGCTATCGACGCATGGTCGGGTCACAAAAGGGAGCACAACTACATGGTGTTGGTGTAAACGCAGCCGTTTATGCATCCAAACTGGAGATATTACGCTATCGACGCATGGTCGGGTCACAAAAGGGAGCACCACTACATGGTGTTGGTGTAAACGCAGCCGTTTATGCATCCAAACTGGAGATATTACGCTATCGACGCATGGTCGGGTCACAAAAGGGAGCACCACTACATGGTGTTGGTGTAAACGCAGCCGTTTATGCATCCAAACTGGAGATATTACGCTATCGACGCATGGTCGGGTCACAAAAGGGAGCACAACTACATGGTGTTGGTGTAAACGCAGCCGTTTATGCATCCAAACTGGAGATATTACGCTATCGACGCATGGTCGGGTCACAAAAGGGAGCACCACTACATGGTGTTGGTGTAAACGCAGCCGTTTATGCATCCAAACTGGAGATATTACGCTATCGACGCATGGTCGGGTCACAAAAGGGAGCACCACTACATGGTGTTGGTGTAAACGCAGCCGTTTATGCATCCAAACTGGAGATATTACGCTATCGACGCATGGTCGGGTCACAAAAGGGAGCACAACTACATGGTGTTGGTGTAAACGCACCCGTTTATGCATCCAAACTGGAGATATTACGCTATCGACGCATGGTCGGGTCACAAAAGGGAGCACAACTTCATGGTGTTGGTGTAAACGCACCCGTTTATGCATCCAAACTGGAGATATTACGCTATCGACGCATGGTCGGGTCACAAAAGGGAGCACCACTACATGGTGTTGGTGTAAACGCACCCGTTTATGCATCCAAACTGGAGATATTACGATATCGACGCATGGTCGGGTCACAAAAGGGAGCACAACTACATGGTGTTAATGTAACCGCAGCCGTTTATGCATCCAAACTGGAGATATTACGCTATCGACGCATGGTCGGGTCACAAAAGGGAGCACCACTACATGGTGTTGGTGTAAACGCACCCGTTTATGCATCCAAACTGGAGATATTACGCTATCGACGCATGGTCGGGTCACAAAAGGGAGCACAACTACATGGTGTTGGTGTAAACGCAGCCGTTTATGCATCCAAACTGGAGATATTACGCTATCGACGCATGGTCGGGTCACAAAAGGGAGCACCACTACATGGTGTTGGTGTAAACGCAGCCGTTTATGCATCCAAACTGGAGATATTACGCTATCGACGCATGGTCGGGTCACAAAAGGGAGCACCACTACATGGTGTTGGTGTAAACGCAGCCGTTTATGCATCCAAACTGGAGATATTACGCTATCGACGCATGGTCGGGTCACAAAAGGGAGCACCACTACATGGTGTTGGTGTAAACGCAGCCGTTTATGCATCCAAACTGGAGATATTACGCTATCGACGCATGGTCGGGTCACAAAAGGGAGCACAACTACATGGTGTTGGTGTAAACGCAGCCGTTTATGCATCCAAACTGGAGATATTACGCTATCGACGCATGGTCGGGTCACAAAAGGGAGCACCACTACATGGTGTTGGTGTAAACGCAGCCGTTTATGCATCCAAACTGGAGATATTACGCTATTGACGCATGGTCGGGTCACAAAAGGGAGCACCACTACATGGTGTTGGTGTAAACGCACCCGTTTATGCATCCAAACTGGAGATATTACGCTATCGACGCATGGTCGGGTCACAAAAGGGAGCACCACTACATGGTGTTGGTGTAAACGCACCCGTTTATGCTTTCAATGCTTACGGTCAGGGCACAAAAGGTAGTTCGACTACATGGAGTTGGTGTAAACGCACCCGTTTATGCTTCGAACCACGTGACGGTCTGGCGGGTCGTCAGGGGCACAAAAGGGAACATTTTTGCCTCGACCACGGGTTGTTGGTGTAAACGCACTTGATTATATCTCCGGCGATTGCATAAACGATTGGTCGTCAGGGTAAAAACTGGAGAGTTTGAGCTATCGACGCAATGTCGGGGCAAAAAAGGGAGCGTTTACACCGACAGTCTCGTGGTCGGGGCGAAAATTTGGGGCGTACTTGATAACGTTTTGCGTTATTGCCCGGTGAAAATTTGAGTGGGGGGTTGACCTCGAAACTATTTTGGGGTCAAGTTGCTGTGTGTGTATTTGTCCGTTCCAGTCGGTTTCCTGGACCAGCTCAGGTTCCCAGCTCCAGTAGAGGTGATTGCGGACCGAAAACTCAAGCTGCTGTGTATATTTTTTGTCCGTTCCAATCGGTTTCCTGGGCCAGCTCAGGTTCCCAGCTCCAGTAGAGGTAATTGCAGATTTTTTTAGGTAATAATAAAAAAAAAAAAGACTCTTTTATTATTTTTATTTTTATTTTATACATGTATATTTTATACACAGAATACAACTCTTTCTTTACATTTACACACAGTGGTTTTAATTTTATCCAATCTAATTTTTAACTTATAATTTAAGTCTATATTAGTATCTTGTATTTCTTTTTCGAACCAGTAATTAGATATATATAATTTATCCAGGTTTTCAAACTGCAAAATAAAGCGGTCTCTCTTTCGGAAATGTATTTGTTTGATCCCACTAACAACTAGTTGTGTTCCTTCTTGCAGTTCTTCCAGCCGATGGCAATGTCTTACTTTAATGTTACCTTTAATTTCTTGCATAGTAATGTTGTTTACTTGTTCTACGTCTTCCTGGTTATAAGACAATTCGATGTCTGTAGTTTTCCACACATCCGTGTGATATTTAAGTTCCTCTACCTTAGGGAATGAGTGGTCATTAAATGTAGTAACCCCGTTTGTTTTAAATGTTAAAAAAGGTTCTTCGTTTGCTAAACTTATTATATCCAACCCGTTAAATGGAGTATAAATGTAGCCTTCTTTTGTAAGTTTTTCTCGATTACTGTAAACATTTATAAATGTATTTTTATAGTATCCTTTTAAGAAGTAAACGCTTTTATCTCCATCTTTTTCTGCTAGCACTCCAACGTATGTAAAAGATCGTTTATTGTTGACAGTAAATGCAGAAATATTATACACTCCTGTTGTGTCCAAATTCTTCCATAACTTTCTAAAGTAATTAGTTAACCGGTCCTTTGTTTCTTTAATCATCTTCTCCTTCTCCTGCAGCTCTTTGTATTTTTCCTTTATAGAAGTTGTATTTTCCAAGAACTCCAACTTTCTTCTTTTTAAATCCACTTCCTCCAGCTCTAATTTACGTTTCTTCGCACATGCTAGGTAGGCGGTAGACAAGGGTTCAATCTCTTTAACTGTGCAAGGTAACGATTTGTTGGTTATTTTAGTTCGTTTTCGTAATACCTGGGGTATTATATTTTTCGTGGGAACCAATCCGCAGTTTTCAAGACTTACGTCTTTGGGTAGTGTAGAAAACAGGGTCGCTGATTTCGAGAAGAAGGTCTCACCACCGTCCTTAATGTAGCACTTATGCATTACTTTTACAATACCATTATCGGTTGCATCTTCTACAATCTCTATATAATTAACCGGTAAAAAGTTAAAACTGAACGCAGATAAGGTGTAATTAATTAACTTCTGTCGATGGTCGGTGTTGTTCGGTAATGTAACTTGTACACCTGTCAACTTTCTCGTATTCCTGTTTCCCCAGTACACGTACTGTAAAAGATTATTAAATACAAGGCAACAGCTGTTTTGGAGTTTATCGGTTAATTTTGCCCACATTTTAGGGATGGAGGTGGAGTAAAATGGAGCATCTTGCAAATATAACTTGTTTTCCGCTAAAAGACTTACACAATCACTTAGAGGTTGGTTATTGTAGTAGTTGTTGTATAGTGTTGCCTCCAGTCTCGTAATACCATGCTCCTTAGCCAGAGGAGTCAAAAAAGTCTGTTTTAACCTCGTGTCGGGGCAGTTTACAAAGTCTACAATATGGTTGCCTAATTGTTTATTGACTCCTGGACTCGTAACCTGGCATACAAATTTGTTGTAGATCTTGACTCTTGCGCCATTTGGTGTTATCCATGTTAAACAGTCGATACCTACAGTGTTATCGTTTTTAACTATTGTACTTTTAAATTCGTCGTACTCTTCGCCTTGGTAACGAAAGTTACAATTGCTGGTTAAATACTCGCACATTTCTCTCTTGTTAAAAACTCCAACAAAATCTTGGGTTATATCTAAGTCCATTAGATAGAAGTCATGCTCTTGTAGATCCATTAATATAGCGGGCAATTCTTGTAATAACTTCTTCAACTTGACATCCGCCAACTCCACTTTATACGGGATGGCCACGGGAATTTTATACTTCTTATACATATTTTCCATTCCGTCTCTTCCAATAATGTTTCGGATTCTCTCTGCCATCTTAGTCTCGCTTTGTAAGAGAAAAGGTAGTTTGGCTTTTACCCCATGTCTGGCGGAGACAAATGCAGAGAATTTCCCCCGGAGATAACTATTAAAGGAACCACAAATATCTTTTTTAACAATTCTCTTGACATCTCCTTCGCAGTCTGCAATAGTGGTAATTTTTACTAACATTATATTGTCGCAAAACTGGTCTGTTAGCGGTGTAAGCGGCTTTAAGTCAACTCTGGAGAGCAACACTTCTCCTTGTACATAATTTATGTCACCTATATCGGTAATTAGATTGTTATTGTCCAAGTTCTCCAAGAGCAACCACAGTCCAAATCGTTCGTTTGTCGGCTTGATCCTGCTACCCACGAGCTCGGAAACATTGTACTTTTGGCAGGAGGACATGTTGATGGTTTCGACTACACGCACAAACTAAGAGTCAACCAGCCAGCTCCCCCCTTATTTACCTGCTCCTAGACTTTATTTTACTGCTGACCTTGGCATTTGATCATGCGCTCTCCGCGATCGGAAACTCCAAACAAACCAAAGAAATGTGATAGTCTGCACTCCTGTGTGTAGTTTTCCGCACATCTGCGTAATATTTATGTTATGTAGCAAAACCATTGGTTTTATATGTTGCGAGACTTTCGTCTTTGGGCAATGTAGTAAATAAGGTTGCGGATGTCGAAAAGAAGGTCTCGCCCCCTTAATGTAGCGCTTTTGCATTACTCTTGCCGTACCTTTATGGATTACATGCGGTCATTTATAGGGTCAAATTTAGGTTAAGGCAGACATGGCCCACAAGCGTTTGAGGGAGCTCCTACCTTATATAAAATGAGCTCTGAGGATGACCTTGAGGTATTTGGTACAGTGTCGCGCTGGGATTATTCAGACATTGCCCATTAGCGTTTGAGGGAGAACCGTCCTTTTATACTACAGCCTCCAGTCGCATAATTCCATGCTCCTTAGACAGAGAAAACAAGAAAAACCTGTTTAAACTTCGAATCTGGGCAGTTTACAAAGTCTACAGCATGATTGTTTATCTGATCTGTTTATTGAGTCCGGGTCTCGTAAACCATGCATATAAACTGGTTGTAAATCTTAACTCTTTGCACCATTAGTCATCCATGTTAAACAGTCGATACTTACAGTGTTATCGTTGTAAATAGTAGTATTTTTTTTAGATTCACTTTACTCTCCGCCAGTCTCGAGACTTACTTGTTTCGGTAGTGTAGAAATCAAAGTTGCAGATTTCGAGAAGAAGGTCTCACCCTCATTATTGTAGTACTTCTACGTTTCTTTTACGTTACCTATATGGGTTAACTCTCGTACTCTCCCTGTTGAACACACTTGCTGGTCAACTACTCGTACATTTCTCTCTTGCTAAAATTATACTCCAACCAAATTTTGGGTTAGATCTAAGTCTATAGGGTAGAATTTGCGCACTTGTATATACATTATTATGTTAGACAATTCCTTGCAATAAAGTCACGCTCAAAATCCGTCAATTCCACTTTGTATGACATCCTAGTCTTGCTCTGCAAGAGATAAGATAGGTCAGCTTTTACAATATTTCTGGCGGAGTTTGGTATTTTATTTATCCATGCTATGCTTGGTGTATGTGCGTAATATGTGGTAGGTCAGAGTCCTGGCATAGCGGGCTTATTTAGGATGGTTGCAGTTACGTCTAGGAGGAGGGAGTGTAGTCGTTGCTGGTAGTCTCGTCCTGGCAACCTATGTAGGATGGAAATATATCCTTCTCCTTTGTCTATCTGACTCGTAAAAGCTATTCTCTATGTTGTTAAACTTCTCGGGATTCACACCACCTCCTGCCTGTAGCTTCTAATAGAAACACGTTGGCTTTGTCTATCACACTCAAACAAGCCTTGCTATTCTCTATTTTGATCAACTTCTCTGGACTCCCGCCACACCAGCTCTTGTAGCTTTTAGGCAGTGCCACTAGTTTTCGTCCTGGCAACCTATGTAAAATGGAAAAAGTCTCCTTCTCTTTTGTCTATCTGACTCATATAAGCCATGTTATTCTCTATTTTAGTCAACTTCTTTAAACTACGACCAAACCACCTCTTGCAGTTTTTAGGGGAAAAAATCTTGTTATCGGTTTATGCTTAAAATGTATTCTTTACTACCATTTTGTAGAATTGTTCTAAGGTACATATGTACCGGGTTATGTCCGAGTCCATTAGATAGATTTCGTACACTTCGATAAACGTATTGTAAAAGAGTGTTAAACATAACACAGCAGCTATTTAGTAGAGAGCTTGTTATCTAAAGGTAGCATTTGTTTATTTCATTTTAGGGAGGGACTCAGAGTAGAATGGTGCAATGTATATTATACAGAATGGCTGTCGGATTCATGAATTTTTATTGCGTATAACTGTTGCAGATATCTCCTTTTTAACAATAATAGTAAATAATTAAATAATTTACCATTGGTTATCTGTTGTTCTTCATTTGTACAATTTATGTTACCGATATCTGTTATTCGGTTGTTGTTTTCCACATATGCCGTCAGCAGCCAATAGCCAATAGATAGATTTCGTACACTTCGATAAACGTATTGTAAAAGAGTGTTAAACATAACACAGCAGCTATTTAGTAGAGAGCTTGTTATCTAAAGGTAGCATTTGTTTATTTCATTTTAGGGAGGGACTCAGAGTAGAATGGTGCAATGTATATTATACAGAATGGCTGTCGGATTCATGAATTTTTATTGCGTATAACTGTTGCAGATATCTCCTTTTTAACAATAATAGTAAATAATTAAATAATTTACCATTGGTTATCTGTTGTTCTTCATTTGTACAATTTATGTTACCGATATCTGTTATTCGGTTGTTGTTTTCCACATATGCCGTCAGCAGCCAATAGCCAAACCTCATAATTTTATTTATTAACTTGTATCTATTGATATTTAATTACAAAACATTACATCTTGCTTTCCATAGAAAAATTCAAAATCTATATTGTTTAACAGCTCTTTTTTCGAACCAATAAATCGATTCATATAACGCCTCTAATTTTTCAATTTGTAAGATATTTTTTGTCTTTTTATATAAGGGACTAATACACATGCGTTGGATACCACTAACATAACACTAAATAATAAATCATCTTTGTGATCTGTAATAGACATAGAAGAATATGACCATATTGGTGTGTTGTCTTTATAAGGGGACTATTACTAATTAAGTTATTAAAGAGGCATTCGTGCTATAAGGTTGGTGACATCGAGAATGTGTTTGAGTTAACTATAACTTGACTTACAATAATAAGAATCATTTTCTTATTTATAAGTTAACTATCTGTATAAGTGCAAACATCGGGGGGAAAACTTTATTGTTTGTAAGCAAGGTTACAGGATGCGCGATGTTGGCAGAGCTAGGAGTCAGTCATATAAGACTATATCTTTAAGTATGTATTTTTCTTTATATGGGGCTATTCCTAATTTTAGATTATTAGATAAGAGGTATCGGTAAGGTTCTAGACAACAAGAATGCTACTATAAATTTAATATTTTTGATATTATTACGTAAGGAGGGGGCGCTAGTGGAATTAGGAGGTCCCGACATCGATATTGTTAGAGTTAACTACATGCTTATTGATTTAATATAATATATATTTCTCTATTATTTATTGTATCTATCTGTTTTATTCGTATGTACCTGTTATTAATAATAACAGGTATACAGGTGTTTTTTTCTTATACTGTTCATATACTCGTATTGTCTATATTGAATTAGGTAGGTCATGAAGAAATTAATTTTGATGTTACTAAACTGAAGAATGTAATATCACTCTCGGTTTTTAATGGAGGCCATCCTCGGAGAGGCCTGACCGTGCGTGCCGTTGCAGAACAATAAGCCAGGTACTTAATATGTCTCAGATCGTTCCTTTCATTGTCATAGTCCAGACTAGCTCAACCGAGGAATACTAATGCAACTAATATACATTTTTATTATTATAAACATTTATTTCTCAACTATACTATCCTTGCAGTCTTGATAGATTGCTCCAATGTGGCAAGTTTGTTAATTTTTTTTATAAAAAGGCAATCAACCTTCTCCCCACTGTTGCCTTATATTTTCTAACGAAATAAAAACTCATTATTAATAAAGAATCATTTCAGTTTTGTGTTCTCTTTGTCAAGTAAACATTACAGCAGAATGACTAGCAGCATTTTTGATTTACTTGGTAAGTAGTTTATTTTTAATTTGTTTATTGATTCGACAATTCCGCTTATAGTCTACACATTTCGATTAAATATCTATATTTATTTAATCACGTTTAGTTTTCTATATATATATAATTTAGTCAATATATTTTTATATAATGTTAACATGTCTTTTTTTATTGAATTATTTTAAATGATTTCCTTTTTCGGGACCGTGAGCGACGTCAAGAGCGAAAATCATAAGGTCCAGTGACCTTCAAGTGTCCTTACACGGTCAATGTCCTTAAATGGACAGGGTCGGTCGCGGGACCATTTCAGTGACCTTGAAGTGTCCTTGTACGGGTTGGGGGCGGTCGGGGGCCGTTTCCGGTAACCTTGACATGTCATTGTAGGGGTCAGGGGGCGGGGGCGGCGGTTGCTCCTGGGCTCCTACTTTTGCCTCCTCCTTTTTTCTCTACTGATGTACCATCTTCACCCTACTGTTAGTAACCTTCATGACCTCTCCTCTGACCACACCGCTGTCCTATTACTCCTAAAGCTTCAACCTTCCAACATACCTTCTAGACAGACGTTAATTAACGGACTAGTTGACTGGGACCTGTTTCAACGACTAATAGAAGACAGACTTGACTTACGAGTGCCACTTAAAACGTCTGACGAGATAGACATAGCAGTACAAACTTTGACCGAGGCAATACAGACAAGTGTTTGGGACTCTACAAGACCTGTTAAGCAACAACGGAATTCGACTGACTTACAACTACCTCTAACAATACGGACGTTAATAAGAGACAAGCGACGAGCTAGAGGACGATGGCAACGGACTAGGACTCGAACTGACAAACAGGCTTTTAACAGACTTACAAGACAACTGACTGCAGCACTGAAGACATACAACTCACAACGATTCACAGACTATACTAAAAAACTAACCACAGAAGACAAATCGCTTTGGTATGCTACCCGCAGAATCCTAAAACACAAGATAATCCCATCTCCCCTTCAAAAACCTGACCGGTCCTGGGCAAAGAGCGACGACGAAAAATCAGAGTTCTTTGCTCATTTCCTTTCCGAACAATTCACTCCTCATCCCCATATTCACGAACCCAATCACTCTCATAAAGTAATAAAAGACTTATCCATTCCTTTACAATTATCCCCTCCCCCAAAATGTTTCCATCCCTCCGATGTTTGCTACATAATAAAAAAGCTTCCTTCCAACAAAGCCCCTGGATATGATCTAATTACGTCCTATATCCTCAAACACCTTCCAAGAAAAGCAGTCCTTTACCTCACATACATATATAACGCCGTCCTCAGAACCACTCATTTCCCAATCCTATGGAAGTTCGCTAAAATAATCATGATACCCAAACCCCATAAACCAACTCATTTACCTTCTTCCTACCGTCCTATTAGTCTTCTCCCTATACTAGGAAAAATTCTCGAAAAGCTTCTCCTTCGCCGCATAAACCCTTTAATAGAATCCCTTAAAATTATTCCAAATCACCAGCTTGGCTTCCGCTCCCTTCATTCTACAGTCCAACAGTGTCACAGAGTTGTGGATGTAATTTCCTCTGCTCTTGAGCAGAAAAAGTATTGTTCGGCTGTCTTCTTAGATGAAGCCCAGGCTTTTGATAGAGTATGGCATGTCGGCTTACTTTGGAAGCTCAAGAGTATTCTTCCTTTCACCTATTACCTCATCCTAAAATCCTTCCTGGAAAACCGTTCCTTCCAAGTCTCCTACAACTCCTCGACTTCTTCCATCTTTCCTATAAAAGCAGGGGTGCCCCAAGGTAGCATTTTAGGTCCTATCCTCTATTCCATTTATACTTCCGACGTTCCCCAGCACCCTACAACTGTTCTTGCTTCCTTTGCCGACGATAAGTGTATCTTATCCTCACATAAGTCGCCACATACAGCCTCCGACCATGTTCAACAGCACCTTACACTCCTGGAATCTTGGTTCAAAAAATGGCGGATCAAAGTTAATGAAACGAAAAGCTCTCATGTGACCTTCGCTCTAAGGCACGGTATGTGTGAACCAGTAACCCTTAATCAAATCCCTATTCCTCATTCCAGTTCTGTCCGCTACCTGGGGCTACACTTAGATCGTCGTTTAACATGGGCAAATCACATCAAACATAAACGCCAAACATGCAATACACGCTATAAACTTTTACACAGACTCTTACACAACACATCTAAACTCAACATGCAAAACAAAATACTCATCTACAACACCATAATAAAACCTACATGGACATATGGCATAGAACTCTGGGGTTGCACCAAACCTTCCAATTCCTATCGTATCCAATCACTCCAATCCAAGATCCTACGAAAAATAGCTGACGCTCCCTTCTATGTTTCAAATATCGTCCTTCATAACGACCTCAAAGTACCCTTTGTCCGTGAACTAGCCATTTCCCGATACAAATCCTTCCACGACTCCCTTTCTGACCATTCCAATCCACTAGTCCACAGTCTGTCTTCCCGGTCCATTCCTGACAATCCCCCTAGACGCCTGAAAAGGCAGTGGCCACGTGACCTCTTAGAGAACTAAATATATTTATTTTAATATCATGAATTAAATTGATTAATTGTGCTTTATATTACTCATAAAATATTTTTCGTCTCAATTTAGCAAGTGCTATCACTGGATAGTTGCTTGCATCATGTCGTCTCAAGTCAAATATTCATAAAGATCTGTATTGCTTATAACAATGAAGTATTGTAGTTGCAGTAATTAAATAAAAAAGTTAAAAAAAAAAAAAAAAAAAAAAAAAAAGCTCTTTAAGTTATTGCTAAATTTATACATTATTCATTAAAATAGTCGTAGTAGTAGTAATTAGGGTGGCTCTTAGCTTCCTCACTTTCTATTTCGTATACTCTAATTTATTAAAATGATTTTATGCATTTGCGAGCTACTATTGTTAAATTTATTTAATTAACCACCATCCTTATGACACGTTCTGGAGCCCGGGAGTGAATCCGAAAAAAACGACCAAAATCACCGTCACAAAATCACCGTCACGTAAAATCCGTCACGAAATCTACCGATGACGATAACTTGAGTAAAAGATCACCGAGTTAGTTGAAATTTGGTACACATGTTCATTTTACCAATGCACAGGCTGAGTTCGTTGGAAATCGTTATCCGCCCAAGCGTTTACTCGCTACTCGCAACGCTCTCGTAAACTTAAGCTTCAAAAAGACGGGGAAAAATGTTATTAAGGAAGCCTGTTCCTTGACTTGTTTTGTTTATTTTTTTTATGTCAAAATGTCACTTGGTTTTGTAAATACCCAAAAAAATAACTAAAAATAACACACAACACACGGTCTTGTTAAAAGTAAAATTGATCTGTGCTGACGCTTATTTCAATATATTAGGTATTTTATTATAATACTGCATATTATTTAATCCAAGAAAAAATTCTAACTTCACCTATTTAATGAGACAAACAACTTTTTTAAATATATTTTTTAGTAAAACGAACACCAACACTGTTATGAAGTGATAAAGATCCCTAAATTTATTAATGTGGACCCAAACGTTTAAAATAAAGAAAACAACGTTTTTACCGATATCTTCCGTTCTAACGTATAACGATTTTAATAAAACTTCTTACACATTGTCTAAAGTACAATTAAAACAGGCATGTTAAATTTCAACCGGATACAAGCAGAAGCTTTAGAGTAGGGATGAGATATATTTTATAATATTTTAAATTAATAGGCCGGGTAGGTAGAAAACAGTCCTATTTTAATCCAACATCCTTTAACAAACATACTATTTAACTATAAACTTTTTTCTTATATTCAATGTATATTTATAGTAAGACGCTTGCTTTAATGATACAAATAATGATTTTCTTTTATTTTTGCCTTAACTCTGCTAGGTACAAACAGTTCTTTACTTTTAATTTTGTCTCTTTTCTAACTACGCCATGTATAAGTAGTTAGCAATGTATACGTACTTAGCAGTGTGATTTTATCATTTATATTTAATGAAAAATGTAAGGAACTTTGTTCCTACCGGGTGTCCCGCAACACCACACGTATTTTAAACTATATTTATCTAAACTATAATTTATTAAACTATATTTATCTAAACTATAATTTATTAAACTATTCATTTTAAACTAATGGAGCTCCGAAGAGAACTCTTTTATCGATGTTATTTTTTCAAATCGTTTTTTACTCTCTAGTCGTCAAAACTTAATTATTTATTTGAATTGATTTTTTCCTTGTTCTTCGTTTGAATACATTTCATAAATATTATATTTTCCAGTAAAAACCAACAATAGTTTTTATTTGCTTTAACTTAATACAAAAAAAAATTGCTCTTGGCGTCGCAACTTTTCCTCAGATTTATTTTTTTCTAATAGAATTGATACAAATACAAAAATGAAGGTATTGATTTTCGATGCTATATTTTATTATATTTTTTATCCACTCTTTTTTTTTAAATGTAATTTATTTGTTACTTAATAACCTGGAAACATTTAGGCAATAACGTATCTGCGAATTAAGGGAGGAAAAAGAAGTTATAAAAAAAAAAAAATGTCTTTGATTTTTATTTTATTTGTTTTGTGTGAATATCAAAATAAATAAAATGAATTAATATAGATTTTTACATTCTCATGTACGTAGTACATAGTATATATAGAGATAAAGTAATTGTGATGAAAAAATCGATTTTGAGATTTTAACTGATTTAGAGTCCAAGAAAGTGTTTGTTTATTTTAAAACAAATTGGGTCTGTTGTTTGTCGAATTCGTTTAAATTTTGTTTAATTGTTCAGTGAAATCATACCCTGAGGCGAAATCGAGAAATTAATTTTACCTCTAAATTTATGGGGACGCTGTCCACGCCCACCAACAACTAAAATAAAACGTGAAAAACAAATTTCTAGAAAACTTTTCCGACGATTTTGAATAAAAAAACATGGTACTTCTTTAGATTGTTTCTCTCCTCATAAAAAACAGAGGGGAGTAACAATCTAAAGAAGGTGTACAGAATGTTCTCTTTTAGACTTTTACTCCTCCCTTTATAAAAACAGAAGTGTGATATTCCTTTGTCCTAAAGTAAATTTGAGTAAACTTCCCTTATTCTTAATAGTTATTTAGTAAAAGTCACATATATAGTTTAAAAAAAGAACATAGGGGAGTAACAATCTAAAGAAGTACCAAAAACAAAAAAAAATAGAACCAACATGTAAAGTGGTTTTCCAAATAAAAATAATAGTTTCTGAGAAAATAACTATTGTTGCAAAGGGTGGGAAGGTCGGGTTCGATTCCACGCTAGGAAGAATTATTTTTATGTAGTAAATTGTGGTAACGAAAACTCTAAACACAAATACAAAACATACAGGACCCAGTAATTATGCACTTGTATAAAAGAAAGTTTAATTAATTAATCTGTACAGTTTTTGTCTATTAATAATTCTACATACAAACTTATGAATTACATACTCACTAATGAATAACATACAAAATATTTTCTTGAGGTAATATTTACATTCTTTCACTTTAATTTGACTGATTAAACTAAAAATATAAAAAAATATTCTTTTTATTTGGACAGGTTTTGAGTAAATTTAAAAAAAAGAGACTCCATACATGAGCACGGGACTCATGCTAGTACATACATAAAATAAAATATTATTTACAAAAGCTTTTATTTCCTAGAAGAGCAGTGTCGTTATACAACGGCCTTAATCTAGCGGTCGTGACGTCACTGTGGAGTACGTAAAAGATCAGCTGTCTTAGCGGTGACCAGAAATGTCAACTTTGAACGACATTGACAGCCTTTTTATTCATTACAAAATCAATCAATATTTCATCATCTTCTTGTTTACATTATTTGTAATAATTGTATTGCATAAAATGTTAGCCGTGTCCAGACTGCCGAACCGAACAGAGGAAACGAGCTAAGCATTGGTCTCTGCGCATGCCCAGTCGAATGTGCGCCTGCGCATCTCAGACTGAGCATACGCATCTCAGACTGGGCATGCGCATCTCAGACTGGGCATGCGCAGAGACCAATGCTCAGCTCGTTTCCTCTGTTCGGTTCCTGGACGAGGCTTATACACTACAAGAAAATACGTTGCAAAACTATTTCACTGCTATGACGGTCATAAAAAAATGCGTCACCGCTATTTGATGTACACTCAGTTGACGTTGTCGCTCTCAACGCTCCCTTGACAACCGACTTTATTTAGTTAATAAAAAAAATTAATGTCAACATTTGTGACCTCACGACCCCTAGAATACGGTCGCACTCCTAGATAACCTAGCTACAGAGAGGAAATAATTCAGTTAATTTTTCTTATTTTTCAATGCTTTTCCGTGTGATTTTCTTTTAAAAATCTCTAAAATAAGAGATAATAGTTTCATCCCAATACTATGGGTCTGCTAATGGGTCTAAACTAAACACTAGAAGGAAGGGCGTCTCAATTGCAAGATTAATACTTGCTTTATCCGCTAAACAGCAGCACTAGACAGGCCCTGTATAAGAAGTAAAAACATTCCTTATTTCTTTACCCGCTTTTCAACGATAAATCAACCGAAAAGGAAAAAGTCCACAAAGAAGAGAGGAAGGTTAGAGAGAAGGTTATTCTAGAAACCTGTTCTTTTCCTAAGAAAAGGTTAAATCCTATCAATTTCTTCGATCCATAGTCTTTTATAGATTATACCGTATTTATTTCCTTTTTATGTCAAAGCCTAACAAAATCTTCAACAATCCTAAATAATTATATGAATTACTTTATAAATTTACGAGCAGTTAGGCACGTGACAAAGGGCTTAATTTTATATGTAGAAAAAAAAGTAAAAATAAGTAAATTAATTTAGATAAGTTATATCTATTTGAAGACCAACAAATCAAATCATACATTTATTGTTATTGGAATAAATGTGGTTGCCTTAGCCTAGCAATAACAAATCATTTTGATAAGTCGTCGCCATCGGCACACTAATTAATTGTACAAATGATAGGATATCTGTTTGAAAATATGGCGGAGATAAATGTAAAATTCTATTAGATTTTTTTTTACACTCTAAGACAAGTAAAACCACACGAGCAAAGCAAAATTTAGTTTTCACACGCGTTGCGTACCGTACTTCATCTAAGATGGTTGGATTTTAATAATAAATACAGAAAAAAAATTTCAAAATCATTTAATATACATTGTTTTTCACTGAAAACTTGATAAAAAGGTTACTTTAATTAGACAAACAGCAAATTAGTTTTGTTAAATGTAAACAAACACGCTAATCGTGCGATAAGGTGAAGAATTATGATGCTCAATGAATACAACTACGAAGAGAATCACTTACTACGCATCTAAACAGAGATAAAATGTTTATATTTCGTATCAATCGTAGATAAAAATTATTCTTGTCACCCAAAAATTCCGAAACCGAAATTTTAACAGAATTACAGACAATAGAATTACTTTTCAATCTTATTATCTAATCATAAACAAGAAATTAATTAATTTCAAATTTTTCATATTATATTTGTAATGAAAATGTTTGGATTCTTACTTCCCTATATCTATTACTGTTTCTTTTGTTAACTGATTCATAATTTCGACTTTTCAATCCCAAGAATGTAACTTATTAAAATAATTTTGTCTCTATTTCTCTCTAATTATATTTTAAGAAGTAATCATTTCGATCCTTCTGAAGAAAAACAAAAATTTTCTTTTTTCCTTCGAACAAATGTACCAAACTCGGATGAAATATTGAATTTTGTATGTTATTGAGGGGGGGAAGAATACGAAATAACAGAATTTTCCTTTCCTTTCGTCGATTTTCGGAAGAAATGAAATAAATAAATAAATAGAAAGCAAATTTGATTCTCCTACCGCTGTTGAATTTCCTCTTTTCTTGACTAAATCAATGTAAACGAATCAGGAAGGATGCCTCTCATTCTGACCAAATATGAATTCAAATATATATATATATATATATATATATATATATATATATATATATATATATATATATATATATATATATATATAAATATTTCAGATATGTGTGTGTATTTAATTATATCGAGGATACAGTTAAATATTTACTTTGTTTTTCTAATGAGATCGTAAAAATAATATTTGTAAGGGAATTGTTTTTTGTACCAAATATGAGATCTTATTTTGTATTTGTATGTATGTCTGTATATTGTATATGTATGAATAATGTGTATATGTATGAATATGTGTAAATAAATGTATATATGAATAATAATAAAAATATTTTTTGTAAACGGCCTCTCCCTACCTCAAGCTTTTGCTTTTTGGGAGCCCTCACCACTATATTATGCAAAATATGCGAAATGTACTTGTAAAAAAAAATAAAGATAAATAAATTAATTTTAAATGTATATATATGTGTTAGTATAAAAGTGAGGAATAATAGTACATTACGCGTCGAGTGTGGAAAGTAGCATTTTGCATGCGAGCGTGGAGTTTGCACCCGAGCGATAGCGAGGGTAGTAAAACCACACGAGCAATGCAAAATGCCGTTTTCACACGAGTTGCGTACCGTACTTTATCTGCGATTGTTAGATTTAAGTAATAAATACAGAAAAAAAATAAACTTGCTGTATGTAAGTTCGTATCTCTCTCTTGATAAAGATGGCATTAATTCTTGAGTTGTATTTTTTGCCGAATTAATTATTTCAGGAGGAGTATATTATTCTCCACATTCTCGTCAAAGTCACTTGATTTACTCATTGTTTTTCACTAAAAAACTCGATATAAACAATTACTTTAATAAGAGAACAGCAAATTAGTTTTGTAAAATGTAAACAAACTCGCTAATCGTGTGTAAAGCTGAAGAATTCTTCTTCTTTACCGCCCTAGAGTGGTAAGTCAAGGACAAGTCTCGAATCGCAAACGTCGTTACACGATTTCACTATATGAAAAAATTCACTCTACCGCCGCCAAAGAAGTGTCAATTCAAAAACAGGAGAATGGGGAGTAACAATCTAAAGAAGTACTGCATCTATTTTGCTTGAACCCAATGTTTGCTTTTTTTTAAACACAAATAGCAGACTTTTTTAACTTATTTTTACTTTTTTTTGTTCCAGGTTCTGCTTTGATGCAAATTGTTGAAGTTTACAAAGAAATTCAAGCCCAACAAATGAATATTGTAAGTTTTTAAAAAAATATATTTTTATATTAATATTGATAGTAAATTATTAGAAAATTAGGATTTGGATGGATTATCTGGATATCCGAACTATCGGAGTCTGGATTAGCGAGACTACTTTATATTCGGTTGATCAAGTAAAAAATATAACAGAATCAGTGAAAGAAAATGTAAAAGAAATGCGAGAAAAAGATTATAATATACCAAATATATAGATATAATAGATAATATGCCATTATTAGAGAGGAATAATGGCACTTTACTCACGAGGTACATTCAATATTTTATCTCCAGTAGGAAGAAAATACACATTTTCGTCCATTGCACAGTTTTAATTTATTATTTTAATAAATAACAATAATTATTAGCACTTTTAATAGCAGATATGAGAGATTCAATATTAAAAGCAAATAAGAATTGGAATTAAACTAAAATAAAAGGTTATTTAGATGCAGGTTATAAAAAAGGTCTAAAAAGCAGTGTCGCCAACCTGATTTCAACAACTTCATTACATTATCCCTTCATTTTCTACTATTTATAAAATAATTAAGATGGCAAACCTAACTTTTTTGCCCTACTTTTTCTTTTTCGCCCTACTTTTACTTTTTCTCCTTAATTTTGAGTTCAGGGAAGAAAAGACCTGTTTTAGTCCCTCTAAACTAATTCAAAATCATAACTTATCCTCCTTACTGGAGATAAAAGTTTTTATTTGCTATAACTTTTAAACCGTTTATTATAATGGCCGTGAACTTAATAGTCCAAACTCAATGATACTGCACCAAAGTCTCTTGCTTAACCTATTCCTACGTTATTAAATTGTTAAGATTCTAGTTAAAAACAATTTTTGTTCTTAAAAATGCGACGAATAATTCCAAAAAACCAGGGGTGTACTGGAGCCGAAACGCCGTTCCGGTACTGCTTTAGTGGACAAAAAAAATATTCGCAAGATATTACTTTTTTGCGTAAAATGTGTTCCCTAAACTAAGGAAATTTTGTTTATTTTTTACGTTTTACTTGATATTTCAATGCAGTTTCGTTGCTTGAATCTGTATATTCAATATTATATTATATGCATTATATTGAAAATGTACTGTAAGTATAGCATACAAATAAATAAATCATGTACGTGTTACTATTTTATAGGTGCTTTAACCTTGTAGTTCTGCACCTTAAATAACTAAATAACAAAAAAATAAAATAAAATTAATAATAATATTAATAATAATAATAATAATAATAATAATAATAATAATAATAATAATAATAAAATAAATAATAATAATAATAATAAAATAAACTATAGATTTACCAATTTCTCGTTTTGGGATTTGTAGTTTTTAGTGGTACAACTGCACTGAAACTTTTTTGTCATACTCATGCAAATGGTGGGGGGATAACTTTTGCTTAAATTATGCACAGTATTATAAAAACTTATTAGAACAACTCTTAGTGAATTTGGTTGGGTAGCTCATTCATAAACCCTCGACTAACTTGGTTAATGACATTATTACCATTATCAATGTGTGGTCCGATCTAAATTCTATAAAAAAAAAAAAAAAAAAAAAAAAAAAAAAAAAAAAAAAAAAAAAAAAAACAGTATGGTAACTAATTATATAAATACTTTGTTTCTGAAGTCTTAATATGAATAGCTAATAGAATAATAACAAAATAAGTTGCTTAAATTAATATCCATAAAATGTACTTTCTGTTATGAAAATTTTCAAGTAGCATTGCAAAATTCTATTATAAAAAAGTTGTAGCAAAATATGGAGTTATATAGACGGGATTATTTTCCCTACTGTAGATTTAGTTTTGTTAATTTATCTCTAATCATGCCTTGGGGCCCTATACTATGGTACATTTTACCTCCAGAATGCTTTAAAAATGAGTTTTTAGAGGATATATTTTTCCAAAACTTTCCGGAACCCATGCTTGCCTGGGCGGTATTCTTCTCATACCTTCTGGCATTTCGGTACTGGAAAATTTTCGAGTGCACCTCTGAAAAAAATAAATATCCTTTTTAAATGAAAGATCACTGGTACAGAACAATTGCAAAGATGAATCGATACGAAAATGAAACCAAATATAAATTTGTATTAAGCTTCTCCCCTTTTATTTAACACGCAAGACGTAAATAAAATCATTTTTCCCTAAATAAAAAAAACATGTTTTTGGCGATGTGATTTTTTTAGGCTTCCCCATATTTTTTCAGTGTTGGGGTTAGTACACATAAAATAAATAACTGCTTAGTTTTAAATTTTTTGTTGGGTATTTTTAGAGACACAGGTACCTCAACGACTTCCAGAAAGACAAACTTAGGAAATGATAATAGTCCGCGGTTATGCCTTCGGACACTAAAAAATGAGAATTACCAGCAATTTAGCCAGAAATAACAGAACAATTTTTTAAGTGTCACAAATATACAATAAACTACATAATTACATTTTTATTTATTTTAGTATTTTAGTAACACATACTCGGAACTATATTTATTTATTTTATGGATTTAAAAGTAAAGTAAAAATGTCGTATATATATGTATTATTAATATTTATAATATTTTTTAACAAGAGAGGAAAAAATGTATTAAAATAACAGCTATGGTTGTTATAGAATTGCGTCAAAATGAAATACCTGGGGATTTAACCTATTTTTCATTTAAAAAAAAAAGTAGAGGTATAATTTAAAATGTTTAATAATTTAAGGTCGTAGTGAGAAAAGAAAAAAAACTCGGTCAAAAAATCTTGTTATGTCCACCAACTAGAGAGAGGAACTTTATTATTTTACAAAGAATAAAGTTCTGTCTCTAGTCCCATATAAAGTGTTTAATATTATTTTTAAATCCTCCAAAAAAACCATTTAAAAAAAAAAAAAATAAAATAATACCACTTGAAGTTTTTTTTTTTTTTAAATCTCTTTTTGTTATGTTAGTTCCACACTTATTAAAAACCCACTTAGTTATTTTTAATTTTTTAATACTTAAACTCATGTAAAAAATACATAAATACCGAACAAAATAATTTTTTATAATATCAAAGACATTTTTTAATATACTTTAGTGGAGTGATTTTATATAAATGATATTTATATTATAATAATAATAACCATTAATTAAATGTCCTTTACAATCTTTACATGAATACTTCAAAAATTACATGAATACTTCTAAATAAATGAACATTTAAATCAGCGGTAGCTGTGGTAGTCTGTAGAGACTTATGAGTTCAGCTCTTATCCAATCTGGACATCATAACAATTATTAAACATAATTTTTATTTATTTATTGTAAATTTTGTTACTATAAGTTTTATAAGTTTATTTAAATTATATTTATATTTATAAACTTAAATAATTGTTTAGATTTATTATATTATTCGATAAAATTTAATATTTGTTTAATAGAAATAAATTCCATGTCTTTATTAAGAATATAAAGTATATGTATCGCTAAATTTATTAAAGCGGACCTAAACGTTTAAAATAAAGAAAACAACGTTTTTACCGATAGCTTACCTTCTAAAGTAACGATTTTAATAAAACTTCTTACACATCGTCTAAAGTACAATTGAAACCGGCATGTAAAAGTTCAACCTCATACAAGCAGAGGCTTTTGAGTAGGGAAGAGATAAATTTTATAGAGATGATTAGTAATGACGTCACAAGATGGCGTAAGCTTTCGATAATTTATTCGATTCGGTTTGTTATGTTCCTTTTCCTTATCACCTGTTATCAATCCCATGTAAAATGAATGGGAGAATTTTCTCAACTTTTTAAATAATTAATTATTAAATTATTATTAATTTATAAGACTTTTCAACCTTTGAACGTTATTATACTAAGTCTATTTTAACAATATAAGATAAGAAAACATTAAAAATTGCCGTTCTAGTGGTTTAAAAAAGTATTATTGTGAGTGTGTTTTATTGTGGTGATACCGTCCGGGTCCGTTCTTATTTATTGTTTATTTTTTAAATCGTTTTTCTATTTTAGTTTGTATATTATGTCTTCCACCTTCTCGAGCGTTATGAAAATTTCATCTATACTTCATTTTTTTCGGAGGACAAAGCTATTCTTCGTAAAAGTATGTCAGAGTACTTAAGTAATATTAAATTAATTATTAAATTAGTTTTTTAATCAAAATTTTAAACAAGTATACATGCGAGACACTCATATCTTATATTATTATACTCGTTAATATAGATAACAAAAAATACACAAATAATAATAGTAATAACAGTCTGCTCATTGTCTCGTCATCAACGTCTTTTTCCTATGATGGTCAGTGATCTATTAATCTATTGTATAGTATATAATTATGTTCCAACATCGGTTAAATATAATGCACATTGTAAGTAACCAGGAACAAACTATTATTAGCAAATAATCTTTTATTACCTAGCAGATTAAGTATCACTATCTTTCTACAAGTCCTGTACCCTGAGTATACTTCATTGAGTTTCAAAACTTGAGAAAAATTTATTTTCGGACACACAATATGAACACGAACACACCCTGTGAATTTTTATGGCAACAGGAAATACAAAAAAATCAAGTATAAAGATTAATAACTCAAATAGCTTTTTCGATGATATGACCCTTCACACAAATACTCATTTTAAATAACTGATACGAAAGTTTTTAATGTTTTCTTTGTTACACTCGTTAAAAAATACTTGGTACAACAATGTTCAAAGGGTGAAAACTCTTATAAATCAATAATAATTTAATAATTAATTATTTAAAAAGTTGAGAAAATTCTCCCATTCATTTTACATGGGTTTGATAAGAGGTGATAAGAGAAAGGAACATAACAAACACTGAGTTAAATTTTCGAAAGCTGTTGTGACGTCACACTAATCATCTCTATAATATTTTAAATGGAGTAATTAATATGCCGGCGGAGTCTGAGGGAACAGTCGCGTCCCGTCACTACAATCATCTATTTTAACTATATACTCTTCATGATTAACTTTTTTCTCAATATACAATACATTATTTATTGCAAGAGGCTCTAACATTACCTTATTTAATATTATACCTACATTAACATTAACTTATTTAATATTATACAATAACATTACCTTATTCCATAATTATATTGAAAGGGCAGTATTACTGGCCAAGCTTACCACTTATACTCTTAAATCCGCATTTACTGACAATGTTTTCAATCCAGCATTACTTTGGCCTCTTTTATCTCTTTGGGGGGAAATCTAGGTTATAGTTTTTTGAAGTGAAACCTTATAAATTTTTGGTATTCGTAACAATTCTTTGTATAGTGAATATAGAATTACTTAACGTAATATGGAAAAAAACCCTCTGGAAATGCTGAAAGTGGCACTTTAAACTATTAATTCATGCTTGTGAACTTTTGAAAAAAAAAAAAAATAAAAGGTATAAATTCTCAATTCAATTCACAAAGAAGTAGAAAAAGGTTTTACAAAAGACCTGGAAAATTCTTTAACCATACAATTTGAAATGAATAAAAGTTTTTTTTTTTTTCTAAATCCAATTTTCTACAACTGTATAGTATAAACCGACTAGAAAAGTTAAAATTGTACAAACATTTTTTCAAGTAGTAAAATGAGAAGAAAACAAATAATAGTTATTTATGTAACTAGGCAGCAAAATGGAATTTTACTGACGAGTGATTAGATTAGCCTCCGAGCCGAAGGCGAGGACAGGCTATGATAATTAACTGCCGAGGCGAAGCCGAGGCAGGTAATTTACCTATTTGACTGCCTCGGCTTCGCCTCGGCAGGCAATGAATAAACGAGGCAGAAATGTTTCCTTTGCTGCCTTGTTGCATACAATATTTTATCTACTTGCGGCAGAAAAATTAAACTGCTAAATTGTTATCTTTATTAATATAACATAGTTAATAACTATGTGTCATATAAATAAAGATAATAACAAATGTATTAACTAAAATTAATGTTCAAATAAGAAACTTGGGAGTAATAACAATAAGTGAAAAGCAAACTCAATCTATAACAACAAAATACAAAACACACGTTTATAAACACATAACTTCTGAATGAATAATGCACGCAATACAAAATATTTATTTATATTTTTACTAAAAAATTAATAAAGGTGTTAAAGATATCTTCTATTGCTTAAAAGAAAAGAAGTAACTAGGATACATCAAGAAAAGTAGCTAGTCTAATCTAGAATTACTTAAATAATAAAAATAATATGGATGTTCAATGTTTACATGACGCTACAGTATAGTCAGTGACTACTATTTTTTTAATTAAAGATCTACTAATCATTGAACTTATTTAACAAAATTAACAAATATAAACAAATTATTTTATTATTAAAACGTTTATTTATTAAATATTACTTATTTAACTATAATATATATTGGTATAAGATAGAGATAATAGTATAAACTGTTCTTGCCAAAATGAGAGGTTATGACACGCAGTGGTAAACACTGTTACTTTCTCTGCCTAGGCAGGGAAATATTTCCCTGCCTAGGCAGAGAAAGTATTTTCCTGACTGTTTTAACTACTTTCCTGCCTGTTTTTAATATTTTAATGACAAATCAGCGAAATAGTACTTTCCAGCCTAAAAACAGTTAAGTAATGTGTAATTTTGCTGCCGCGAGTAGATAAATACGTTTTTAAAACTCTTGTTGAATATGTTTCTTAAGTGAATAAAACGGGAGAATGAAGTATTTTAAAATTGACATTATCATAGAAAGTTACCAGAATCAAAGGATGAAGGCAGTAATGTTAACTTTAACATGACAGAGTGACAAAGTAGAAAGTAGTCCCTTAACTTTCATGTTAAGCATTAACGCAACAAAGTTAAGCTTCCTCACTAGTTCCCGTCAAAACAACTTGGAAGGAAAATTTAACCGCTATAATTCACCATTATATTATCATTTTCATGCATAAAACACTTATTACATAGAACTAACGTATAATTTCTATCATAATAAATAAATGTTATAGACATAATTGTATATAATGCAATGGAATGACTCTCTCCAAAATAAAACCGTGTTCCGACAGCGACTACTCAAGTCGAAATGATTTATTATTGCTAAGCTAAGGCAATCACATTTATTCCAATAAAAATAAATGTTTTGATTTGTTGGTCTTCAAATAGATATAACAACTAACTAGATAATTATCTAACTAGATAATATCTAAATTAATTAACACTTAATTTCACATTTTTTTGGCAACCGACTTAATTTTATTTTTAGAAAAAAAGTAAAATTAAGTAAATTAATTTAGATATCTATTTAGATAAGTTATTATATCTATTTGAAGACCAACAAATCAAAACTAACATTTTTATTTTTTATTGGAATAAATGTGGTTGCTTTAGCTTAGCAATAACAAATTATTTCGAGATTACTCTTTCGTCGCCGTCGCTACTCGTTTATATAAATGCGATATTATTTTTAAAATAAGATGTGTATGTTAAAATAACATGTAGTAAATAAGATGCAGTGTCGTATACACGTCGTATACAACTTTGATCTTTGTACCCTCGTTCTTGTTGCGATATAACAACAATTACAGCGTTATAACAACAATTACAGCGATATAACAACAATTACAGCGATATAACAAGAATTTCAGCGTTATAACAAGAATTACAGCGATATATCAAGAATTACAGCGTTATAACAACAATTACAGCGTTATAACAACAATTACAGCGATATAACAACAATTACAACGATGTAACAACAATTATAGCGTTATAAAATTCAGCGATATAACAACAATTACAGTGGTATAACAACAATTACAGCATTATATCAACAATTACAGAGTTATAACAACAATTACAGCGATATAACAAGAATTTCAGCGTTATAACAACAATTACAGCGATATAACAACAATTACAGCGATATAACAACAATTACAGCGTTATAACAACAATTACAGCGATATAACAACAATTACAGCGATATAACAATTACAGCGTAATAACAACAATTACAGCTATATAACAACAATTACAGCGTTATAACAACAAATACTGAGCTCTTAATGAGCATTTTAGTGATAAGCATCATGAAGGGTGTAATATTACTTTGACTTTAGTACTCTGTACCCCTAAATTCCAAAAATTTAATATTTTTGTAGACAGTGACCTTACCCTTGTTCTTGACGGTTAAGTGTGCAAATTTTCATCCAGTTCGGAATAAAACTGTAGCTTTGTATAAAATACATACATACATTCACTTTTCTTTGTATTTTTGTATATGTAAATAGATTTAATTATAGAAAGTAAAATGTACGCGGTATAAAATATATTATGCTCTACGTACTTTTATTACCAAAAATAAAATTACTATATTTGAATACTATGACGGTTTACCAACGGATTCGGCATTAGTTGTCAATCAAGAAGTTGAAAAAAAAATAAATAAATAAATAAATAAAAAATAAAATATATTATATTATGTTTTACGATTTTGATAAAAAACAGGTTGCGGTGAAAAAGTTGTTTTCAGTTTGTTCTTTGAAGTATAAAGCATTTGAAGAGTGGGGGAAGGGGGGAGGGGGGTTGGGGTTAAAACGTTTTGACGATATTTCCAAAACCTTGTTTTCCCCTCTGTTTTGTAAATAATCCTCTTATAAAGGTTATCAAGCTTTTGAGTGAATAGTGCGGGTCTGTTTGATTTGAACAGAGTCTTATCGATCCACCAATTTTATTTTTTATTAAAGCAAGAGTCAGAATAAAAATAAATATACGGGATTTTTAAAAATCCAAAAAGAATACATAGGCTAGGGATATAATATGTATTTATAATCGATTTTACTAGATTTTTGATTCCGAGCTTACAATAGGTAACGAAAGCTATATGATCGTTCCGAAGAAAGAATAGTTATTTACGCACCAAGGGAGGAAAGTAAGTGATTGCACCCTGAGCGATGAAGTTGGTTCCTGAGGCGAAGCCGAGGGAGTTAATTATCGCGAGGGTGCAAGTGATTTTTACTCCCGAGGTACGTACAAGATTTTACCTCCAGAAGGGAGAAAAAAATAATTGAATAAGATTTTAATTTTAAAGTATTTTATGTTAAAAATGTAAACATTTTTATATTTAAAAAAATTGATATATACTAATAATAATTCACCAGATAAGTTTAATCATGTTAAAAATAAATTATAGATAGTAATTATTTGAATTTCAATGCTAAAATTAAATGGGAGATCAGCTGGTAGCTGAGTCGTGTATTGAATGGTATTGACAACTAACGTATAATCATCCATATTAGTAGATCTACATTTAGAAATAATGATTTCTCTTTTAACTTTTAGTTTGTTTTACTGATGAGTCATCATGACAAACGTCGTGAAGGTTATGTGTGAAGATGACATTATAGATTTAGACATTAAACAATAGTTAATAAATGAAATGTGTATTAGCACCAAGCTTATTTATTTGTGCTTATCACTTGGGCAACACTGGAGGGAATCATGAGAGTTCATGATTCCCTCCTTTCTCATTACTCCCTGTTGAGCCCGACCGGGTGGAATGAGCTACTTTCCTCTCTAGTTTACAGGGAGGGAAGTTACTCATTGCACCCGGTCGGGTTAAACAGCGAGTAATGAAAAATAAGGGAATCATGAACTCTCATGATTCCCTCCAGTGTTGCCCTAGATAAAGCACAAGTAAATAAGGTTGGTGCTAATGCACATTTCATTTACTAACTTTTGTTTAATGTCGAAATCTATAATGTCATCTTCACACATGTCATGTAACCTCCACAACGGTTGCCATAGTGATTCATCAGTAAAAGAAACAAACAAGTTAAAAGTGGAAACATAATTTCTAAATGTAGATTAACAAATCCATATTTAAATACATCAGTTGTCAACACCATTCAATACACGACTCAGCTTCCAGCTGATAATCCCATTTAATTTTAGCATTGAAATTCAAATAATTATATCTATAATTTATTTATTATTTATTTAGAGAATTGTTAATATTATATCTAACTATGTTTTTTGTTTTAAATAAATATAAAAATTGTATTGTTTGATGAACAAAATAATTTAAAATGAAAATCTTTCCATATTTTTTTCTCCCTTCTGGAGGTAAAATCTTGTACGTATCTCGGGAGTAAAAATCACTTGCACCCTCGCGATAATTAACTCCCGAGGCGGAGCCGAGGGAGTGAACGTTATATCGCAACTATATCCAACTATATCCAACCATGTCGCTCAGGGTGCAATCACTTACTTTACTCCCTTGGTGCGTAAATAACTATTGTGTCTCCACTTTCAAAAATTCCAAGACAGAAATCCTTTTCAGACATCGAGGAACATTTTTTGGTTCCGTGTCTGCGTCTGTCGGTCTGTCGCTCAATTTTTGCGAACCAACATATCATAAAAACTACTCGTCCGATTTTAATGAAATTTGTATGGTAGGTCATAATTTGCCCATTTTTGGTCCTATGTACGTTTCAACCTTCTGCGCCTATTTGTTTCTCTTCCTCATGCGCACAAACATACATTTATGTACATTTTACCTCCAAAAGAACTTATCCGATTTGTTTCCCCCGTTTTCTTAATCCGTCAAAATTGTTTTGATTTTTTACATGATATCAATTTAGCAAAATTTAAAGAGCGCCGACGCGACGGTTCAAACGTATATAGGGTTATCTGCAGGCTACTTTCTATAAACTATAAAAGTTTCACACAAATAAGATAAGTGCTTTTGAAGTTATAGGTGTAAATAAATGTATGTTTTTGCTCATGTGGAAAAGGAACAAATGAGCGCAGAAGGTTAAGACTTATATGTGACCAACAATAAGATAATTATGTCCTACCATCCAAATTTCATTAAAATCGGACGTGTAGTTTTTAAGATATATGTTGGTTCGCAAAAATTGAACGACAGACTGACAAACAGACCCGGAACCAAAAATGTTCCCTGATGTCTGAAACGGATTCTGGCCTAATATGTTTTCATTCTTCAGAACGATTACATAGTTTCCGTCACCTTCGGTAAGCTGGGAAGCAATAATAATAAACAATAATAACAAACAATTTAATAAATAAACAATTTTCCGTTAGGGTACAAGAAGGGCTTATTTGAATAAATTTTAATAGTAGCAAGTTTTATACCGTGACTCGAGAGAAAGGAATTTTTTGTCATTAATAATCCATCCCCCCCCCGACATTTTTTCATATGAAACCTTATTTTTTCACGTTGTGTAAATTACTTTTATGGAATGTTATTATATTGCAGTAAGAGGAAAACGTGTTATTTAAACAATGATGTGTATGTTTTTTATTGGTTAAGTCTAAATATGTGAGTAAAAATTAAAAAATATACTTTTTTCCTATATTGGTTGTACTCTAGTATTTCTCACAAAAATAAAGTTGATTATATTTAATAAAAATATATTTTATAAAATTTCATTTTAAAACTAATTAAGAGTTAAATATAAAAAAAGTATTAAAATACGAATACTACCTTGGTCTAGATGCAAGCTTATATACACTTGTCCAAGGTTAGAACAAGACTGAGTGAGTAGGAAGGGGTGGGGGAATGAAGTCTAGCTACACCGCCTTACTACTCACGAACTAGACTAGGGAAAACACATGCTTCGAGTGTGTTTGTTTACAATAACGATTTTCTTAAACATTGTTTTGTTTTTTTTTTCAGTTTGCGTATTTTTACAAGCTTTTATTTAACTTATAATGTTTGTATGTATGTTCGGGTCAAATCTTGCAACTGAATTTTAAAGCAGTTATCCTCAACCGATTGAATTGAAATTTTGCATACATGTTTAGTTTGGATGACAAATTATCACGTTTGCAATATCAATAATTGACTTGATTATCATTCATTATAATATAATTCATTCTGAAGGTGGACGTTTATCAGAAAAGTTGAATTCCATTATTCTTACGCTTTTTTGCTCTACGTTTTTGTACGTTTTGGAATATTTGGCATTGTGCTGTTAAATCGAAGCAAAAAAAATACCAACTTAATTTTGTTGGCTGTCATACATTGGAAAACCTACATTTTCAACAGTCTTCATATTATGTGTGTGTCATACCTATAATCGCGTGACTCAGGATTCGCGTTGGACAGGGTAGTAGAGGGGATTACTGTATTTTTATGAGTGCATGTAAAGCCTCTTCCAGACTGCCGAACCGAACAGAGGAAACGAGCCGAGCATTGGTCTCTGCGCAAGCCCAGTCTGAGATGCGCATGCGCTCTTTAGACTGGGCATGCGCAGAGACATCTGCGCATCCTGTTTCCTTCCTCTGTTTGGTTCGGCAGTCTGGACGAGTCCTAAAAGTTCCCAAACTCTATTGTCAATTATACGAGATGTCAAATTAGAACATAATTTAAACTTTATTCAAGATGTGATTCAAGGATAGTTTTTGGTAGGAGAGATAGCCCTTATAAAGGTAGGGGAGGGTAAGCTACCAGGCTCCAAGGGATTTGAAGCCTTAACTCCCTTCCTGCTGTAACAACTAATTAATATTCTAGACTAGGCTGGGTTATACACGTGAAGAGACACGTGTAATTTAGTATGTAACTCTCTCGGGTGACATAGAGTTACTCGGGAGTTATGTCCTTCCTACTTCTCCACCCACCTGCACCACTTAAACCTCACTTTCTTCTTATTGTTATGGAAAATAACGTTAACTGAAGCTTCCCAAGTACATTTTGTCATCATTTATAACTAGGTAACTATATTATCAGCTGTCAGTGACAATCATAATACATATCTACTGATCGACACGTAACAAATGCAGTAGAGCATCGATTGTCCGAACTAATCTTGTGTAGATTGGTTCGGATAATCAAAAATTCGGGTAATCAAAATTCACCAAAAAATTAAGCGGTGGCTTTTGATTTTTTAGCTTCTAAGGTTACAGAATGTAACGGAAGATATTATGTGATCGTTCTGAAAAAACAAAAATATTTTATTTTTCCAATTTCAAAAATTCCAAGACAGAAATCCCTTTCAGACATGATTGATCATTTTTGGTTCCGTGTCTGTCTGTAGGTCTCTTTGTCGCTAACATTTTTCGCACCAACCTATCTTAAAAACTACTCGTCCGATTTTAATGAAATTTGGATGGTAGATCATAATAATCCCATTGTTGGTCTCATCTAAGTTTCGACCTTCTGCACCCATTTATTTCTCTTTAACATGCGCATATACATTTATAAACATTCATTTATTTACACCTATAGCTTCAAAAGTACTTATCTGATTTGTATGAAACTTTTTTAGATTATCGAAAGTACCTAACCATCAGATAGCTCCAGATTAATTTGAATCATCTGCGCTCTTTAACTTTTGCTAAATTGATACTTCCAGGAGATAGCGTGCAAAAAAGTGTCTGACTAACATCAAGCTAGAATTTTGTGTATTAGTAAATCTTTTTATGCCTTTTAAGAATATGTGGTCAGCTAAGTTCGTCTGTGGGACATAGCTTGGCAATAGACATTTGATAAAAACAAACTGGAGGAGAGCGGCCATGTCCCACGCTTTTTGGTGGACAATGTGATTTTCATGATCCTGAATACGAACTTAGTTTGTAGACCAATAATCAAGTTGATGGTAGTTTGTCACTTTATAGGCGACCTCTTTGATTTTCAGTAATATTTGACTAACTAACCTATTAAGTGACAAATTACCTTCAACTTGATTATTGGTCTGCTAATTAAGTTTGTACTCAGGATCATTAAAATCACATTTTCTACCAAAAAGGGCTGGACATGGCCGCTCTCCACTGTTTTTTTTTTTTTTTTTTTTTTTTTTTTTTTTTTTTTTTTTTTTTTTTTTCAAATGCCTATTGCCAAGCTATGTCCTGCAGACGAACTTAGCTAACCACATATTCTTAAATGGCACCAAAAGATTTAGTTATTCACAAAATTCTAGCTTGATGTTAGTCAGACATTTTTTTTGCACGCTATCTCTTGGACTATTAATTTATGTAAAAAATTAAAACATTTTGACAGATTAAAATAACGGGGGAGACAATTAAAACAAATTAGGCAATAATGGCTTGTAAAAGCATGAAATCAAGATAGTTCGTGATGGGATGCGAGGAAGCTTGTGCCACGCCAATTTATTTACTCTTAAAAATACCAAAATAACAATTACAAATATACTGAAATCTTCTGTGTAATTCGCATAAGCATTAAATTGTCCCTGAATTTCGAATGCGTATTATAGATGACTTTTTTATTTTCCAAAATTTCAGATATAAATTCAGCCAGCGTATTACTCGCGAGTAGACATTGTATGTAAGATTTGACGCAGTTATAAATGCTGATAAAATTTCCTTCGGAACGTTATTTACGTTGTTCCTACGTAACATCCTTGGAGTTCTAGTTAACTTTGGTTACTCACATAATAATAGGAAGATAGTGAGCGTGACACACTACGACCGTGAAAAAGTTCGCGTAACGAATCTATCAATTACCTAACAACTCCTATAGACTTATCACTTAAAAATATGTTATTAATTATAAAACTTAATTTATAATCTCCTGTACAATTTTGCTCTTAGTATAAAAATAGACCAACTTTACTTTTACGCTTTTGTCTTGAACATGCTTTACACTTTAATGAAGAAACTAATTATATCAAAGGTTTTTTTTAGTACTAAACAAATTTTAAGATAACCGTAAAAAATACTTAGCTATGAATTATCTTAATAACTTAAGAGTAGTATGAAGTATCTTAGTAAGAACTTAAGTGCATTTTATAGTGTTTCTTACTTTACAACGAGTCATGTCCCACCGAAAAAGGTTTTTCTTTTCTATGATAAGATTTTTTTTCCATCTACCTATAACTTTCCATTAAATATTTCATGCTTCGTTAGTACAATCTTATAATTAGTAATTAAAAAAATAATAATAAAGTAAACTTTACTGTACTTACAAAAAATTAAGTGAAGAAAAAAGTTTCAGATGAAATTAAGCAATAAAATTATATTATGGTTTGAGGTGGAATCTAGTGGCTTTGTATAGGTACTTCGTTGTTAAGGGGTAATGAAACTTTAGTACAGCGAACCACCTGTTACAGTATAAGTTTATTTTTAACTTGAATCTATTTTAGACGAAGAAAAACAAGTATTTTATGATGCAAGAAATAAGCTTTTTGTTTTTTTTTTGTTGAATTTATATTTTTTTCCAATAATACATTTTTTTATTTTATTCTACATTTTAATGATATTTATCGTATGTTTATGGTTAAGTAAAATTTGATTGGTATTGTATTTATTAATCATATAAATTGAGCATCTAAAATTATATTTATAATATATATATATATATATATATATATATATATATATATATATATATATATATATATATATATATATATATATATATATATATATATATATATACAGGGTGGGTCAAAAGTCACTTTACCATTCAAAAATTAAATAACTATTTTGCCACTATGTGAAATGTAAATTTTTTTTAAGATAGTTCAAATAGAAGATTGGGAAATAAGTTATGGAAAAATTCACCACACAACAACAATTAAAGCTCTCTAAGGCAGCTATCACACCGAAGTAGCAAGTCACAGCTTGCATGCCTAGTAACACCGGATTATCTAAGGAGTCGAGGTAATTCAACTAGTGCCTACACACCGAAGATGCAAGTGCGACGTGCATCCTGCGACTTGCTACTTCGGTGTGAAAGCCGCTTAAGTTTTACTTTGAACATCAATGCTCCATTATTCTTACCCAGAGAGCGTATATACGACCTTTTTAGACTAGAAATCCTCGTCTAGAATCCTCCTTAACAGCGATAATTGCACTCATTCGACGTTTTCAAGACCAAGGGTCCCTAATGGAACGTCCACGAAGTATTCCATTAGAACCCCGCTCGGGTCGTTGCCAGGAATATATTGAAAATATTGAACGTGTACGACACAGCATTGCTGATAAGCCAGGAACAGCAGGAACAACATCCTCCCGACGAGCTTGGAATTGCCGATTTTGTGCGTCCTGCAGGTCAGCACACTCCTGGAATGCAGTGGCGAAAGATGGAGCAGCTCACACAGCTCGGGAATTTATGCAGCTTGTAAGGAAATCTTTCGGTGAAAGAATAATTCCGAGATTTGCTGAGTTTGTTTAGCCACCACGCTCTCCGGATTTCACGGCTCTTGATTGCTTTCTATGGGCATATTTATAAGAGCGAGTGTATGCTAATAAGTCTTGAACTCTTTATGAGCTGAAGGACAATATTCGCCGGGAAATTCAAAGACTAGACAGAGCCACGCTTATATATATATATATATATATATATATATATATATATATATATATATATATATATATATATTTATAAAGGAAATAATAAGAAGAAGAGAACTTTATTTGAAGAGAATATTGTTGATCCTACTTGTTATTAAATATTATTCAATCACAAATTTTTCCCTTGACCTCTTTTTCCCTTATCTACATAAAATAAATTCCAATTCCTTTAATTCTCATCTTTATTTACAAAGTGAAGACATTTCGTTTGCCTGATCCTTTCAGCCTTGCCGAGACAAGAGAGTCAACTCTATTCCCTCTTGGACCAAACATCCTCCCAGTCTCCCCTTCAAGTCTATCTCGTTTCAATGCATAATTGATTATTCTGGAAAAGTAACTTTTCCTTATCTTGTCTTTTGATTCAAAAAGTGAAAACCTTTTCTTTTTTTTTATCAAACTTTCTGAAAATAAAGTGAAAAATATAAATCTGTTTAAATCTTTAAAAAATACATTTGAGGTAACTTTAAAATTATTTTATAAAAAAAACTTTATTCTTATTGAATTTAAAAATTCCAATTTAAATTCAATTAAAAATATCTGACTAAATAACCATTTAGAAATTTTAATTTTATTGCTTTAATACTACTTATTTCACATTTAATAGAGTTTATTATAATAAAATAATAAAAATAAAACTAATAAAAAAAAATAATAATAATAATAAAAAAAAAAAAAAAAATATTATAATAAATAATAATGTTAAATTATAATTTAGTGTTAAAAGATATAAATTAAAGTTATAATTAATAAATAAATTAAAACTATAAATAAATTGAAGCAAACTCATTGTCTTAACTAGCACATAATAGTCTTGAATTAGTTTACCAATTACCACCCAAAAGAGTTATGTAAAAAGTATGTACCTTTCTTTAATTTTAATGTTGCAAAGAATGATTGAATTTCAAATTCATCAAAGAATATCATTTGATTAAATTTTTATATTGTTCTTTGTAGTTTACGGCCATGGTGGTGGATAAAAAGTGTGGTCACTTAGATTTTAAAAGTATAATTACTTACCCTCACTATTTTGTTTTACGTCCATAGGTTAATATAGGACTAAACTCATGGCATTATACTTTGTATATCTAACAGCTCAGATTAGCCAACCTATGTGAGGAAAAAATAAAACCACTAGGTAGTTATCTTAAGGTTATCTAGTGACATTTTTGTTTGCGTAGTTGTCATTGGCCCCCTCCCTTTTTTTCCGCGCTGCGCTGTCAGAATAACAAAGTATAATAGCATGACTATAGGTACTAACACTGGTAAATTCGGATTGTACGTTCCCCCACTTTGAGGTTAGGTGATAAAATCCCGTATATTATATTAAAAACCTTAATTTTGTGTACCCTTTTCTGTACTCTAACAAATTTTTTGACAAAGGGATATAAACTCTCCTATGAACAAATCATACATAATATATAATTTCTCTAAAATCAAGTAGGAAAAATTACGAAACATTTCTGGGGCACGTACCGTACAATCTGAATTAGCCCTAACACTAATTAAGCTTGTTTAAGATTTGTTTTTGGTCGTATGTTGCTATATATTACTGTACTTGCACTAGGCCAGGTCGCCAGGTTAATTTACTTGTTGGTTTCAAATGGTTAAGAAGTTTTAGTTTATTTGGTTGGTTTAAGGGGTTTAGTTTGGTGCTGAGGTGAATGAAGGTTTTCAAACAGTAAAGTTTTGCAGGCATTTTCCCAATTGAACATGTTTAAAGTTTAACGGTTTCTCTCTCCAGTTTACTCTGTTCCGGACAGCCGAGCCGGTAATATTTTCACATCTTTTCATTTAAATAAATGAAACGGACATACCACTTAACAAAAACGCCTTTATTCTACGTATAACCTTTTATCTACGATTGATACGAAATATAAACATTGTATCTCCATTTAGATGCGTAGAAAGTGATTCTTTACGTACTTGTATTCATTGCGCATGCGCGTCTCATAGTTCTGAAGAATTCCTCTTCTTTACCACCCTAGTGCTGTAAAGAAGAGGAATTCTTCAGCTTTACGCACGATTAGCGAGTTTTTTTACATTAACAAAACTAATTTGATGTTCTTTTATATTAAAGTAACTGTTTATATCGAGTTTTTAGTGAAAAATAATGAGTGAATCAAGTGACTTTGACCAAAATGTGGAGAATAATACTCCTCCAGAAATAAGTAGTTCGGCAAAAAATACAACTCAAGAATTAATGCCATCTTTATCAAGAGAGACATACGAATTTACATACAGCAAGCTTATTTTTTTCTGTATTTATTATTTAAATCTAACAATCGTAGATAAAGTACGGTACGCAACTCGTGGGAAAACACCATTTTGCATTGCTCGTGTGGTTTTACTACCCTCGCTGTCGCTCGGGTGCAAAATGCTACTTTCCGCACTCTACGCGTAATGTACTATTATTTACGATTGATACGAAATATAATCATTGTATCTCCGTTTAGATGCGTAGAAAGTTATTCTATACGTACTTGTATTCATTGCGCGTGCGAGTATCATAATTCCTCTTTTATCCACCCTAGTGCAGTAAAAAAGAAGAATTTTTCACTTTAACGCACGATTAGCTAGTTTGTTTACATTTAACAAAACTGCAAAATAATTAAGTCAGAATCGTAAAACTTTAATATCTACCTAATTTCTTTATATTTTTATAATATAACTATTCCTTTCATAATCGGTTGAACTGTCGATCGCTGATTCGGACATGATAGATAAAAGTTGAACACCAGCGCCAACACCCAGCATTGTAAACCAGCGCCAACACTATACCGGCGCCAACACTATACCAGCGCCAACACTATACCGGCGCCAACACTATACCAGCGCCAACAGCTGGATGAGTACCGCTGGCCGCCGCTTGCGGCGGCCATGGGCCAGCTAGTTGATGATACTATTATCAGAAAAAAGGGAGAAAAAACAAGGAATTTAAGATGGGTACGGTTTTGAGTTGGTTAGACCCTTAAGGGTTCTATTAGCTTTTTTAATGGTTATTATAAGTTCCTAAAATTATTTATTGAGTGTGATAAAATAGATTGGGAAATCCTGTTTAATTTTATACGAGTAAAAGTCTAGAAATAATAACACCGTAGTCTTTGAAGCGTTCTGAATCTTTCAAATGGAAGGTCTTAATCAATTCTACCGCCTGGTGTTGCAGATTTATGGGTTTTAAATGTCTAAAAGTACGTTTTATCCCTTAACTGTATACTTATACTTAAGAGATATATAACCATCTGCCAAGAGTATTGACTATCTTTATAGTGCTATAATGCTATTCTATTCTCAATCGTAATTTTCTTCCGTCCATTTACTTTTTGATATAATAATTTTTCTAAAGCATCTACATTTCTTTTTTCGAAACCGTTTATATCCTTGTGCAATATTCTACTCACAGAATTAAATTAAACCCTCGGGTATAATTTTAAACCTATAGGAAGTGATAAATTTTTCACTTACTTGTTTGTCTATGGCGCATGCATACTTCTTCTTTAAGAGAAAAGAGCGGAGGGTCGTTGAATTGCTTTTTACCCGTCTCTGGAGACTATACCAAGTGCATTATGGGATGCAGTTTGCTCTTATGAAGGTTTTGGGAATGTATCTTCGCTACTATAAAATCTTTCAATTGTCTTGAGATCAAAGAATAAAAATTGTTAAAAAAATAAAAAAACACATTTACATTTTTCTTTTTAAAGGAGCCATGGGTGCATGTTTGTGATTAATAGAGATTTTTTTAAAGTTATAACTTAGAATTTATTTTGGTTTTAGTTTTATAACCACATAAAACACCTAAAACATCTTCATGGATTGCATTAAAGATCGTTATTCAGCTAAGAATTAATGGTTATAGGTATATTCCGCGTTATTATTATGCAATATAATATACGAGCCGTTAAGCCACGACGACGTGCAACGGAAAAAAATAAAATGGAATGTTCTTCTTTAGACTGATACTCCCCTTATAAAAACAAGTGTGACATTCCTTTGTCCCAAAGTGCATGGGACTGAACGTCTCTTTTTCTTAAAATAGTTATTTAGTCAAAGACATTTATATTCTAAAATAACGTTGGGGAGTAACAATCTAAAGAAGTACCGTTTAGGACAGGTTTTATACGCAAGTTTTATACGCAGGCGCTAACATTATAATGTAATAAAACCAAGTCCTGGTGGGACCAGGTTTAGGACTATTATAATTCGCACCGTTTTAAAAACATTCAAGGAAACCTAACAGTTAGGGAACCTTCGTGTTAACATGTGTGATGATGATGATTGACATAACTGCGCATGTCATTCAAACCAGTACTTGGTATTGTCAGAGTATCGCTTGGACCGTACAGTTAAGCCATGTCCAGACTGCCGAACATAACAGAGGAAACGAGCTAACATTGATCTCTGCGCATGCTCAGTATAAAGTGCGCCTGCGCATTTCAAACTGGGCATGCGCAGAGACCAATGCTCGGCTCGTTTCCTCAGTTCGGTTTGGCAGTCTGGACACGGCTTAAACGGCTCGGAAGACAGTTTGGAGGATGGAACAGTTTGGAGGATGGTACGAAAAACTGTCACAAGTCTGGTTGGAACGGCTTTTATCCATTGCGCATGTCCGTGACGATCCCACGGACGGTACACTGCTTGATTGGAACAAACCTATTATCTATTTCAAGACCAACAAATCAAAACAAACATTTATTTTCATTGGAATAAATGTAGTTGCCTTAGCGTAGCAATAATAAATCATTTTGAAGGTACGTCATCGGTCGGGACACTACTCGATTATGTAAATGGTTTTTTTTTTGTTTTTTTTAAATTAACTTATTATCTAACTAATATTCTAAAATTGACTTTTTTTTGTTTCAGCTGAAGGCATTCTACGTAGATCTGCTCGTGCCTCTAGAAACTAATTTGGAGAAAGACACTAAAGTTGTTCAGGTATTTAATAAATATACATATTCGATATATGAGTTAATTTATAATGTTTTTTTGCAAATCAAGATTTATTTTGGCTTTATTCAAAACAAAAAAATGTATATTAAAAAAAAAAATGTGTGGGCGAAGAGGTTCATGTTAATCTCATAAGACTTGGTTATGAGTAAAAACAATTATGTAAGAATCATATATACTTGAGTACCATAATACATAAATAAATGGTTCTGAAAAACGAATTACTATA
Source organism: Gerris lacustris (assembly GCA_951217055.1). Classification (NCBI taxonomy): domain Eukaryota; kingdom Metazoa; phylum Arthropoda; class Insecta; order Hemiptera; family Gerridae; genus Gerris; species Gerris lacustris. The sequence goes on along the minus strand of OX578280.1, from coordinate 12,181,596 downwards.
AAATTTAGGTAACGAAACAAACCATTTTTACTTCCCAATTCGAGTGAAAGATGCTTTAAGTTGTTTTTTTCTTTATAGGAACGTAGATTACATGCCTTATTCCTTATATTACCAAAATGGTAGGTACTACATAATCAACTACTGTAAAATACAAGTAAAGGTAAAAACCACTGGCTCTTCTTATCTTCTTAATAGCCTTAATTGTGCGAAATAATTATTATCTCCGAATGATCGTCATTTAAAAACTCGAAGAACTATGACTGTCAATCATTCTTCGAATATAATTTATACAAAAAGTTAATTAAAATCCATGTTTTGATAACGAATAACTGCAACTTAATTTGTTGATTTGTTATTCATTTCACAATGCACATGGCTTGCTTTGGAAGCTTAAGGGCATCCTTCCCTTTACTTACTATCTAATCCTAAAATCCTTCCTAGAAAATCGTTTTTACCATGTGTCCTATAACCTTTCCACTTCCTCAATTTATCCTATAAAAGCAGGTGTACCCCAAGGTAGCATCCTAGGTCCAATCCTGTATACCATTTTCACCTCCGACATCCCTGAACATCCTAGCACCACTTTAGCTTCTTTTGCAGATGATAAGTGCATTGTATCATCTAATATATCACCTATAATAGCATCTGAACAAGTTCAGGAACACCTCTTACTTCTGGAAACTTGGCTCAAGAAGTGGAGAATCAAAATTAATGAAAACAAAAGTGTCCATGTAACGTTTAGTTTGAGACATGGCATATGTGAACCAGTAACCTTAAACCAAATCCCTATCCCTCACTCTTGTTCCGTCCACTACCTTGGTTTACACCTGGACCGGCGTTTGACCTGGGCACACCACACAAAACTTAAACGACAAGACTGCAACAGACGCTACAAACTTTTACACAGACTTCTACACCATACATCTAAACTCAGCACACATAACAAATTAATAATTTATAACACAATAATTAAGCCCATATGGTCATACGGTATTGAACTCTGGGGTTGCACCAAGCGTTCCAACTCCTATCGTATCCAGTCCCTACAGTCCAAAATCCTAAGAAGAATAGTAAACGCCCCTTTCTATGTTTCTAACTTCACCCTTCACAACGACCTTAAAGTCTCCTTCGTCCATGACCTAGCCATAACCCGATATAAATCCTTCCATGACTCCATATCCCAACATTCCAATCCTTTAATTCACAACCTGTCATTACCATTCATTCCTGGAAATCCTCCTCGACGTCTAATGAGGCAGTGGCCACGTGATCTATTGAACAATGCTTAACGTGTAAAGTCTAAATATATGTTGTATCAATTGTATTAATTCAAGCTAGTATCTGTGAGTACTGTTAATGGACAGTTCCTCACTACAAGTCTCTCAAGTCATTGTAAAAACTTTCATCAAAATTGCTTATAACATGTAAAATTATGTAGTTGCAGTTATCTAATAAATAAATAAAAAAAAAATTCACAATGATAACACACTGAACTGTATAACTTCAAGAAACGATGTGAATTGTGTAGAAACAGAAACTTTTAGGTTATAAATAAACGTTAAGGCAAATCAGTGTTGCCAGTCTAGACCAGCTAAATTTTCCTAATTTCTCTAAAAGATTCAAACACTAAATACTATATTTATGTTATTATATTATAATAATAATTAGTTATCAGTTATTATATACGACTTTATTCTTTATACTTCATCCTTCTTTTCGTCCTTATTGTTCTTAACCCTTTTTCTCTAAACATTAAAAAGAAAGAATGCAAGGGAACTCTTTTATTTTAAAAAATAAAAATCCCATTTTCTCTCGCCTCCCTTTATACTCGTACACTTTTGTTCAAAAACTAAGCTTTAGGCGATAATCTACTTCATTATGAAAATAACAAATACAAAAAAAAAAAATCTCTAGAGGCAATCATTGCTTATGAGCAAACAAAAAACGCTTTAAAGACTTAACAAGCAGGCGTATATATATATATATATATATATATATATATATATATATATATATATATATATATATATATATATATATATATATATATATATATATATATATATATATTGCTGATATATATATATATATATATATATATATATATATATATATATATATATTGCTGATATATATATATATATATATATATATATATATATATATATATATATATATATATATATATATATATATATATATATATATTGCTGATATATATATATATATATATATATATATATATATATATATATATATATATATATATATATATATATATATATATATATATATATATATATATTATACTTAATAAAAGCCTATCTTCTTAGTATTTCCCTAATACCTCTTATTACATTATGTATAAAGTAAACTGGATTATTTTTTTTTTATCTTTTTATTAACTCAGTCTTCAATATCTTCAAAAGTGTAACAAGTTTTTTTTTTAATTTTAATAAAGTTAAAAGTTCTTATATTTTTTTTTATTAGTTTGGAGAAAAAAAAATCATTTAATTTTTTTCTTTGTTAACATAAGCAAAATTTGGTGAAAATTATATTTACTATCTTCCTTTCTGTCTATATATATATATATATAAAGAGAGATAGGTATAATGTAAAACAATTTTGGTAAAAAAATGAGTTAATCAAGAAGTAAATTACAAGTTTCTTTTGAACAAAAAAAAACTCAACATAATTAGTTTTTGAAAACTCTTTTAGAGAGTATCCTTATTAACCTGATATTATCTCTTAAATCAATCAGGTTTTCTTGGATAAAAGTTGATTTAATTAACTTATTATTACTTAATAAAGAACTTTCGTATTTTTATATATTATATAAAGCTAAATTCCTATTCTTTAATATTACGATTTATTAATAACAATAGGTCTATGTCATTAAAGGAAGAAGATAAGCTCTATACATACACACACACACACACACACACACACACACACACATATACACATATATATATGTGTGTGTGTGAAAGTTTTTGTGGGAAAGTTTATATCTGGCTTAGCTTAACTGGGAGAGCATCATACTGGAAATATGAAGGTCCGTGGTTCAAATCCGGGAGCCAGTGCAAATTATTTTCTCTGTTTCTGTCTCCCGTAGTTTAAATTGTTTGAATTATATATATATATATTATATTAACAATGTAATACCGTGTTTTTTTCACACTGCAATAAGGTACACTATCACAAATTGTATATATATATATCATGTTTCTGCAAAGCAGGGAATAAAACATTATCAGCGTGCTACTACGAACTTGCATTTATAAAAAAAAATCCATTCAGGCGGCAGGGTTAGATTTTATGATGCCTTCTACGTCAAAATAACTTTGGTTTACGTTTTTGCAATAGATAAACAATTATAATTTCTTGTATTATCTAAAATTCTATTAGATACCCATTTTTCTTCTAAATTATTAATTTCTTTAGCCTCTATAGTCCCAATTAAACAAATGTATTTTATGGGCAAAATTTTGCCCGAATTTACGCGAATTCAACTTACATGGTTATTGTTCGGTCCCACCTATCACTTAAGTTCGGGGGTTGCTATATATAATGTAAGGAACGTTGCTTTACCGGCACTTCTTTAGATTGTTTCTCCCTTTAATAAAAAAACAGAAGGGAGTAACAATCTGAAGAAGGTGTACGGAATGATCTCCTTTAGACTTTTACTCCTCTTATAAAAACATAAGTGTGATATTACTTTGCTCCAAAGTACATTGGACTAAACATCCCTATGTCTTAATAGTTATTTAGTCAGTCACTTATATTCCAAAATTAATTCTGGAAAGTTTCATGTTTTTATCTCTTTTGATTCAAAAGTTATTGGAACCATATAGAGTGACAGACAGACACAGGAACGGAACTATAAGGGTTTCTTTTCTTAGTTTTACCAACGAAACCCTAAAAACAATCATAGCGGAGTAACAATCTAAAGAAGTGCCGCTTTACCTTGGACAGTTACTTACCTAGGACACTTTGCCCCGAAGCACAGTTCTAGTTTTAGTTTGAAAGAAAATATTTTCTGTTATACTACTTGTCAGATTAGAGCTTGGCAACACTGATTCATCAAACCTTCCCGCCATCACTAGCAATCATATCTGTGTTATCAGGTATAGTTGATTTTTGTCATAAAATAAGGAAACCTCCTCAATATGCGAGGGTGAGGTGACCTAAGTCGTTATATTCATTTATAGCGTGATAATAAATAATATTTTTTATCTACGATTGGTACGAAATATAAACATTATATCTCTGTTTAGATGCGTAGAAAGTGATTATTTACGTACTTGTATTCATTGCGCATGCGCGTCTCATTGTTATGAAGAATTCCTCTTCTTTACCACGCTAGCGCGGTAAAGAAGAGGAATTCTTCAGCTTTACGCACGATTAGCAAGTTTGTTTACATTTAACAAAACTAATTTGCTGTTGTTTTATTAAAGTAACTGTTTATATCGAGTTTTTAGTGAAAAACAATGAGTGAATCAACTGACTTTGAAAAAAATGTGGAGAATAATACTCCTCCAGAAATAATTAATTCGGCAAAAAATACAACTCAAGAATTAATGCCATCTTTATCAAGAGAGAGATACGAACTTACATACAGCAAGTTTATTTTTTCTATATTTATTATTTAAATCTAACAATTGTAGATAAAGTACGGTACGCAACTCGTGCGAAAACTGCATTTTGCTTTTCGTGTGGTTTAACTACCCTCGCTGTCGGTTGGGTGCAAATTCCACACTCGCATGCAAAATGCTACTTTCCGCACTAGACGCGTAATTTTCTATTACCCTAGTTAGACTTTTTTAAGTTACATTCTTGTTCTTCTTTAACCTCATTGAAAAAGAACAACTTGCGTTTTGCCACCAGTAAATAATCATTTAGACTCTTTTTCAAAGCCCTTCAGTTTCCGAATCCCTATTTACATTGAAAGCCTCGAGGGAGAGACGTTTTTAAAACATTACCATAGGGAAAAAAGTTGTGCTTTCTCATTAGTGAGCGTTGTCTCGGGTTTTAAGGAAGTAGGGAGAGTCAGGAAGTAAATAGGAGCCGAAGAAAGCTCGGGGAAAAGAGAAGGGAAGAGAAAGCGGCTATGGAAAATCAAGCCGAAAACTCTAAAGGAAGAGTGTTTAATATCCGCTTGGCTAAAACCTTCTAATATTGGCAGAGGCTCGAGGGCCTTACCAAGGGGAGCAACAAGACATCTTCTCTCTAGGACAGGTTTCTCAATAATATTCATTCAGACAACAAACCCACAGTATTAAGCTGAGTTGTACATCTGTTATAAAGTACATCAATACAGAAGTCTAAGTTAGCCTAAGATTTATAAAGTCTAATTATTTTATTGAATTCCTTTTCATAAAATAAAATTTTGAATCAATACTTTTAAGGTTATTAAAGGTAAAGAATGCAGTTTGATTATTGTAAAGAATCATTTTTGCCTCTAAATTCAAAATTCCTTCAACAGAAATTCATTTGGTGTACAGAAATTCTCGAGGTTCTTTAAAGATTAAGTCTGAAGCAGTTTCTCACATGCTTAGAAACCACAGGACATGCAAACTTAAGATACAAACCTGGTACAGTAAATAGTCTTGAAGTACTTTATTACTTTACTAGAACGGATAGGACCAAACCACTTGTTCGAACCTAGCAATTAAGCCGTCTTTTACGCCCCGTGGTGAAGAGTTCCAGCTACTTCACACATCATACATTTGTACATTGTACCGCCGAAGCGAGTATGGTGTGGTCATTAGTGAGCTATATAAGCGTGCATCAAAGTGTGGGGGAAGAGTGCCCCATAGGGGATGTCCCTTTCCCTGCTCCGTCCTCGAACCATAGATACAAATCACATCATCATGACACGGATCGGACACGCAACAAAGAGTGGGTGAAGAGTGCCCCATTGGGGGTGTCCCTCGCCTTGCTCTGTCTGCGATTCATAGATGCAATTCAGAGTATCATGGCACGGGATCGAACCCACAACCTCGAGTTGCCTCGACTTATTGAGTGATGGGCGAGCGCCTAGAGTCCCTCGGTCACGCTGCCTCAATCGATTTTACTACGATCGATTTATTACGATTTATTTCCTTATATATTATCCTATAGTCTAATAGATAACATATTTATCAATCATATTAGTAACTCTCAATTTAAACAAAATTGTTATTAAACCTATTTATCTTTCTTTTTTTTAAGCATAAGCGCGCTATGCTTGGAAAAACAACTTAAGCATGTAATAAAGTCTTACTTAGTTTTTAAATGTTACATCTTCAATTAACTTAGGTACAGTTAATAATGTTTTTTGGCATAAATCTTTTTAAATTTTGGCTTTAAGTTCTTTACCCAAAGCTATAATTATTATTATTGTTATTAGTTTAATTTACTAATCTCAGTAAAGAAATCATTTTTGTAAAATAAAAAGTTTAAGCATTGCCAAAAATCTATTAAATAGTAAGAACAACGAACAACAAGCCCTTAGAAAATTTTAAATGGGAAACCCATTTGTTTTGGCAGATCGTATAGAAAATGTCAAATTTTGATCTTACAAAAAATATATATTCTTATATTTTTCAAATACATACTTTAGTGCTCTAGTTATATGCTTTTAAAATTCGCAATATACGGGCATTAGGTGGGGAAGGGGTGAACCATAATGTGCAATCTGATCTTTACAGTTGATACATCAGCCTAAACTATAGAGTAGAGCATAGAATAGGTTTTGCGAGATTAGTTCAAACTCTTTAGTTTAACTTCAGGTTTCTTAATATGACTATAATTTGGCTACTGTATCTTTTACAAGCTTTTATTTAACTTGCAATGTATGTATGTATGTTTTTATGTATGTATGTTTGTATGTATGTATGTATGGATGTATGTATGTATGCTCGGGTCAAATCTTGCAACTGAATTTTGAAGCAGTTATCCTCAACCGATTGAATTGCAATTTTGCATACACGTTTAGTTTGGATGACAATGCATGGTTTGCTAAGTGGAGTCATTCCAAATCCAATATGGCGGACTAGTTATTTTTTAAGCACGTCTATAATATGGGTATCAAATGAAAGAGTTTGCTGAGAAGAATACGAATAAAAGCTTGTTTTTTAAAAATATTATTTTTATAAGTTTTTGGTAGTATTCATACTATGGAACGTTTAAATTTTAATTTAAATCAAATTATAATTGCTATTTACAAAGGGAGACAGAAAGAGAAAAATAGACTTAAGCGCCGGGACTCGAACCACAGACCTCCCCCTCATTTCCAGTGTGCTCTAACCAATTAAGCTACACTGAAGAATAATTTCCTCTGACGATATCGATACCTAATCCCGAATTAAGCTTTCAATTTTTTTCTACAAGTCTTAGAAGTCAACAAACGACAATAGAACTAGACTGAGTCTAGTTCTTTCTCTGTCTGTCTCCCTTTGTAAATAGTAATTATAATTTTATTTAAATTAAAATTTAAATGTTCCGTAGAATGAATACTACCAAAAACTTATAAAAATTGAATTTCTAATTGATTGTACTAAGTACAGGTACTAATTGAGTACTTTATAATTACAAGCGTATTTCTCGGTCTTGTTCTATTGTCGTTTGTTAACTTCTAAGGCGGCTTTCACACTGCGTGCGAGACCGAGCGAGACCGATTCCGCTTGAGAAGCAAATACATGTATTAGCAATGTATTAGCATGGGTCTATTCACATTAATCGCTGAGTGAGACCGGGCCGAGCGAGGCTGAGGGAGACCGAGCCGACTCGGGCGTTTTTGTTTGCTAAGCGTTTTCGGCGACCGAAAACGCTTTTCGGCGGCCGAAAACGCTTAGCTAACAAAAACGCTAGAAAAAAAAAAAAAACGCCCGAGTCGGCTCGGTCTCGCTCAGTCTCGCTCGGCCCGGTCTCGATCGGAGTTTAAAGTGAATCGACCCATGCTAATACATGTATATGCTTCTCAAACGGAATTGGCCTTATTCGGTCTCGCTCGGTCTCGCACGCAGTGTGAAAGCCGCCTAAGAGACGGCAGAAACTTGTAGAAAAGACTTGTAGAAAAAATTTGAAAGCTTAATTCGGGATTAGGTATCGATATCGTTAGGTATCAGAAATTATTCTTCAGTGTAGCTTAATTGGTTAGAGCTCCCGCACTCTGGAAATGAGGGGAGGTCCGTGGTTCGAGTCCCGGCGCTGAAGTCTAATTTTCTCTGTCTGTCTCCCTTTGTAAATAGTAATTATAATTTGATTTAAATCAACTTATTTTAAATGAGAATAACTTTAAGCAAAGGCAATTTTGTAAATATGGAAAACAGGCGTAACAATTTTAATAAAGCAAGTTGCAAGAGTTGTACAATACAAGGAATTATTTTACTGATTTCAAATTAGATTGGATCGACTGCATTTCCATTTAAATCGGAAATTTATCTCTCATTGTTATCTTAAATGAGTTAATGTTGGTGGTGCCAAGAGATACAGTTTTCCGTCCGTGTCGTACACATTTTTCTTTCTATCCTAGCTAAATATATTGTGTTTTTTAATAAAAAAAATCATAAAGTAAACGAAACCCAAGATAAAAAAAAATATCATGTTCTGAACAGTTTTTGTAGTAACCAAGATTATAAAATAAATGTCTTGAAACCATTCCTGAAAAAGTGAGAATTCGTGAATTTACTTTCTCATATAAAGAGAAAGTACTACGAAGGCTAACCAATTCAATTTTGGGATTTTGGTACTTCTTTAGATTGTTACTCCCTCATGTTTTTTTAGAATATAAATGACATTGACTAAATAACTATTAAGACAAAGGGTTATTTTGTCCAATGTACTTTTGGACAAAGTAAAGTCACACTTCTGTTTTTTACTTTCTCATATAAAGAGAAAGTATTGTGATGGCGCGAAAATTCGATTTTGAGATTTTGATGGATTTACACGTTTTGAGGTCCCCTGAGGCCAAAAAAGTGGTTTTTAAAAAATGTCTGTCCGTCGTCTGTCGTCTGTCGTCTGTCGTCTGTCGTCTGTCTGTGCAGACGCCTGGAGCCTAAACTACTGGGCCGATTTTGACGAAATTTGGCATACATGTTCAGAAAAATCATACCCCGAGGCGAAATCGAGAAATTAATTTTAGCTCCAAATTTAGGGGCGCTACCCCCCAAAAACTCTGAAAAAACGAGAAAAAAAATTATTTCTCGAAAACGGTTCCGACGATTTTGATTAAAAAATTCTAAAATGTAGTCCATTTAAATACGAATCCAACGACATAAGCCGTTTTCCCGGGAAAAATCTAGTTCCTGAGAAAAATGCTTAAAACGCGGACCGAGAGAGCCCGGGTTCGATTCTCCGCCCGGGAGAAGTTATTTTTATGATAAATTTTGATGAAATGCTCAATAATAATTAAATGTACATACGAATACTAATAAATGGAAAACACTGGGCTAAATAATTATGAACTCGTATATGAGAAAGTTTGTCTGAGTTGTCTCGGACCGATTTTTTAAGGGGAGTAACAATGATAATCTGAAATGATGATCTGGTCCTATATATATATATATATATATATATATATATATATATATATATATATATATATATATATATATATATATATATATATATATATATATACATATAAATATATATATAAATATATATATATATATATATATATATATATATATATATATATATATATATATATATATATATATATATATATATATATCTGGTTCTACATAAAATTATGCCCGTTGATACGGGCTTAATTTTATATTTAGAAAAAAATAATAAGTCAAATTAATTTAGTAATCTATTTAGATAAGTTATTTTATCTATTTAAAGACCAACAAATCAAAACAAACATTTATTTTATTGGAATAAATGTGGTTGCCTTAGCTTAGCAATAACAAATAATTTCGAGGTGATTCGTCGCCGTAAGGACACTATACTTGATTATATAAATGATTGTAAATGAAAACGTTTCCAATTTTACTAGGTGTTGATACTGTTTTTAGTGAATAAAATATTGTCATACTGTTATCAACCGTTAAGATACTCGATGAATTACTAAAATTACATACAATTCAGAACATTACACATTAATGTAATGGAATTTTCTCACTCGTTATTCAACATTGTGTAGAACGGGGTGGGACGGGGGTGGTTGGTAGCATCTACAATGAACACCCCTAAATATAATAAATCAGAAACATGTTAGGGTTTAGTAAAACTCTATACTACTACCCTTCCAACCACATATGATAGCAGACCAACAAATAAATGTCTTCGCGTGTTCACAATGCGTGGATCCAAACCCTCATCTATTGCTTTGGGCTTTAGCACTGCGTAGGCTTTATACAGCGTTCATTTGATGCACCAAAAAACAACCCTTCATCATAACCGACTTTATGAGTGGTTCTCATGTGAGAAAAAAAAAAAATCAGTATGGCTCATAAATATTCAATTGCTTTAATATTCACATTTTTTTGTATGAACGTTCCATACCCCCCTTCGTCTTTTTGCCAACCGATAGAAAACATATAAACTCCAATTCACAAAAAGTCGAACCTAAAAATATCTGATTTTTTACCTCTCTACCCCCTCCAACCTCAAAAATCCATTAAGAGATGTACTAAAGGGTTTTTTTGTAGATGTAACACATAGGATGGATTTTTATTTTATGATCTCTCTTTGTACTTTATGACTGCTTTATAGCGTGACAGGGGATAAGGGATACCGTGTTAACAAAATTTATATCACGCGAACATTAATTTTGGGTTTTTTTTGGGGGGGGGGGGGTGATGCATTTAAAATGAGAATTGATCTAATGATATATTGTTTTAAAATTCTCGTAACAAACGACATGGGATTTCTACTAATGGCCCTATCAGTCATTTTTTTAGGGTAAATTATGACCAATAAATTGATGGCTAAGAAGTGATACCTCGCAACTACTAAAATTATGATTTTGAGATTATAATTATATTGGCCTTGGGAGGCTTGTTTGCAAGTACATGCAAGATGTCTAAAAAAAAAAAATCCTTCACATAAAAAATGGACAGTCGTGAGATCTCGTATCAGATTCACACACTATTTGTAATGTGATAGCTTGTAACTACGATAGACAGGTGTAGTGACACCTCTTATGTGATTCTGGTGTATGTGTTTTGGTGAAGGTTAGTTGTGACAACTCATAACTGAGCTGTGAATTCGTAAGTGAGACCTCGTATGTGTTTCTGGTGAAGGTTAGTTGTGACACCTCATAACTGAGCTGCTAATTCGTAAGTGAGACCTCGTATGTGTTTTTAATGAAGGTTAGTTGTGACACCTCATAACTGAGCTGTGAATTCGTAAGTGAGACCTCGTATGTGTTTCTGGTGAAGGTTAGTTGTGACACCTCATAACTGAGCTGCTAATTCGTAAGTGAGACATGGTATGTGTTTTTGGTGGATGTGTTTTGGTGAAGGTTAGTTGTGACACCTCATAACTGAGCTTCTAATTCGTAAGTGAGACCTCGTATGTGTTTTTGGTGAAGGTTAGTTGTGACACCTCATAACTGAGCTGCTAATTCGTAAGTGAGACATCGTATGTGTTTTTGGTGGATGTGTTTTGGTGAAGGTTAGTTGTGACACCTCATAACTGAGCTTCTAATTCGTAAGTGAGACCTCGTATGTGTTTCTGGTGAATGTGTTTTGGTGAAGGTTAGTTGTGACACCTCATAGTCCAGGAGATAGCGTGCAAAAAAGTGTCTGACTAACATCAAGCTAGAATTTTGTATACAAGTCAATCTTTTAGCGTCTTTTAAGAATATGTTGTCGGCTAAGTTCGTCTGCGGGACATTGCTTGGCAATAGGCGTTTGAAAAAAAAAAACCGGTGGAGAGCGGCCATTTCTCACCAATTATGGTGGACAATGTGATTTTCATGATCCTGAGTACAGAATTAGTTAGTAGACCAAAAATCAAGTCGATGTTATTTTCATACTTGAGAGGTTAGTTATTCAAATATTACTAAAAATCAACGTGGTCACCTGTCAACGGACAAACTAACATCAACTTGATTTTCGGTCTACTAACTAATTCTGTACTCAGGATCATGAAAATCACATTGTCCACCATAATTGGTGAGAAATGGCCGCTCTTCACCTGTTTGTTTTTTTCAAACGCCTATTGCCAAGCTATGTCCCGCAGACGAACTTAGTCGACCACATATTCTTAAAAGGCGCTAAAAGATTGACTTGCATACAAAATTCTAGCTTGATGTTAGTCAGACACTTTTTTGCTCGCTATCTCCTGGACTATCATAACTGAGCTGCTAATTCGTAAGTGAGACATCGTATGTGTTTTGGTGAAGGTTAGTTGTGACACCTTATAACTGAGCTACTAATTCGTAAAGTGAAACCTCGTATATGTTTCTGGTGTATGTGTTTTGGTGAAGGTTAGTTGTGACACCTTATAACTGAGCTACTAATTCGTAAAGTGAAACCTCGTATGTGTTTCTGGTGTATGTGTTTAAAGGCTGTAAGCTACTTTGATAAATAATCAAATATATTTTATGTGGATAGGTTTATTTGATCTACAAAAAACCTTAGTTCAGTGATAATAATTTGTTTTGTATTTAACGGCATGATCATGACAATATTAATCCGCGTTCACCTGTGATGACTACCTTTACTGATTTGACTTCAAATTAGCTATATATTGTGGTTGTCATTGCTTCGCTTCCACTGAACGAAAATAAATATAAAATGTAAGCAATAACAAGTGTCGACTTCTTTTACTTTTATAAAGTCAAATTAAGATAATATAGCATTTTTTTATAATTTAGAAGAATATGATTTTTTTATTGTTACATATTATGGTTTTACTTATTTGAAAGGTGTTTTTGTGGAAAAAATATAGCTTACCTGCATTTGGTCTCCTTCCCCTTAAGTTGGCTAAACTGCCCGAAGGATATATTTCCTTTCAGTCCAAAACTATGAAGAAAAGAGGGTAAAATGGAGGGTCGTGTTATCAGGATGGGTCTTGGGTAGGCTGTTTTACGCAAGATTTCACTCCTCTCGCTCAGGTACACTCAATCCCTTCCTCCTTCAGATACCACAGTCGTCTCGGTCAGGCTTTACCTTCCCGACGAATATATATTGGCTCAATTGTACTTTTTCCTTTTCCTAGTTCCGAATAGGAAGCAGTGCGGATCAATTGTTAGCAACTTCCGGTTGGGAATTGTCATGGTTGTCGTTAAAGTTCGTGACTAGACTTTTACGTACTACAGAATTTTCTTATTCAAAGAACTTTAAGGGTAATGAGATGCAGTTATTCTCCATACCAGAAGAAAGGTTTTTAGTTTGGTATAACTAAGTTTCAAGAACGAATACTGCTGCGATAGAGCTGTATTTGAAGTTTTGAATTTCTACAATTCTTGTTTGAGCTAAGATGAAAGGCTTATTGATACGTATATTCAACCATAACATTCATCTGCTATTTTCTTTAATTCTTGAAAAAAAAAAAAAAATCACTCCACTGCATTTCTAGTTTTAAGTTTACTAGATTAGCTTTAACGATGTATAAGTACTAACACATAAATTTTAGGACACCACTAATGTTGTACTGCTTTTAGCCTTGACAATATTCTGCAACGTTTTAGTCATGGAACTATATGAAGCATTTTGAAGAATAGTACATTACGCGTCGAGTGCGGAAAGTAGCATTTTGCATGCGAGTGTTGAGTTTGCACCCGAGCGACAGCGAGGGTAGTAAAACCAAACGAGCAATGCAAAATGCCGTTTTCGCACGAGTTGCGTACCGTACTTTATCTACGATTGTTAGATTTAAATTATAAATACAGAAAAAAATAAAACTTCCAGTATACAAGTTTGTATTTCTCTTTTGATAAAGATAACATTAATTCATTAGTTGTATTTTGTGCCGAATTATTGCGGGAGGCGTATTATTCTCCTCATATTCATCTTAATTATTTAAATCACTCATTGAATTTCACAAAAAAAACTCGATATAAACAGTTACTTTTATTAAACAAACAACAAATTAGTCTTGTTAAATGTAAACAAACTCGCTAATCGTGCGTAAAGCTGAAGAATTCCTCTTCTTTACCGCGCTAGCTTGGTAAAGAAGAGGAATTCTTCAGAACTATGAGACGCGCATGCGCAATGAATACAAGTTCGTAAATAATCACTTTCTACGCATCTAAACAGAGATACAATGTTTATATTTCGTATCAATCGTAGATAAAAAAGTTTTTATGTCGCTGATTTCAAAAATTCCCAAGACAGAAATCCGTTTCAGACATCAGGGAACATGTTTGGTTCTATGTCTGTCTGTTGTCGGTCTGTTAGTCTGTCACTCAATTTTTGTGTACGAACATATCTTAAAAACTACCTGTCTGATTTTAATGAAATTGGTATATTAGGTTATAATTAGCTCATTGTTGGTCCCATATAAGTTTTAACCTTCTGCGCCCATTTGTTTCTCTTCAACATACGCACAAACATACATTTATTTAGCTATATCTTAAAAAGTACTCATCTGAGCTTTATGGAATTTGGATGGTTTGTCGAAAGTTGACCGTAGATAGCACCAGATTAATTTCAACCTCCTACGCTCTATAGCTATTGATTAAATGATACTTTAATTAATGTAAAAAATTAAAACAATTTTGACAGATTAAAAAAACGGGGAAAACAGTTAAATAAATTATATAAATTAAACAATATTGGCTTGTAAAAGCATATAATCAATAAACTATGTGATAGGATGCGAGGAAGCTATGTGCCACACTAATTGGCAGTCTATTTTTTTATCGCTCTTATTGTGTCTTTTAAAGTTTAAGCTAAAACAGTACATCGTGTCACAATTTAAAATAATGGTAATAACAAGAAAGATATTTTGTTATTTTGTAAGTCACCTTTTTGAGTTTCTGCGGATGTCTAGACTATATTATTATAGCTCAAGATTAAATAACTGAATTAATTAGTTCGGGAGTTTCTTTCTTAGTTTAAAAAATGAATCCGGCAAAAGAAGATAGCGTTAGGCCTTCTTTATCACGAAGTACTTTGCAATCTTTCATTCAAGTCTCATGTTTCATAGGGCCGGGACATCTATAAAGCAGCCGGAACGGAACCGGAGGTACTCGCTTCGTCCCGAAGGGCTCTGGTACCTCTTTTGTCTGAGGGCGCCTCTGTGATTCTATAAATCTAGACAAAAGGAGTCTAATTACCTCGGTCGTTAATCTTGGGAAGGTTGGAACGTGAGAGGGGTGTTTGTATCAGAGCTAGGAGATAATCTTCGAGAGGGGATTCAAACCCTCCTTTACTAATGGCCCAAACAACAATTACAGGAGTCCTTTCACTCCCTGTGCCACGACATACTCGGTAAAACGGCGACAAAACATATCTCTGTTCTGTTTATCTCTGCTGTCGGGCGAGTCCTCATCTTAGAACGAGTAAACTTGTAATTACTCGACACTCTCTTCTAGTCCAAATAATGAGAAACCTCACTCTGTGGAATATTTCACATCCGACGTTTACTTTCAGCAGATCATCCAGCGGAAAGACACTGCTTTTACGTTAATACATCTCCTAATATTATGCCTTCAACCTCTCCCTTCAGATTTTCATCTAAACAATAACCGTTTATATACAACACTGATAATAATGAAAGTTTTGCCTTTTAAGAATAACTCTCTGTGAGTACTTGGTTTACTTCATTAAAGCCTTTACGAACTATTGTTATTACAATTAACCTGAATATTTAATGTCTTGTAGGAAAATTAATAAATTAAGAACAGCAATAAACTTACTTTATCTTAATATTTATTGCTGTTTCTATTCTTCTTAAATAATCCACTAATGGGTGCCAATTAGTTTAGGATTGCAAAAATGTGAGATCCTACGTGACTCCATTTAGTGAACTATTCAGAAAAAAATGTAGGTTTTACGAGACTCCATTTAGTGAACTATTCAGAAAAAAATGTGAGGTTTTACGTGACTCCATTTAGTGAACTATTCAGAAAAAAATGTAGGTTTTACGAGACTCCATTTAGTGAACTATTCAGAAAAAAATGTGAGGTTTTACGTGACTCCATTTAGTGAACTATTCAGAAAAATAGACTGCCAATTGGTGTGGCTCATAGCTTCCTCGCCCCCTATCCACGTACGGTATTGGTTTTATGCTTTTTTTACAAGCCATTATTGTCTAATCTGTTTAATTGTTTCCCCGTTTTTTAATCTGTCAAAATTGTTTTAATTTTTTACTAGAATTAAAGTATCAATTTAGCAAAAGTTAAAGAGCGCAGACGGTCCAAAATTATCTTGGGATATCTGCGGGTTACTTTCGATAAACTGTAAAAGTTTCATACAAATCAGATAAGTACTTTTGAAGCTATAGGTGTAAATAGATGTATGTTTGTGCGCATGTGGAAGAGAAACAAATAAGCGCAGAAGGTTGACACCTTTATTGGACCAACAATAGGCTAATTATGACCTACCATCTAAATTACATTAAAATCGGACGTGTAGTTTTTAAGATATGTTGGTTCGCAAAAATCGAACGACAGACCAACAGACCGACGGACCGACAGACTGACAGACCGACAGACCGACAGACAGGTACGGAACCTAAAATGTTCCCTGATGTCTGTAAACGGATTTCTGTCTTGGAATTTTTGAAATCGAAGACTTGAAATATTTTCGTTCTTCGAAACGATCACATAGCTTCCGTTACCTTTGGTAAGCTCGGAAGCAAAATGTGAGGTTTTCTGGAAATACGTCTTAAATGGAAGGGAGATTTATTGATGTTTGCCTTCCTTCTACTACAGCCTGTACTAAGGATTCTTAATATGTTGACATCGCGTAGAAGTAAACAAATCGGTCCGAGACAACTCAGACAAACTTTCTCATAGACGAGTTCATAATAACTTAGCCCTGTGTTTTCCATTTATTAGTTCTCGTAGGTACATTAAATTAGTATTGAACATTATATCAAAACATATCATAGAAATAACTTCTCCTCGGCGGGGAATCGAACCCGGCTTCTCTCCGTTAGCTTTTAAAGCTATTTTCTCAGGAACTAGATTTTTTCAGGGAAAGCAGTTTATATCGTGAGATTCGTTCTTAAATTGACTACATTTTATCATTTTTTAAATCAAAATCACCGAAACCGTTTTCGAGGAATATTTTCCTTTTCTCGTTTTTTCAAAGTTTTTTGGGGGATAGCGCCCCCAAATTTGGATTTAAAATAATGTTTATTGGAATTCTGGGGACCTCAAAACGTGTAAATCCACCAAGATCTCAATATCGAATTTTCGCGCCATCGCAATATTTTCTCTTTTAATAAAAACTGAAAGTAAAAACTGGAGTGGGGAAGTCAATTAGAGCTCAGCGCACTAAGACTCATTTTGACACAGACTGTAAAATCATCTTATGACGTGCTGAACATCATGATGCCCATCACTCATCACCACTAAGAGTACTGAGTACTGCAATTCAGACCTCATAATAAATATGATATAAGAAGTAATCTTAAACATAAGCACGTAGTCTGTACGAATGATTTCACGTGTGACTTCAGAGTATTGTATTTTTATCTCATGTAATTCTTTATGAAGCATAAATAATTATTAGAAGGTAAATAAATTAGTATCGAGAAATTTTTAAATCTTATACAATTACTCTTTTTTCAAAATTAGAATTACACTTGAGTTAGTACATATATATAAAAATATACTTTTTCTTGTGGAATCCCAGACATTCTGGAATTATCTGCAACGTATATCCCCCCCCCCCCCCTTACAGTTTAAAAACACCTGCAAAAGATACCGTTTATACTCGAGAGTAGAACACCCTCATAGTAGCGGTGAAAAAAAAAAAATAGGGAGTTTTCTCTTAAAAAAACACCGTTGGAGGGAAATATATATTAAAAAGAAAAGAAAAAGTGCGGGAAAAGTCAGGTTGAGCTGTTTGGTTTGGGGTGAAAACCTCAAGTAAAGTACAACTATACACAGTTCAAATAACCTGGTGAAAAATTACCTTTACTTCTTATTTTATTGCAATTCATGAATATATATATATATATATATATATATGTGTGTGTGTGTTTATGTGTAGGTGTGTATTTATGTAGATACACACATACGTTTCACAATAACAAATAAAATAAGCAGTTCTTTGTTTGTTTTTACTTTTTCGTATTTTATTTTTTAAATTTTACCTTCATCAAATAACTGATATTGTTCCCCTTTGTAGACCAATTTAATTGTATTTTTATGTATTACATCATAGGACTGATATTTATTTTTTTTAATTACTGCTACTAAAATGCATTATTGTTTAATGCAATACAGATGTGTGAGTATGTGACTTAAGACGACATGACGCAAGAAACTATCCAGTGATAGCACTTACTAAATTGAGTCAGATATTATTTTATTGTGTAATATAAAGAAACAATTAATAAATTTAAATTTATGAAATTAAAGTAGGGGAGACCGGGGACGGTTGAAATATTTTTTACAAAATCGCTTCCTGCAAAAACATTTTAATTGAACTTTAGGCCGTAATTGAACTTTAGTTATCAGACTAGAAATGGATGAGGTTATAGTAAGATTCAGGAAAAATGTTTCAACCGACCCCATACCAGGGGCGGTTGGTAACAGTTATTGGGGTTAGTTGTAACACTAACAGAATAAAGAGAATTATGTTAGAAATACTTATTTATCGAGTCAAAATCACAGAACATGAAGCAAAATAATTGAATAATTCATCATATACGCAGAATAATAGGTGTTTAAGATACATGAAACAATAATAAATATTTTAAATAAAATTTGATTGCAGTTCAATGTTATTAACATTAAAACTAATAAAATTTGACGAAAGTAAAAAAAAAGATTTAATTTAAATTATTTAAATGAAGCCCAAAGTGTATTTAAAAATTTCATACTTTATAGCCAGCTGGTAACTTAATTGTAAACATTGTTACAACCGTACCCAGAACATGTTTTAAAAAAGTTGTCGTCATAACCTCCGAAATAAACAAATTAGATAAAAAAGAAATACACCTGTTGAACTTCCATAACCAAAGTTCTTACGTTAAAAACTATCACAACCACAACTATTTTAGTTTTGGATAAAAAAGCAAAAGAGTAGCAACACAAATACTTACTTTTGGACGCGAAAACACAATACCCCCTCTCAGAAACTTATGATAAACTCGAAACGACACCAAACCAAAAAGTTCAGATTCCGCCATGGAAGCCACGTCCCTTTTCCTTGGTTGTTCCCAAATATCGCTAATTTTTCCACTCATTAATTGGGTTGTTTCAACCGTACCCCGTTTCAACCGTCCCCGGTCTCCCCTACATACATATAATTATTTATCTAAAAGGTCACGTGACCTCTACGCCTCTTCAGGAGGATTGTCAGGAATGGACTGGGAAAATAGACTGTGGACTAGTGGATTCGAATGGTCAGAAAGGGAGTTATAGAAGGATTTGTATCGGGAAATGGCTAATTCACGTACAAAGGGTTCTTTGAGGTCGTTATGATGGACGAGATTAGGAGATTAGTTTTTCTTAGGATCTTGGATTGGAGAGATTGGATGCGCTGGGAATTGGAAGGTTTGGTGCAACCCCAGAGTTCTATGCCATATTATGTCCTTGTAGGTTTTATTATGGTGTTGTAGATGAGTACTATTTTTTGCATGTTGATTTAGATGTGTTGTGTAAGAGTCTGTGTTAAGGTTTATAGCGTGTATTGCATGTTTGGTGTTTATGTTTAGTGTGATGTGCCCATGTTAAACGATGATCTAAGTATAGCCCCAGGTAGCGGACGGAACTGGAATGAGGAATAGAGATTTGATTAAGAGTTACTGGATCACACATACCGTGACTTAGAGCGAAGGTCACGTGAGAGCTTTTAGTTTCATTTACCTTGATCCACCATTTCATGAAACAAGATTCCAGGAGTGTTCAGTGCAACTGGACATGGTCGGAAGCTATACCTGGTGACTTATTTGATGATAAGATCACATATCGTTGACAAAGGAAGCAAGCAATAGTTGTAGGATGCAAACAAAATTTGGTCGAAAAATTTAACTATACGAATAAGTGTTCTCTAAAATGTTGTGTGATAGACCGACAGGCAAACCCGAGACCAAAAATTTTGTCTGGTGTCTAAATAGCATTTTGGTTGAGGTCAATTTGCATTTGAAGAAGAAATAGACCATTGTTTATAATGATCAAATAAATTCTTTACCTTCGTTAAGCTCGTATGAATAAATTATGATTTCCTAAATACTCTTATCACCTTCTCTATACACATAATGCGTTTAACACCTCTAACCACATTTACACAGCTATTGTGGTTTTTTGACAATAAAACTTTTTTTGTTGCAATTTATGTTTATTGCTTCCGAGCTTACCGAAGGTAACGGAAGCATTGTGTTCACTTTTGAGAACTAAAAACTTTTATGTCTCCGATTTTAAAAATTCCCAGACAGAAATCAGTTTCAGACATCAGGGAACTTTTTTGGTCTCGTGTCTGTCTGTCGGTCTGTGTGTCCGCGAATTATGAAACGTGTGACGATAACTTGAGTAAATGTCGACTGATTTTGATGAAATTTGGTAGACACGTTGATTTTACCAATGCTCAGAACGAGTTCGTTGGACAACATTATCCGTCCAAACGTTCACGCGCAACGCTCGCGTAAACGTGAACTTAAAATTTAAATTTGGAATTTTAGGTCGGGAAAAAAATCAAACTTCATCTAGTCAATGAGACAAACATTTTTGAGGTAAAGTTTGGAATATAAATAGAGGAAGAAGAATTCAAATATATATAAATAATTACAAGATAAAAAGAACTTTTTATATACTACGTTTTTTAAATTTTCCGTTGAATCATATGTAATGTTGATAATATAATTGTCATTGTTATAATATAATGTTAGTGAAAAAAAATAGTTTTGAATTTATTTACTTCTCATAAATGACAACCACCTAGGATCTTAAACCTCTAAAAGGACAAATCTTTGTACAACGGATCTCCCCAACACCAAATCTAAACCGTGCCATTGATATGCCCCCGTGTAGGGACAGTAAGAGAAGAAAAAGAAAAATGTGTACAAGTAAAGAAGTACAGATGCAGACAAATTAAACCGATACCTAGGATACAAGTGTAAACAAACCTGGTTGGCACACGTCATTAATTAATTTCTTTGTTTACTTTTTCTTTTTCGCTGTCATTCAATGTTTATCTCTATAATAAAAAATCACAAATTTGAAACCCGTCAAAATGAAGATTGTAAATATGCTTAGAATAATACTATATAATATAGAAGGAGGATCACTGATAACATTGAAGCCAACTTTGGTTGTGTCCCTTGATCCGCGTTCTAAAAATTCATTTTTGTAATTTGTGACGTCATAACTCTAAAATTATTTGCCTTCGGTTTTTTTATTAAATTATAATTATTGATAGTCAGTTTAGTTTATTGTAATATTTTTTTGTATTTTATCTTATTTTCGCTTGAAATATGCTAAAAATAATGTTTATTATATCATGCTGGGCGAGTTGTAAAAAATGACGTCAGAGTGAAACGTAAACAATAACCAATGGCAGGGTTTTTCTTCTTGATGTTTGTGAGCGGGCTTTGAATAGTTACTAAAGCATGGCCAACCTTCTCCTGTTTAAATGAAAAAAAATGAGTGTTATGTTGGCAGCCTGGTCTTAAGGACACAACCTCTCGGCAAAAGTTGGCTTCAGTCTCTTATCAGTAATTGCTAAGGATTCCGATTCTATGCTCCTTCTATATATAGTATTATTCTAAGTAAATATGGGACATGACAAAACAAATAAAATAACTTGCGGATTTTTTCCGAACTAAATTTCCATACAGCAAAATTTGCTGAAAATGAATTAAATTCTGCTGAAAGATGTCAAAAAGTATTAAAATATTTCATTGTTCTGAGTTATTCTAAAAGTTTCAAATGTGTAGCTACTCGGGAAGTTAGTTAAAAATCGATTGCAAGATTTGTACTGGACAAACACACAAACAAACAAGAAAGCAAGCTAATAAAAACGTAGTAAAATATAAATATAAATAATATAAATCCTGTTATCTTTATCTTGTAGATATACCATGCATTACTAAATGGAGTCTAACTGAAACTCAGTTAAATTATAGGCCTGAAGGGTGAAGGTTCATTAAGATTTCTAATTACCGCTTAGCCATGGAAGGTGCAATCGATAATGTACAGATCTCCCCAATAACTAATTTCTCATGCACCGCCTGCATACTGCTCACACTTAGCTGTTCATTTAGTGCTCAGCACTCAAATCCTTCGGTGAATTACTCTTAGTGTCAAGTTGAGTGTATAAGTGCAGTAGCGGGCTCGAATATTGTAACCTTCCATTAAATTGCGTATTATATTAAGTGTTTTGGCCATTAAGTTATAGAAATGTTGTTGAGTATATATATATATTTATACTATATATATATATATATATATATATATATATATATATATATATATATATATATATATATATATATATATATTATGTATGATACACTCGGCTAAATATGGTTTATTTATTTAACTTTCACTTCTCCTCCCTCATGTACATATTTCCTTTCTAAATTAATTATGTGCATAATATATATATATATATATATATATATATATATATATATATATATTCATTATCATATAATAATATATTATATATAATATATTATATATATTATTAAGAATGGCTGATCTTTGATCGTCATTTCTTGTCTTATCATCTTTGTAATTTGTTGTTTAAGTCTGATAATATGATAGTTTATTGCTGTTTTAATTTTATTCATTGGTCACTGTAAAATAAAAATAGTCTGCCAATTAGTGTGGCACATAGTTTCCACGCGTCCTATTATTGGACGCATGGTCACATAAGTATGAAATAATGTGATCACTGATCACACTATGAATTGCGGCACTTAAGCCTAGTCCACACCAGTAGACACGTTGCGTAACATGTCTATAGACTGTCTTCTGAGACCGTCTATTGTCTAGGTCTAGCGTCCACACTTGTAGACACGTTGCGCAACATGACTACCGTTGCACCATGTCTACCATTTAGAATGGAAAACCATAGACATGCGATTTTTGGTCTAGCAACGAGACCGTAGACGCCGTTTGTCTAGCCGATGTCTATAGACAAATCGCTAGACATTGTCTCTGAGACCAAAATCGCGCAACATGTCTACTAGTGTGGACAAGGCTTTAGGACTTCACATAGACCGAAACTTACCTGGAACTTACATTACACTCTAGGTTAAAACGAACGGACGTGAAAAGACGATACAAGACTTTACTTAGACTTTTGAATAACAGATGTAATTTAGCACTATTGGACAAATTAACTGTCTGTAATCTAATTATAAAACCTATTTGGATGTGCGGACTTGATCTGTTAGGATCAATCAAACCACCGAATTCTTACAAGATCCATTCCATGCAATCCTTAAACCTACGAAAAATGTGTCATGCTCCCTCCTACGTGGCTTACCGATAATACATTATGGCCTAAATGTTCCCTACGTCCATATTCTTCATCCTTTCGTTACAAATCCTTCGACGCCAAGATCATCCACCATCCTAATCCTCTGGTGCAGAACTTATCCTCTCCTCATATTCCTGGCAATCCGAGACGACGCCTAAAGCGAAAATGGCTCCATGACCATCTTAGAAACTAATACTACTGTAATAGAAGTTATTGGAGTACCACCATGGGGAGTCTCCGAATAAGTGTGCTGTATTTACCTTAAGTGAGACATTAATTTGCTTTCGAGCTTACCGAAGGTAACGGAAGCTATGTGATCGTTTCGAGGAACGAAATATTTTTATGTCTCCGATTTCAAAAATTCCAAAAAAGAAATCCATTTCAGACATCAGGAAACATTTTTGGTTCCGTGTCTGTCTGTCGGTCTGTCGCTTAATTTTTGCGAACCAACATAATATTATCTTAAATACTACTCTTCCGATTTTATTGAAAATTGGATGGTAGGTCATTAATTAGCCCATTGTTGGTCCCATATAAGTTTCCTTACCTTTCAGCGCCCATTTGTTTCTCTTCCACATGCGCAAAAACATACATTTATTTACACCAATTTCTTCAGAAGTACTTAACTGATTTTTATGAAATTTTGATGGTTTGTCGCAAATAGTCTGAAAAGTAGCCCCAGATTAATTTCAACCGCCCACACTCTTTAAATTTTTCATGTGAAATATAAAAAAAATGTTGACAGGTTTAAATAACGGGTGGGAAATTATATAAGTCGCGGGAAGCTATGTGCCACTCTAATTGGCAGACTATTTATAGTTGTGGCTAAATAATAAACGAAAAATGATTAAAATTTCCTTAAACAAGAAAATCTCTGTTTCACATTCATATCTTTTAATTCTAAATCTATTTAATAGATTTTTTTTATTAAAAATAAAAAAAGGTGTTTTATCCCTCTATTCTATCTACTAGTTAGAAGAGTTGAAATATGTGTCATTAATAGGTTTGTTCCAACCACACTTCAAACTGGTTTTGAACTGTCCGACGCATGCGCATTGGACCACATTTGAACGTTTTTTTGCTAATGCACATGCGTCGTACAGTTTGAAACTAGTTTGAGGTGTGGTTGGAACAAACCTTATAATTAAATAAGTTAATTATATGTTTTTGAAAAGTTAATTACAAAACTGTGTTTTTGGTTCTGGGTTGAACAGAAAGGTGAATAATTTAACTACGGTTCAGTCAACTCTTCCAGACTCCCCCCCCCCTCTTCCATCCCCCCTTAGTAACTATTCTAAATTGCAAGTTTGTATAATGGTCCTACCAGAGTCGGAGCAGGTGATAGGACTGCCTGGTATTGGCTTCCTTGCTACAAGCAGACTTCTAGAGTATATACTTGTATATACACAATATACTTGGATGAGAATTGTGACAATGGAAGGGTTCTGGAAATGTAATAAAACTTTAGTAACCCAACAAAGCCCTTTCGCATTCCAAACTAAAGCCGAAGAGGAAACTAGGCTTACGTTATAGATTCTGTGCCACATTCAGATTTTTCTATAGAAAAACTCTAAACGTAAAACAGTTTTAAGTGTTGAACTGCCTTTTTTTCAGATATATGTTTAAATTGAAAAAATATTTCTAGTTCACTCTAACTTTATAGTTCAGGAGATAGCCTGCAAAAAAATGTCTGACTAACATCAAGCTAGAATTTTGTATACAAGTTAATCTTTTAGCGCCTTTTAAGAATATGTGGTCGGCTAAGTTCGTCTGCGGGACATAGCTTGGCAATAGGCATTTGAAAAAAACTTATGGTGGACAATGTGATTTTCATGATCCTGAGTACAGAATTAGTTAGTAGACCAAAAATCAAGTTGTTGTTATTTTCACACTTGATAGGTTAGTTATTCAAATATTACTAAAAATCAACGTGGTCACCTGTCAAGGAACAACACAGCAACAACTTGATTTTCGGTCTACTAACTAATTCTGTACTCAGGATCATGAAAATCACATTGTCCACCATAATTGGTGAGACATGGCCGCTCTCCACCGGTTTGCTTTTTTCAAACGCCTATTGCCAAGCTATGTCCCGCAGACGAACTTAGCCGACCACATATTCTTAAAAGGCGCGAAAAGATTGACTTGTATACAAAATTCTAGCTTGATGTTAGTCAGACACTTTTTTGCACGCTATCTCCTGGACTATTAGTTTTTATTTGTAAAAGAAAAATAGTCTGGCAATAAGTGTGCCACATAGCTTCCTCACATCCTATTTCGTTTACTTTTGTGCTTTTACAATCTATGGGCTACTTTCGACAAAGCATACAAATTTCATAACAATGTGAGTACTGCTACTCTGTTGTCACTTCTTTTTGTAATTATTTTTTTGTTTCTTATCCTCTTGTTCTTTTTTAACCCACAATATGTTTTTATTATATAATGCATAATAATATAAGAAAAGATAAAGGAAGAAAAGATAAGGGAAAGACATAATAGGAAATAAATAGTAACCGGAAATAATTATCATTGTTTAGAAGAAAGGGTGGATGTTCAAATTGAACTAATATGTTCATATTATATAATGCATAATAATATAAGAAAACATAGGTAAGATAAGATAAAGACATAATAGGAAATAAATAGTGATAGGAAATAATTATCATTGTTTAGAAGAAGGGGTGGATGTTCAAATGGAACTATTATGTTCATATTATATAATGCATAATAATATAAGAAAACATAGGTAAGATAAGATAAAGACATAATAGGAAATAAATAGTGATAGGAAATAATTATCATTGTTTAGAAGAAGGGGTGGATGTTCAAATGGAACTATTATGTTCATATTATATAATGCATAATAATATAAGAAAACATAGGTAAGATAAGATAAAGACATAATAGGAAATAAATAGTGATAGGAAATAATTATCATTGTTTAGAAGAAGGGGTGGATGTTCAAATGGAACTATTATGTTCATATTATATAATGCATAATAATATAAGAAAACATAGGTAAGATAAGATAAAGACATAATAGGAAATAAATAGTGATAGGAAATAATTATCATTGTTTAGAAGAAGGGGTGGATGTTCAAATGGAACTATTATGTTCATATTATATAATGCATAATAATATAAGAAAACATAGGTAAGATAAGATAAAGACATAATAGGAAATAAATAGTAACAGGAAATAATTATCATTGTTTAGAAGAAGGGGTGGATGTTCAAATTGAACTAATATGTTCATATTATATAATGCATAATAATATAAGAAAACATAGAAAAGATAAGATAAAGACATAATAGGAAATAAATAGTGATAGGAAATAATTATCATTGTTTAGAAGAAGGGGTGGATGTTCAAATGGAACTATTATGTTCATATTATATAATGCATAATAATATAAGAAAACATAGAAAAGATAAGATAAAGACATAATAGGAAATAAATAGTGATAGGAAATAATTATCATTGTTTAGAAGAAGGGGTGCGGATGTTCAAATTGAACTAATATGTTCATATTATATAATGCATAATAATATAAGAAAACATAGGTAAGATAAGATAAAGACATAATAGGAAATAAATAGTAACAGGAAATAATTATCATTGTTTAGAAGAAAGGGTGCGGATGTTCAAATTGAACTAATATGTTCATATTATATAATGCATAATAATATAAGAAAACATAGAAAAGATAAGATAAAGACATAATAGAAAATAAATAGTAATAGGAAATAATTATCATTGTTTAGAAGAAAGGGTGCGGATGTTCAAATTGAACTAAACAATTATCTGGTGTACGTGTTCGGATGAGTGGAAAGTGTATGTATACATTCTTCTAGATTAATACTCGATAAATCATCTTAAAAAGATAAATCACTCTAATTCCTATTAAACATTTTATTAATGAGAGTGAAATAATACTTCAGTTTCAACATTCTCTACTAGAAAGCGCTAGTAGTGCAAGTAAGTGTGGAAGTGCCTTAGAATTATAATGAAACAATAGATCAGTGACAAAATAAGAAAACTTTTGCCTCATATACGAGTATCTTATGAACCAATGTAGGTTTAGGTATGATTTTTTTTCTGGTTCAGTTTGTAATGAACTCTTATTTAAAATTAATTTTACATATCCAAGTATCTTTAATAAGATAATAGAGGGGGGTCAAAAGTGCCTTGAGTTGGTTCCAGTAAAGGATGATAAGGCTGTGCTCGACTTGACAGATTATTAATTAATATGATAGCAGCGGCCCAAACTTCATCTTGTTATTAAATCGTTGAATTGTTTTCTCTTATTTATTCACCTCTTTTTTCTTTGATAATAATAATAATAATAATAATAGAAGGAGGAAGTTAATTGGTATTTCTTTATCAGAGGCCAGAGTTAAAAAAGGAAAATTAGATTCAAATGATGGGAAGATCCCTTTGTCTCCTGTTACCATCTCCTCCGGTCCTCAGAAAGGGATAAAGGGTTAAAGAAATTCGTCTTTTAAGGATTAAAGCTCACCTTTTCCCCCTCCCTTCTTGTATATTAAAAAAGGGGTTCCTTCATGAAAACCCTCCTCACTTCAGAAGGACCCTTTTTCCTATATTAAATTGAATAAGTAATGGTTGTAAATAACCTGGTAAATGTTAAGGGTTTAAATTTTTCCGGGGAGACAGTTTTTTGAGGTGGGCCCTTTTTTTGCCGGGATAAGATTTAAGACCGGGAAGGGTTTGATGTTAAAGGAGAACATCGAAAAGGAAGAAAAAAAGTTTTTTTTTTTCTTTATTTGAGATAAAATGCGTTCTGGTCGCTGTCAGGTTAACTAGACGGCGAACACGAAGGGAAAACAAGGCTTTAAAACCCTTTTCCTCGGCCCTATACTAGCTGTCGTTAACGACTCTTTGTCTTCTCGAAGGACTTTTTATGGCCCATAGTCTTCTTTTTGTGTCTCAGTTTTATTGTCCTCCTCTTGGAGTGGACAAGAACAAATAGCTTATTTCTTGGACTGTGGACAAGGTGATTCCTTTTTTTCCTAAAGCATGTCCGAAATAAAATGTTTCAATACTTTTCCCTATCCATTCAACAAAGTAATCAATTAGACTATCATTTATACTTTAATTCTGTATCAAGAAGCATTGCATTTTGAGTATAAACTTAGTAATTTATATAAAATTATCCTAATAATACAATATAGTATATGTATTTAATGTTTTAATATGTTGGTTCATTTTAAGATGGCGTCACGCAAACAAGACGAAAAATTTGATGCTTTTAAATATCGTGCCAGGAAGTTAGAATTTAACAGGATGTCGATAGGTTTTCATTTATAGTACAATATTTGGACTGATGTTTCAATAAACGACATGCAAAATGTGAAGCTCTTAAATATCGTGCCAGGAAGTTAGGATTTAACTGGAGCTCGTTAGGTTTCCATTTATAGTACAATATTTTGACGATAGGTAGACTGAAGTTTCAATAAACGACATGCAAAATGTGATGCTCTTAAATATCGTACCTGGAAGTTAGGATTTACAAGGATGTCGATAGGTTTTCATTTATAGTACAATATTTGGACGATAGGTGGACTGAAGTTTCAATAAACGACATGCAAAATGTGACGCTCTTAAATATCGTACCTGGAAGTTAGGATTTACAATGATGTCGATAGGTTTTCATTTATAGTACAATATTTGGACGATAGGTGGACTGAAGTTTCAATAAACGACATGCAAAATGTGACGCTCTTAAATATCGTACCTGGAAGTTAGGATTTAACAGGAGCTCGTTAGGTTTTCATTTATAGTACAATATTTTGACGATAGGTGGACTGAAGTTTCAATAAACGACATGCAAAATGTGACGCTCTTAAATATCGTATCTGGAAGTTAGGATTTAACAGGATGTCGATAGGTTTTCATTTATAGTACAATATTTGGACGATATGTGGACTGAAGTTTCAATAAACGACATGCGAAATGTGACGCTCTTAAATATCGTACCAGGAAGTTAGAATATACTAGGAGGTAGATTGGTTTTCACTAATATTCACTGTACTACAACAGGTTTGTTCCAATCTCTCAATTTGTACCGTCCTTTGTATCGTCCCGCGGGTCGTTCGAGAATAGTATAGGACAGGTTTTATGCGCATGCGTTAATGTTGTACTGTAATTAATCATCGTCAGGTTGGCTCGGGTTTAGGACTGAAATTAGCACAGTATAAAAAACATTCAAGGAAACCCTACAATTAGGGAACCTTCCTGTTGACATGTGTGGCGATTGACGTAACTGCGCATGTCATACAAATCAGTACTTGGTATTGTCAGAGAATCGTTTTGACTGAACAGTAAACGGATCGCAAACGATCCCTGCGCGGGTCGGAACAGTTTGGAGGACGGTACAAAACACTGTCACAAATCGGTAAGGGTGGATTTATCCATTCGCATGCTCGTGACGATCTCAAGGAAGGGACACTACATGGTTGGAACAAACCTCATATTTCGCCGATAGTAGTTCTATATTTTATATAAAATGATATCAGAGCTTTTTTATAATGAGCGGACCAAATGTTAATAAAAATGGATTAATGTTACAAAGTCTCATACCTTAAATTCCATCTACTACATATTATCAATTAGTCATTAAGTATACTGATTTTATCCACTTCATCAAGAAACATGAAATTTCGTTATGTGGACTCAATGCCAAACATTTATGCATGATTCAATTTTTGTCTGGAGAAAAACCAAAGAATGGAGAAAATTTTATTTTTTTAGTGGGCTTTTTTTTTACTATATTCTTTTTCCCTTTCACAGGGGAGGTTTTCATCCCTTGGGCATAATATATGATAGTCATGTAGGTACCTTAGAAACTTACCCCAACATAATTCCAGGGAGAGGAGTTTTTTTCTGTTAGAGTGGAGTCTGGCGGTTATTTTAGCAACTTTCCCGTCGTTACCACAGTGATACCAGCGATAGTTGCTTTTAGCTAGGTGACACAAGACAGTTTTTCAATACGCTCAAACCAAAATTATTATTATTATTATTATTATTATTATGCTTTAACTATTCTTATTATATATTTAAACTTATATTATTATTTCATATATGTTACAGTCTGAGCAGAAGAGATTTCTTCAGCAGCACAAGCAAAGATCAGAGACCTACAGTAAAGCAGCTGCGACCATGAAAAAACAGCGCAAGAAGCAGAGGAGTGCTTCTAAAACCGGTATAGCCATGGACAAAGAGCTTAAGGTAATAATAATAATATTTACTTCCAATACTTCAAAGTTACTGTCAAGTAACTTTTAACTTTCAAAGTTTGCTGTATTCATATGAATTTTTGTGCTCCCTTTAAGCTGCTTCTAGGGCACGTGCCTTTCCTGTCCCAGATAGGCTCTTGCCCAAATGCGCTAGACCTAATGCTGAAAAATCCCTCTAACACTCTGATGACAAAGTATTCTGTTATAACTACTTTATCAATATCGTACCGCATAAAGATTAAAAATGGACTTACTAACAAGTACAAAATGTAACTTGAATTTCTTGTGAGTTTACTTCCAGTAACAACGATATTTACGACTCCGCGTAGCTGCAATCGACAGATTCAGACAACAGAACAAGAACGAGATATTTTTAAGTTAGTTTATTTACAATTTAGGGCTGTGCTGTAGCGCTCCCACGGGAACTGAAGTGGCTAGAGCATAGACATTTTCTTTGCTTCCTTTAATACAATACCAAGCCTAATTCAATCATATAATTTACAATTTTGTTAATGGTAAATACTCCTTTTTTACTTTCTCATATAAAGAGAAAGTATTGTGATGGCGAGAAAATTCGATTTTGAGATTTTGATGGATTTACACGTTTTGAGGTCCCCTGAGTCCAAAAAAGTGGTTTTTAAAAAATGTCTGTCTGTCGTCTGTGCAGACGCCTGGAGCCTAAACTACTGGGCCGATTTTGACGAAATTTAGCATACATGTTCAGAAAAATCATACCCCGAGGCGAAATCGAGAAATGAATTTTAGCTCTAATTTTGGGGGCGCTACCCCCCCAAAAACTCTGAAAAAAACCTGAAAAAAAATTATTTCTCGAAAACGGTTCCGACGATTTTGATTAAAAAATTCTAAAATGTAGTCCATTTGAATACGAATCTAACGATATAAGCCGTTTTCCCGGAAAAAATCAAGTTCCTGAGAAATTAGCTTAAAACGCGGATGGAGAGAGCCCGGGTTCGATTCCCCGCCCAGGAGAAGTTATTTTTATGATAAATTTTGATGAAATGCTCAATAATATTTAAATGTACATTTGAAAACTATTAAATGGAAACACTGGGCTAAGTAATTATGAACTCATATATGAGAAAGTTTGTCTGAGTTGTCTCGGACCGATTTTTTACTGGTCTTATATTACTTTGCTTTGTAAGTTTCATCGCACATTTCCGTTTCCCCAATTTTGAACCACTTCCCGTGATTCAATCTTCCCCAAATTTTGCCCATAGAAACAACTATGGTGAAGAATACAGAAACAAAAAAAAAAAAAATGGCGTTATTTGCTTTTTAAGTTTCATCGCACACCTATAACCCCAATTTTGAACCACTTACCTTCATTAAATCTTCCCCAAATTTTGCACATAGATACAACTAAGGTGAAGAATACAGAAACCAAAAAAAAAAAAAAAAAAAAAAAAATGGCGTCAAATTTATTTGCTTTTCAAGTTTCATCGCACACCTATTACCCCTATTTTGATCTACTTAGAATCATTCAATATTCCCCAAATTTTGCACATAGATACAACTAAGGTAAAGAATACAGAAACCAACAAAAAAAAAAAAAAAGGTTTGAAAATAAGACCAGTTTTGAAAAATGGCATTTTTATATTAATTATTTAAATTTAAATTCTTACTCTTAAGTATACCTAAAAATGTATCAAAATATATCTATATCCCTTGTCAAAAAATATTCTTCTGGTCAACTTTGACCAAGGGATCAAATTTACAACCTAACCTGGTGATCAAACTGTTACAACTTGACAGTAGGAAACCTCCTGTTGTCGAGTTGTAACAGGTTCTTATAATAGGTTATTTGGGTAACAGGTTATTTGCCTTTTTCTAGAGGGTAGGGGTTATTACTTTAGTTATAAATATTCCTGTATACTTAAAGTATGTTTGTTGTCTTACAAAAGATTATAAATTGACTTCTTTAACTTATTTGTTAGTTTTGTGCTGATACAAAAGTTACATTAGATGGTTATTGCATTTGGAAACTTAACTATACTTAGTGTTTACTTTTCGTCTCTCGAGACCATGTTGAGAAGTTCAAAGCATCATAGCTCCCTTCAACTTAAATATCTTAGTAACTTTATCCAAAGATGTTGTGTTTATTTACTTATGGTAAACTTTGTCGCACTCCTTAATACATCCCAGGAAAATCCAGCTTTACACTAAAAAAGTTGACAAATTTCACAAGCAGATCCTAGATTTTTATTTTTTTTTTTAGCCATGTATAAATAAAAACATTATCTTTATTTCCTTAAAACCCATTTCAAAAGGCCATTTAAGAAAAAAATCCTCTGAGTCCGAAAAAGGGGGTTTTATCTCGTCTACCTGAAGTCTGTCCAGTCATATGGAGACTCTTGGGGATTTCGTTTAAATTTGGCATACATGTTCATAAATATACCAAAACCGTGAAATGCATTTTAGTTCTAAATTTGGGGGAGCTGCCACCCAAAAATTTCTCAAAAACGATTCAGACGATTTTTATTAGAGATTCTATTTTGTAGTCCATTGAACAATTAAAAAAATAAGTTGTTTTCCTGGGAAAAATCAAGTTTACGAGATATTGATGAAAATAAAACTGATTTTGCTGAAAATTGAAAACTCGATGTAAACAAACACCTGATGAATACTTTTCAATTTTTCTAATAATAACTTAATTAAATTAGACTTAATTGGATTTAAATTCAGTCTTATTTTAATGTGAGAAAGTTTTATTTGAGTATGTAAGAGAGTGAGTCAGTTTGAATTACATATTTTTATTTTAAGGTTTTGTTATATCATGATTGGAATCAATATATATTTACTAATTTTATCTTTACAGAGTATGCAGATACTGGAAGAAGAGAGATCTAAACTGGATGCTTTCTGCGAGCAGAGTCTTAAAAATGTAAGTTTAGTAGGTTTATTATCGCCAAAAAATTTCCAAGATCAAAGCTGGATGTGTTTATTTTGCAAACAATTATATCAAAAGGGGGCCCACAGTTGCTTAGATAGAAATATGACTGTATTGTAAAATGTTTATACATTGATTGGGGAAGTGGATTAGCTCTTAGTCATCTGTGAGGATTAAGACACTTCATTATCCTCTCCTTAAACCTCAATAATAAGATTAAAGATCTTCCATCAATGATGACCCAACGGATGTCCTTAAAGAAGGTGGATTAGGTAGTGTAAAGGGGGTCTAAGAACCCTTGGTAAAATTATAGATCTTCCATTAAAGATGAGTCAAGGAATGCCCTTAAAGAAGGAGGATTAGGTAATGTAAAGGAGGGTCTAAGAACCCTTGATAAGATTAAAGATCTTCCATTTAAGATGACTCAAGGAATATCCTTAAAGAAGGTGGATTAAGTAATGTAAAGGAGAGTCTAGGAACCCTTGGTAAGATTAAAGATGACTCAAAGAATGTCCTTAAAGGAGGTGGATTAGGTAGTGTAAAGGAAAGTCTAAGAACTCTTGGTAAGATTAAAGATCTTCCATTAAAGATGACTCAAGGAATGTCCTTAAAGAAGGTGGATTAGGTAATGCAAAGGACGGTCTAAGAACCCTTGGTAAGATTAAAGATCTTCCATTAAAGATGACGCAAGGAATGTCCTTGAAGAAGGTGGATTAGGTAATGTAAAGGAGGGTCTAAGAACCCTTGGTAAGATTAAAGATCTTCCATTAAAGATGACGCAAGGAATGTCCTTGAAGAAGAAAAAAGTTAACACATGGATTAGCCATGGAGGGTCTAAGAAACCTGGGTAAGATTAAAGATCCCAAGAAATATCTTAGAAGAAGGTGGATTAGCCAATGTGAAGGAGGGTCTAACATACCTGGGATAGAGGAATTGGTGTGAAAAAGCTTTTTGGATTGGAAGGGATTTGTGGAGGAGGATTCTGCAAGGGTAGCTCTGCCATGGAATAAGAGTAAGGTTTTGGTTTGACTGCTTTAAAGGTGTCATGTTTCCCTCTAGTGACTATATAAGGATGGATGATTTAACGGATCAGTCTGATTGGTCTTTTCCAAGAACCCTTATTCTTGACCATGAAGCATAAAGCAACGCAAATATTGAAATAATCAATGATTTTTGTTGTTTTTATATACATTTTTGTTTAGTTTAATAATTAAATGCTGACATTCATATCATGGATTAATAATAATCTGGGGGCAGTGCCCCGGCCAAGTTGAGCACAGCCGTACCATCCTTTACTGGAACCATCTCAAGCATTTTTTTAATAGGGGGAGACTTGGCTAAACCAATGATCTCACAATGTTTTACGCTAGATGTGATTTATTTTATTTTACACAAGTGCTTTTTTTGGTTAAACATTACTATATTTATGTACAAATAACATTAAGTTATTAAAAGGTCTGATTTACCGTTATACATTTTTGATATTTACATATATTTTATGATAGCTACGAATATTAGAGTTTTTGTTTATTAATTAATAAAAATATAAAGAATTGTTAATTAAATATTGTCAATTTATCAAATATGTACATTGAAATATTAGTAGTAGTAAGATCCTAGTGCTAGACGAGTAGGGCAAACCACATGTTGGAACCTAGCAATTAGGACTTATTTTAGACATATTTTACTAGCCCGTGGTAGAGAGTTGCAGTCACTTCACACATCATACCTCTGTACTTTGTACCGCCAAAGAGAGTATGGTGTGATCATCAGTGAGCCATATAAATCAGAGCATCACGGCAAGGGATCGAACCCACGACCTCGTGCCTTCCTTGATTCATTGATAACCGAGCAGATGTGGCAAGTAATTTAATTCAAATGATCACACTTACTCCCATAATGTATTGAAATAACTCGAAATTTTATTATATTTTCATATTTATTGTACTCCATAAAATATGTCAACCATGTTAGAGTCCGAAGAATTAGATTAGAAATGTTGAAGTATGGTCGAAACAATTTTTGTAGTTATTGTTTAATTATGAATAAAGGGCATAGGGCATGTTATAAACATTGATTATTATACCTAGAAAACATTAATTAACAGTTTAGTCAAAACTACTTGTATTTTTATTGCTACGTTTTTATTAGCTTGCTTTCTTGTTTGTTTGTTTGTCCGGTACAAATCTGGCAATCGATATCTAACTAACTTCCCGAATAGCTAGACATTTGAAACTTTTAGCATAGCTCAGAACACGATGACAATGCATTATTTTAATACTTTTAGCCATCTTTCAACAGAATTTAATTGGTTTTTAGCTAATTTTGCTGTATGGAAAGTTATTCGGAAAAAACCCGCAGGTAATTTTATTTGTTTTGCCATATCCCATATTTACAATCTTCATTTTGACGGGTTTCAAATTTGTGATTTTTATAAATAAGAGATAAAATAAGAGATAAACATTGAATGACAGAAAAACAGGAAATATATCAATTATATTATTTATCGATTATATTATGTCAAATATATCGATGGCACGGTTTAGATTTGGTGTTGGGGAGATCCGTTGTACAAAGATTTGTCCTTTTATAGGTTTAAGATCAGCTCTCCAGATGGTTGTCATTTATGTGAAGTAAATAAATTCGGAACTATTTTTTTTTTTTTTTTTCACTAACATTATATATATTATATAACAATAACAATTATATTATCAACATTACATACG
The DNA here is from genome assembly GCA_951217055.1 of Gerris lacustris. NCBI lineage: Eukaryota > Metazoa > Arthropoda > Insecta > Hemiptera > Gerridae > Gerris > Gerris lacustris. The sequence goes on along the minus strand of OX578280.1, from coordinate 12,145,150 downwards.
ATTCAATAGAAAATTCAAATACGTATAAAAAGTTCTTTTTATCTTGAAATTATTATGTGTTACATATAGGAATGCCATTGATTGGTTAATTTTGTATGTTTCTTAATTGGGGATCCCGGTAGTTGGAGGTTCTGGGTTCAATTCCTGACCCCAGCTCAACAAGGTTCCACATGCTCGGTATCCACCCAACATTGCCATATGAACTTATGTGAAGTAGCAACTAACTGGTTGTGTTTGTCAATAGTAAAGTTTATACAGCTACTGGAGCTTAACTAGTGTTTAACACTTAACCCCGTGTTATATATTATTACGTATGTATGTAGTTGTGTAAGCCCTTTATCAGACCTAGGCCCTCCGTAGGTTGTTACTCCACGGATTTGGTAATTTGTTTCTAAATTACTTTGTCTTCTAATCTAAATAAAATTGATTAGTTTTCTCTACATTCAAAGTTACTTAATAAGAAGAACCTAAAATCAATCACTTGATTAAACCCCTTAGCTATATATTAAGTTAGCTACCTGTTCAAACTTTTGCTCTTGTCTAATTGAGACAATTAGTTACGGTTACGAGACGCAGTTAGGTACAAAATTAATTGCTACTTTCTAGTAGTAAGTAATTCAATATTGTTGCAATGCTTTTAGTACAAAATTTTAGTGAAAAAATATTACCTTGATTAAACCTGGGTTCAACAAGTTAAATTATTATATATTCTAATGATTTAGATTAGTGATTGTCGATTGTATTCTATCTTATGGCCTTTCATATCTATATCCTAATGGTAATGAACAACTTACATTTTTATAAATGAAATATTTAAAATTTAATCTTATAGCATAACTGTTATTTCTTCTAATAAGAAAATTAAATTATTAAATACTATAGATAGGTTTTTAGAAAAACAAGATGAATACAAATAGTCCAGTGCGATAGCGTGCAAAAAAGTGTCTGATTAACATCAAGCTAGAATTTTGTGTACAAGTTAATTTTTTGGTGCCTTTTAAGAATATGTGACGGGTTAAATTCGTCTGTGGGACATAGCTTGGCAATAGGCATTTGGAAAAAACAAACGGTGGAGAGCGTCCATGACCCTTCCTTTATGGTGGACAATGTGATTTTCACGATCCTGAGGGCAAAATTAGTTAGTAGACCAATAATCAAGTTGATGCAAGTTTGTTACTTGATAGGGGACTCTTTGATTTGGAGTAATATTTGAATAACTAACCTATCAAGTGACAAACTAGCATCAACTTGATTTTTGGTCTAATAACTAATTTTGTCCACCATAAAGGGAGGGACATGGCCGCTCTCCACCATTTGTTGTTTTCAAATGCCTATTGCCAAGCTTTGTCTCGCAGACAAATTTAGCTGACCACATATTTTTAAAAGGCACCAAAAGATTAACTTGTACACAAAATTCTAGCTTGATGTTAGTCAGACACTTTTTTGCACGCTATCTCCTGGACTATAATGTAGATACTAAATGCTCATTATATAGAAATACCTGTGTTCTTGTTTTAACCTGTAGCTCTGAAATAGGCTAAACAATTTAAGCTTATACACCTCTGAAATGAGATATCTAAAGTATTATATGTTGGATGCAAGGATCTTATAAAATAGGGATTGAGCACTAGGCGCTAAAAGTGTCGCCAAGAACTTGGAAAATCTAGTAAGATCCGAGTAGGATCGATTACCTTCCCGTATGATTGTACAATGGTTATAACTGTAGAAGATCAAGATGAATGGGAAAAATTCTTAGAAATTCGATCAGGTTATGCTTTTTCTTCCTTGTTTGGATAACAGTCGGGAAGAAATTGGGCCTACCTATGCGCGCGCAAGTGGTAGTTTGATGTAGATTTTTTCCAAGTTCTTGGCGACACTTCTCAACCCAGGGGGTGTGCATAGTGCTCACCCCCTGGTTGGATGGTAAGAAAAGAAGGTTAAATGAGATACACTTTACATTAGTTCCATTAAAGACTTAATCCAAACTTATCAGTTAAGGTGGTTAGAGGGGATTTGGACATATCACAAGAATGGATAGAGATAGGTACCCATAATAGAGCTGTGAAGTCAGGCCTGCAGGAATAAGACCATGTTGCAGAAGAATAACCATATAGGAAGATAATATCAAGATCATACTCCATACTCCAGGGCGCCCTGAATCCATGCAAGTAGTTGGCTGAAAATTGCAGTGCTTGGAAAATTCTTTGCAGACCCTTTGCACCTTTATGTAGAAGAGTATGCAAATAAGTAAGTACAAGACTAGACTATGATGTCTACATATACCGTTTATAAATCCATTCGTAAGATGACATAAGTGCCCCTGTTGACGGCCAATATTGTCTTGATAACTTTATGAAAGTCCAAAAAGAAACTTATGAACTTTATGAAGGGTCCAAATAAACAACTTAGAGTGTCTCAGTCTGGGAGCAACTTCCTAGCTTCTTTGAAATCTCTTAACAAAAACTTCTTTAAAGCAGTACTCACAACGCAGCAATATATACCTACCACAGGATCCGGGACAGAAGGAATTAATATTAGAATATACCATTTTTTTTTTTACAAATATAGGAGGGGAGAAACATGAAATAAAATTTACATATGTGTATGTATTTACATGATCAATATCTGAATGGTATGCATAAATTACATATTTATATTATACGAGAGTACAGTATAATTTGAATAAATATATATATTATTGATGTAAATATGTTTTTAAAAGAATGTAATCATTTGGGGATAAAATATATACATAGTTGCACCTCTGTTTATTTATAGATACTTTTGCAAAATATAATAAAATGTAAGATAAAAATTGAACTCATGTAGATACTCCAAATGGAATGCCATAGAGAGAAAAGTACTACATTTTCCTTGTTTGTCTATTTTAAAGTAAAAAGGGAATTCATATAGGTTCTCTACCTGGGAGGGGAAATCTGAATTGCAAATATTTCCAGAGATTCCAGAGTATGTATTTGACAAAAAAAAAAATAAAGGGCATTATATAGACATATGGCATGATATGGCTTTAATAACCCTCCCTCAGCACCAGTATGCTTTTAATGTAATACATATATATATGTATGTGTAGACAAATCTGAAATATGTCACTTTTATTTAAATAATGTCAAAAGATATTTTATTATTTATACATGTAATACACCTCTTGTTTTTTAGAGACACTATTTGCTATGAATGTTTATTTGTTTTATTCTTATAATATGCCGGACAGCAAACATCATTTATACCCTCATATTATTCAATTATCCTGTCATTATTATAGTTAGTTTCATTGCATAATTACTGTCACATTAAATTTATATTATGTATATAACACAGAATATATTAAATATATTCTGTTATTTATGTAAAATATAATAAGAAATATATTTTAGAAAACACATTTATGTATTTCCTTGTATGTATGAAAACAAATGTATAATATTATCAAATAAAATAACAGCTTGTTTTATGTAATTAAGTTGTCATTTTAAATATTATAATCAGATAAATATTAAATTATGATTCTGCAGAACAATGACTGTAAAATAAAAATATTTCCATGGGAAAGGACACTGCAGAATTGGACTACCACAATAAAAGCATGTCTTAGGTCTATGGGAAGACCCTGCAGAATGAGGACTGCCACAATAACAATATCCCCATGGAAAAGTACTCTATAGAATAGGACTACCGCAATAAAAGTATGTCTTATGTCTATGGGAAAGAACCCTGCAGAATGAGGACTGCCACAATAACAATATCCCCATGGAAAAGTACTCTACAGAATAGGACTACCGCAATAAAAGTATGTCTTATGTCTATGGGAAAGAACCCTGCAGAATGAGGACTGCCACAATAACAATATCCCCATGGAAAAGTACTCTACAGAATAGGACTACCACAGTAAAAATATGTTCATGAGAAAGGATCCTGCAGAACGAGGACTGCCAAATAAAATTATTTCTATGGAAAAGGACACTGCAGAACGAGGACTACCACAATATAAATATCCCTATTGGAAAGGACACTGCACAATAGGACTACCACAATAAAAATATGTTTATGGGAAAGGACCCTGCAGAACAAGGACTACTTCAATAAAAATATCCCTATGGTAAAGGACACTGCAGAACGAGGACTACCACAATATAAATATCCCTATTGGAAAGGACACTGCACAATAGGACTACCACAATAAAAATATGTTTATGGGAAAGGACTCTGCAGAATAAGACTACCACAATAAAAATATCCCTCGGGTAAAGGAAACTGCTGAATGGAGATTCTGCAGCGTCATAAAATAAGTATATGAGGAAGTGAATTAGGATAGATAAACAATTTGAAAGAAAACTGGTAAAAAAAAAGTCCTGCTTTCCAGTTCCTCTTTTATTTTTTTATAAAAAAGAGTATTTAGTCTGTTTTAACACGGTTTGTACAATTCCACTCTTCTTTTTGTGAAATATAAGACAAAAATAGAAAACATAATGACTTGAGATGAAGTAACAGTATTGTTCCATAAATAATAGTTAAATTAAAGACAAAAATGTTCGAAGCTCTGGATATAAAATTTGGCTTAATCTGAGAACAGACAGCTTTGAAATGCTTGATTATTTATGTAGTTCATTTACCCTGTACCCTTAAGCAAAGTTTTTTTTTTTTTATTATTTTATTCCGGGGGGCTTTTACGCCCGAAGACATAGGCCACTTAGTGGGCCCATTGAACAAACCCGGGTTAGAAACCTAACTTCTTCACATTAGAGTAAAGTGTCTGGTCGTTAACCATGGCTCTTTTTCGATGTGAATCGAACTGAGAGTGTATTTCATGGTTTCCAGGCTGAAACAAACCTGGTGGCGCTACTCTTTCGAGCAGCTACCCATTTATTTAAACAATGCTGGGTGAACATTGAGCGGGGGGCCTGGTCCGGGAATCGAACCCAGAGCTGCGGTAACCATCTGACCCGGCTCGATGCTGCTTAACTTGCCTTATCGCAAGGCAAGCGCTCTAGCCTCCGAGCCACCCAGGCCCCCACCCTTAAGCAAAGAAAAAAAAAAGTAATTATTGTCCTCAGTTCATTTTGTTCATGGTAGAAAATGAAACATTTATAATAACAAACTCTATTATAATTAAAAATATTAAATGAAAGACTACAATGTTCAAAGCTCTAGAAATAAAATTTGGCTAAATCTGAGTGCAGTCAGCTTTGAAACACTTGATTATTTATGTAGATTTTTTACCCTGTACCCTTAGTCAAAGAAAAAAAAGAGTAATTTTTGTCCTCTCAATTCATTTTGTTCATGAAACATTTATAATAACAAACTCTATTACTTAAAAAATAGTCTGCCAATTAGTGCTGCACATAACTTCCTTACATACTTTAATGATTTTGCAACCCTTTATGGTCAAATAAGTATAAAGATCTTTTTTTAAAAAAGATAAATGTTATGCAGTGTCGTACATAACTTTGTATCCCCTTGCTGTGTAATTGCTAAGTCCCCAACGTGATCTGGGAAAGAAAATGTTTGAGTCTGTTGTTGAAATGTTGTGAGGGACAGAGAATAGAGACGGGGACAGACAAACAACATATCTGCCCACTTACTGGATAAATTACTTATACTGGATAAATTAGACCTATTAGAAATCTCTTGGACAGGGGTAGACTTGGCTAAACCTATGATCTCACAATTTTTTACCAACCTGGCATATTTTATTACACTTGTGTTTTTGTTAGGATCACATTTCTTTTTGTAAGTAATCTTTTTTCTTTTTGAACACATGATATGCATATACTTATTATATAATACATAAAAAAAAAAAAACATAGAAAAGATAAGGGCAGGTCGTAATAGGAAATTAATAGTAAAGGGAAATAATTATCATTGTTTAGAAGGGGTGGATGTTAAAATCGAACTAAACACGAGTGGTAAGTGTATGTAAACAATCTTCTAGCTTAATACTTGATAAAGATAAATAACTCTAATTCCAATATAAAATTCTATTAATGAGAGTAAAATAATACTTCAGTTTCAAAGTTCTCTACTAGAAAGCGCTAGTTGCCCAAGTGCCTTAGAAGTATGATGAGTCAATAGATTAGTGACAAAATAACTGAACTTTAGGCTCATAATATATCTTATGAACCAATATAGGTAGAGGTATGAAATTTTTACTTCGGGTTCTGTTTGTAATGAATCTAAGTACCTTTAATTAGATAATAGAGGGGGTCCAAAGTGCCTTGAGTTGGTTCCAGTAAAGGGTGGTAAGGCTGTGCTCGACTTGGCAGATTATTTATTAATATGATAGCAGTGGCCCAAACTTCAACGTGTTATTAAATCGTTGAATTGTTTTCTCTTATTTATTCACCTCTTTTTTCTTTGATAATAATAATAATAATAATAGAAGGAGGAAGTTAATTGGTATTTCTTTATCAGAGGCCAGAGTTAAAAAGGAAAATTAGATTCAAATGATGGGAAGATCCCTTTGTCTCCGGTTACCATCTCCTCCCGTCCTCAGAAAGGGATCAAGGGTTAAAGAATTTTTTCTTTTAAGGATTAAAGCTCACCTCTTACCCCCTCCCTTCTTGTATATTAAAAAGGTGTTCCTCTATGTATCTAATAATGATAAACACATGAACTGACTAATCCTTCTGCCTAGCATAAACCTGGGTCATGGTTGCTCAGTGAGCAGCCATTCATGCTTAGGAAGAGAAGACCAGGGTTTGATTCCCGAGCTGCAAGAGGGGGGGGGGGGGGGGGACACACTGGTTTTAGTTTATCCAGCATCGGGATACAAATACTTCACTTAAGTGAAATGGCGTCCATTAGATTATGAATGACAATTATACGCTAAAAAAAAACAAAACATAATAACCAAAGTTAAGCCGAGAATAATTGTCTATTTAATTTGTTTATATACATTTAAAAAATATAGTAACATAGATATTTACAAAACTATTTACAGAACAGCCTTTACTAAATTATCACAAAAAGTTTTCACACTTCTTAAAATAGAATTCCTTATAAATAAAATTTAAAACCTTTCTTTATCATAAATATTATTCGCAAAAGAGATTTTCTATAAGTTAAATTAATATTTTGATATTAATATATCTATGAAATGAGAGAAGCAAAATAAATCTATGAAATGAGCGAAGCAAAATAAATCTATGAAATGAGCGAAGTAAAATAAATCTATGTTTCAAGTATCTGTTTTAGATTTTTTTATTCTATTCTGTAGGATGTTAGACGAGATTCTTTTCTTAATGAAGGTTTTCGCTGAAGCGCCTAAAGGCAAGTCGTGACTAGTAGAAGGTCCGGGTTGGGGCTCGGTTTTTAAATCGAACAACATTTGGAAACCTGGCTCGGGCTTAATGATAGTTTCTTCGTGTAAGCCAATAGGCGAAGCTTTGTTATCAAATGAGTTTGATACATCTGCTTGTATAGCAGCGTGCTCTTTTATCTTGTTAACTAAAAAATTATAATGATTTATCAAGTCGACCGATTTCTTCTTCGCGGCTTCTCGTCTTTGAATCACGTTCTTCTGATGATAACGTACTACGTCACTTATTCCGTTCATACCTAAAAGTTGTAATGTCTTTTCTAAAGGATCTTTGTACTGTGTTCGTCCCTTCATCACATCAGGCTGTGAGAACATATGAAGAAGACGACAGATCTTGGTCAGAACGTATCTTGCGACATCAATTAGTACACAAACTGAAGAGTTTTTCGCTTTATTGAAACCAGACTCGGCTACTGTAACCAATACGGCTTTTTCTAACATCTTATCGATATTGTTCGTATCTATGACTGGAAATTCCGGTCCTCGACCCATCTCGAAGTTATACAAAACATTTTTCTTATCGTCTAGACTTGGTTTAGTTTTTTTTGGTTGTTTTACTAGCTTAGGGAGAGGTGGACAATCGCTAAACTCAGTCTTACCGTCTTCTATTTCTTCGATTAGAATTTCCACTGCTTTGGCATGTTCGTTCAACACTATTGTCTCCAATACGTATTCGTTCTGTTTACAAAGTCGTTTAGGAAGTGGAAAGCTATCCTCGTCGTCGTCTTCTACCACCGGTAACTTTAATTTAGGGTCTTCTTGCTTCACAGCACCTCGAATTAAAGTTCCCAACACATCTTCACTAATTACATTACGTTCTTCGTCGGCGATTTCACCCCACAATTCAAATTCGGGCGGCACTATATCACTTGTATCCATTCTAACTTTTATTATAATCAAAATAACAATTAAAAAGACGCGTTTCAAATAAAAACTTAAAGTAAATAAATAAATTGTACGATAAAGAAGGTTATAGAGTTGTGAAAGTCGATAGAGAGAAGGGAATATGCGCAGTGTTGTCACTCGGGCCCCACCCAGTGATGTTAAGTTCAAGGACACTCTTCTACTTAAAGATTTACAATTCCTTCCCCAGTTCTCACTCTCCAAGTTTAAAATCTAGACATTTTTCTTTATAAAATAAAAATATCTAAACTTATTAAAATTAAACAATATCTGCAACAATGAATGCAAATAGTTATGTGGATAGAAAAGAACGTACTACCTTCGATGAGTTTTATAGTACAATAATTTTATTAAATGTCTACATAATATAGTTCTAAACCTAAGATTCTAATAATAATATATAGTATTAACTTTTAATTTGATTTTGGCTTGCCATTCTACACATTTTTGCTAGTGTTGGTACGCAAAATAAAAATAAAATAATCAAACCTGTTAACTTATTAAATATATTTCTCATAATTCCTTTTTATTTTATTTCCGTCTCCCCCCCCCCCCCCCCCCCCAACCCCATTTTTTGCTTCTTATTTACCCCCTCCCCCCTTTTTTTTCACCAAATCATCTACAAACAAGACATTACAGGTCGGAATCATTATTCAATAGATGTGTCAATTGACTAATTCCTCTATCCTGTAATGGCCACAAATAAATTATTATGGTATTGTTGTATATATTGTAATAAATTAATTACGTAAGAAATATGTATTGTAATAAAGTTATACTGTAATAAAACATTGGTATTTAACATTTCTCATCTCTGTGGCAATCAAACAATAGTATATTATGTTACTAGGCTGTGAAGTGAGTTTTTTCTTTACCGCGGCAATTACATTTACTCTCGAGCGAAGCGAGACAGTAAATATTGCCAAGGTAAAGAAAAAACACTTCACGGTCACGTAGCATATGCTATTTTTTCCGAGGTAGCAGACAATGAAAAAACATTAAATATTAATCACTAATCAATATATAATAATAACAAATATTAGTACATACTTAAGACTTAAAAAAAGAAACCTTAAAAAGAGGTTACACTATAAGAAAAGATAAATAAAACGCATTGACATCTAGCGGATTTTAATCGTACTAAAATCATTTCTACAAAGACTGCAGCGGTACTAACGGAAGTTTTGACAACTACCCGCCGAACATAAAAAATCTTTTAGTTCCTAGGACGTAAAAGATTTTTTTCTTTACAGCTAGGAGTAATGAAAAGATTTTTTAAGTCCACGTAATGAAAAAATGGATTTTAGCTATGTCTTTTAGGCTCTAAAGTTACTATTTCACAGCCTACCACGGAAAAATATTATTGTGGTATTTGGACTTAAGGTCCAGATGGAGTACTTTGAGGATACTTTGATAATAGTATATTTTATTATTATTATTTTTTTAAATTATTTTATTGTTTTTTTTTTTTTTGGTATTTTATGTTGCTGTGTATCTAAACAGCCTTACATTCTACAAGGGGCTAAAACAATTGTTATATATCTAATAATAACTTTATTTTCTGTTTAAGGCTATGACCCAGGAGAGAAGAAGATATGGATTTGTACTAGAGCGCCAGTGTTCATTGGCTAAGCACTACTTGGCATATCATTCAGCCGGACATTCACTTTACCAGAGCCATCTTGACGACTGGCAGGAAATCGCCAAGACAAGGGAATTTCTTCCACAATCTATCGAAAACATGTTCGCCAGCAAACTTAATGTACAATATAATTTCTATATTTTTTTAAAAAAAAGTTTTAATTCAAATGCTACGATGATACGATTTTAAATGTTGTGTCTCCTAGTTTAAAGCTACTAAAAAAGCTTTGTGCACGCCATGCAACAAAATGTTGGTAGCATGATGACACTGATATTGTTGTCATGTTTCCTGTCAACAATAGAAACAATATTCGACAACATCTGGTTGCATTTCATCAAAGAAAAATATTGCAGGTGTTTGTATCCGTGTTTTTCTTATATCTCAACAAAATGTTGGCAACATATAGATGGATGTTGTCAACATTTTGTATCCTGCTGGTGTATTCATAGCTTTATGAATCGGACAACAAAATGTTGGCAACATATAGATGGATGTTGTCAAAATTTTGTATCCTGCTGGTGTATTCATGCCTTATGAATCAGACCACAAAATGTTGGCAACATATAGATGGATGTTGTCAACATTTTGTATCCTGCTGGTGTATTCATGCCTTATGAATCGGACCACAAAATGTTGGCAACATATAGATGGGATTGTTGTCAATATTTTGTATCCTGCTGGTGTATTCATGGGTTATGAATCGGACAACAAAATGTTGGCAACATATAGATGGATGTTGTCAACATTTTGTATCCTGCTGGTGTATTCATAGCTTTATGAATCGGACAACAAAATGTTGGCAACAATTATTTGAAAACTATTGTTAAAGTGTATTCTGATGCAATATGTCAACATTTTTGTGTGCCTAAGTAAATTAATACTTGAATATTTGACATTTCTTAATCTTTATGAGCTATGTGTTTGGCTTATGCCGACAGAAGTTGTGTTTACATACTATAAATTGTCCAAACATAGAATGTCTTGTACTTGACATTTCAGACTTTTCAGCACTTCTTTAGATTGTTACTCCCCTTATAAAAATAAACAGAGGTGAGTAGCAACCTAAAGAAGGTGTACGGAATGTTCTTCTTAAGACTGTTACTCACCTTATAAAAACAGAAGAGTGATATTCCTTTATCCCAAAGTACATAGGACAAAAAATACCTTTGTCTTAATAGTTATTTAGTCGGTCATTTATATTCCAAAAAAAAAGAAAAACATAGGGGGAGTAACAATCTACAGAAGTAACACTTTGCCAATCTACAAAGTGGCACTGGTATTATTAAACACGTTTACAAGTCCCTCAACATTTCAAATATATTGATGTGTTTGTAGTCAATCTGTTGGCATTTGATGAAACACCATGTTATTAACCCTGCCTTACTAAAACTGTCTAATAGTCCATTATTTTTAACACTACGTCTCTCAGACGTTAATTAAAATAGACCAACTTATACACGTTTAAGATTTAAATACTGATGAAATTATGAACTTGAAACATTTCGTTGTCCAATAAAATGGTTAAAAGGTGCTCTTTAGGGAGAAAATGATTACCAAACTGACCCTTTAACCTGAAAAGAGCAGGTCAAAATATACATTTTACATTTTTCCTCACTAGCACCTGCTGCATTTAAATCTGAAATTATATTATGATAATCTAATGAATAGATACAAAAAGAAAGTACACATTTTTATAAATATGGCAATATAATATTTAATAATCAAATTTTAAGAACAATAAAAAAGCAAATTAAAGGCAACAAGCTCGATACGGTTTGGCTCGATAGGGTCCCTGAGGCCCAGTAGACTGAAAGAAGTGGTAAATTACTAATATATAAAAGCGCAGCAAAGACCCAACTTTGACGCAATCTGAAGGTTAATTAAACAGAGATAGCATACCTAGAAGGACTACTGGCTGGCACGCTTGCGCACCGAGAGCTATCAACTAAAGTCAGCATGTACGCCTCAGAGACGTATTGTTAGAAGTGCAGGGTTAAGTGTGTTCTTTGTGATTGTTGCCCAGTTTATAATTGCTTAAGGATTTATAAATAGGTTTTATAAATTTTAAAAATTATTAAATTAAATAGGATTTATAAATTTTCTAGTTTTTATGGTTAATTTGATCTACCTTTAACTTTGAAAACAATCCATTCCCAGGTTTTAGTCTTCCTATATAACTATTCTATTGCTTTTCTTTTACATTTGCAGCAAGTGAACTTTTGGAACGAGGATGGTGGTTCTCCGTCAAAGGATGATGATCGAGTATCAGTGAATTCTCAGCTTAGAAAGACCAAATCTATGGATGCTTCGTGCCTTGATGTGGCTAACTCTCCGACCAGCCCTCCACATGTACCATTAACTAGGGCTAAATCTGATTTCAATCTAACTGCAAGCACACACTCACTTGCTCAAGGTACATTTAAGAAATGTCCCTCTTTTTTTATAAATGTTCCAAGACTATTATTATTAAACATTACTTTAATATTATTAATTTAATTTTCAAACTAAACTGCGTGTTACTTATATAATTTTGCTTCAGAGCTTACCTATGTGAGCGTTCTGAAAAACTAAAATATTATGTCTCTGATTTCTAAATTCCAAGACCGAAATCCGTTTCAGACATCAGGGAACATTTTTGGTTCTGTGTCTGTCTGTCGGTCTGTCGCTCAATTTTTGCAAACCAACATATCTTAAAAACTACACGACCGATTTTAATGAAATTTTGGTGGTAGGTCATAATTTGCTCATTGTTGGTCCCATATAAGTTTCAACCTTCTACGCTCATTTGTTTCTCTTCCACATCCGCACAAACATACATTTATTTACACCTTATCTAATTTTTGTATGAAACTTTTAAAGTTTATCGAAAGTAAGCCCCAGATTAATTTGAACCGTCTGCGCTATTTAACTTTTGCTGAATTGATACGTTAATTCAAGTAAAAAAATAAAAACAATTTTGACAGATTAAATAAACGGAGGGAACAATTAAACAAATTAGACAATAATGGCTTGTAAAAGCATAAAATCAATAAAGTACGTGGCAGAATGCGAGGAAGCTATTCCACACTAATTGACAGTCTAAATTTGATGAGGTAATACTTTGATTTACCTCAAATAGTCATTCAGATGAAAATTTACAAATAATCTGCATTAAAGGGAATGTAATTTTTTATGTATTCATTTTGATGGAGTAAAAGGATTATAATGCATATGTTTTAGACCTAAAAATGATTAAAATTTTAATTACATACTTTTTTTTGTCGTTATCTAGAGATACCAAGTAGTCCAAGTCGCAGACCCAAGTCTATGGCAGTTCCAGATACAAGCACTTGGGATACTCCGCTAGCCAGAGCCATGTATGCTTACTTATCATCAGGAGAAAATCAGCTGTCATTCCTTGAAGGAGACGTCATTGCATTGATGGGTGAGTACAAGGGTGAATTCCATATTCTACATAAGGTATTTGCTAGTACTGGTAAGAGTTTGTTGAAAAAACTACCAGTAGAAGAACACTGTGTCTTTAGGGAATTTATGCAAATTTTACAAATCAAAATAGTTATTTATGCACCTAGGGAGTAAAGTAAGCCATTATTCCCTGAGCGAATAAGTTGGTACTTCAGGCGAAGCCGAAGGAAACATGGTCTCTAAATCCAGATGCGAAGCCGAGGGAATTAGACTTTTTAATTCCAGAGGCGTAGCCAAGGAAATAACACTAATAAGGCGCTGCTGAGGGAGATAATTATCGTGAGGGGAATTATAGCACTTTACTCCCGAGGTACATACAATATTTTATCTCTAGTATGGAGAACATACATAATAAAATTTATTTAATTTTAATAAATAACAATAATAATTGTTAGCACTTTTAATAGCAGATATAAAAGATTCAGTATTAAAAACAAATAAGAATTACTCAAATAGAAGGTTATTTAGATGCAGGTAAACAATGATAAGCGCAAATTACAAATAAGGTCGAAAAAGCAGTGTTGCCGACCTGATTTAAACAACTTCACTACATTAGCCATTCATTCTATACTATTTATAAATTAATTAAGTTGGCAATCCTTCTTTTTCTCCCTGGTTTTACTTTTTCCCTACTTCTACTCTTTCTCCCTACTTTTTGAGTTCAGGAAAGAAAAGAATTACTTTAGTCCCTCTAAACTAATCCAAAATCATAACATTTTTCTCCCTACTGGAGATAAACAATATGATAGCTCACTATAATTATTTTAAAACCCTAGTCTTTATGATTAAGAACAGATTTTTTTTTTAACGTGGATATTTAATAGCTCTGGGGAACAGAAGTCATTTTCGTCATGTCATTTCTATTAACATGAAAGCAATCTATGGCCTCATGGAAAAAGCGAATCCCAAGTAAAAAACTAATTGACTTTGAATTTATTTATTAATCATATTTCTTTTCATTTTGTTTAATTTTAGGTGAAAGGAACAAAGGATGGCAATTTGGAGAGAATTTGAGGACGCAATGCAGTGGATGGTTTCCGCTTGCTTATACAGAGCCATTCATTGATGATACTGCTACGTATGTCATTTTGTTTTATTTAACTTTTATTCTTCATTTCATTAACTCATTTAATTAATTAATAGAATGTATAAATTATTACGGGGAAATTTATTTGTATTTATTGAATATAGTATCAAGGGTCAGCTGCGAAGTTTACCGAGGGCAGTCTCGGATTTTCATCTTCGGAAGTTAAGCAGACTGTAAGTTTTAAAGATAATAAAGGTAAAAAAGAAAATAAAAAATATTAAGAGTGGAGTTGCTTTTTTCAGAAAATTAAAAAAAAAATAAAATGTAGTTATGTCTTTTTCTCATTTTCATAAATCTAACTCTGAGAGGTTGGTTGAAATAATATTAATTGTTAGAAAGCCCATAGGTTGTTTTTTTTTTACTCCTAAGGGGTTGAACCAAAAGTTCAGGTTCTATAAAAGTTCAGGTTGTCTATTCGTAGACAAGACCACGAAGGTAGGTCTATTCAGCAAACCTGGACCTCGTCCTCCAGTCACTTCATACATCCACTTTATATGATCATCAGTTTAAAAATGTCTTACCTCCTGAGGGTGCCTGGGTGGCTCAGAGGCTAGCGCGCTTACCGTGTGATAACGCAAGTTAAGCAGACTCGAGCAGGGTCAGTAGATGGATGGGTGAACGCTTCTGACCACAGCTCTGGGTTCGATTCCCGGACCGGGCCCCCTTCTCAATGTCAACCCAGCATTGTTTAAATAAATGGGAAATTCCTCGAAAGAGTGGCGCCACCAGGTTTTGGCCTGGAAACCATGATGATGACACTCCTGGTTGTATTACAACCAGGAGGGGAGTCATGGTTACCGACCACATCTTCACAAAAGTGTGAAGATTTCGGTCCCTAACCCGGGTTTGTTCGATAGGCCCACCTAAGTGGCCTGAGTCTTCGGGTGTAAAAGTCCCCCGAAAAAAAAAAAGTCTTACCTCCGTGGGGATTTGAAAAATTACCAGATATGTTGGTAAATGACCATGGTGGCTCTAGGTGATAGTTGCACACTAAGCACTTGGCTACACCAATCCTCCAGTTTACTGCTTTGGATCATTTCTTTAGTAAGAAGATGTGTTACTACTTACATGGGTACTAAAAAGTAATTGATACTTCTTTAGATTGATACCCCCCTTTTTTTTTTAGTATATTAATGGATATAATTATTTATATATTCCTTCCTCAAAATAACTCTTAAGACAAAAGGATGTATAGTTCAATGTACTTTGGGACAAAGGAATATCACACTTGTGTTTTTATAAAGGGAGTAACTGTTTAAAGAAGAACATTCCGTACACCTTCTTTAGATTGTTTCTCCCTTATGTTTTTTATAAGGGGAGTAACAGTCTAAAGAAGTGCCAAGTTATCTAGGAATATTCATAAATAATTAACATTTATTATTGGCGACATACATGTTTTTAAGTTTCTTAATGATTCTAATATCTTTTCGTTCTTAGTAATCTTTATCTTCAAGGATAAAATAATAATAGGATAAGATGTCACCAACTCTTAAATTTTTATTTTTCTTTTATCCTACTTATCAATACCAAATAAAATTGCAATTTAAAAACCAAAAATTAATAAGTAAATAGCAATCTTTAGCAGAGACCCATTTTAAGTTTTCAATCTAGAAAAAAAGAAAAGTGTTCATCAGCATCATTATTTCTAGCTTAACTAGAGGAATAAATGAAATTTAACAGAAGTGTGATTTTGTGTGTGTTAGATTTATCAGTGCACATTGGTGTTAAATAAAAATAATGTTGCATTATTCAATTATTTTAATTTTATTTTATATCTGTTCAGGAGTGCATCCTCTCCTACTCATAGGAGAGAAGAAGGCGGAGCACCGAGCAATGCACCGAGGCCTGCACCACTTACCAAGTTCGGAGACACTCTGTTGAGGAATAATCAGGTAATCTATTATTTTTCAATGCATAAGTTTTTATTTTCTTATTAATTACAATAATGGCGATACAAGCATAATAATTAATAGATGAATATAAGTTGCATGGAAAAATTGATTAGTTTATTCTAAATAACAATATCTATGTGTTTAGTATAGATCAGCTTCAACCATTTTTCTATGGTGAACCATAAACCGATAATGAACTTGTTCGGTCTTCATTTAAGTGTTTGAAGTTCAGAGCTCATTTTTAGGTTTCTGTACAAAGTACAAAAAGAAACCTTATATAACGGCTTTGTCTGTCTGTCTGTCCGTTGCTTGTTTCAATTTTTAAACTACTATAGCTAGGAACATGAAATTCGGCACACAGGTGCATCTCGGCATTTGAGACAACTGGACACATTTTGGATTTTTCACACTTAATATTTTCAAGATGGCGGCCAATATGGCGGGCGACTAAAAAAGTTCTTAGTAATTATGGCATATGTTATACATCAATTTAAAGGTCTTGAAGTGTAGAAGAAGAATATGCAATTATTAAAATTTTACACTTAAAATTTTCAAGATGGTGGCCAATATGGTGGGTGAATACTACAAATACTATGAATAACTAGTCAAAGCAGCTTTTAGCCTTCATAAGGCCATCATCATGATTTTTTTTTTATAATTGAAGTTGTTGGCATCGCTATAGAATTCTGTAAATCACAGTTTATTCTACAAATTAATAACGACTGGAATTTTATTTTATTCTCCAATTAAAAGTCGTTTATTACCTCGTTCTGTAACTGAAAATGGATTTCTTTTATAGCTCAATCACCCACTGTAAAACTTAACCGGAGTTTTATTTGTGATTTGAAATGGGTACTACTTCTTAATATTACTTCTTCCCAACTTTGAAAAAAACTTCTTTGAGAAATTCATCTTCAGTTAGTGGGGATAAATAAGGATAATAATTAAATAAGGCTATTCATTGGTGAATAAAAGAGACTCTTTTCCAGTTCTTTGAATGGTTTATAAAATATATGCAACTGTGCAACCACTGGCAGAAGTTTGTTGGCCTACATAGTTCATTCATAAGAAACTTTTATATTGATTTTTTGAGTATTTAAAAATTACATAGAAACAACTAAAACAGTTTCATACTGAAACCTCTTATATAGAATACATTTTTGTTGATTTTAAGTATTTGAAATTTAACAGAAACAAATTCAAGAACTTTTCGAGGGACGGACTGATAGAGGCTGGGGGGTCTAAATGATTACTACAGTCTTCGCACAGCTAGAATCGACGCGTTGACAGCGCGGGAAATTGAGTGACACACAGATTGGCCAACCTCTGTGGGGGAAAAAATAAAGCCACTACGAAGCCTTCTTATACTGTTATCCAGAGGGCCTCTCCCCTCCACTAGAAACATTTATCTTTGCCTAGTTGGCCCGACCTTTTGTCCGGGAAAATCTCAAGCTCTCATTGGCTCGTCCCCCCTTTTGCTAGTTTTTCCCGCGCTGTCAAGGCGTCGACTCTAGTTGTGCGAAGACTATAATCAAAGACACTAACCACCTCTAAGATATAGGATAGGAGTAAAAATAAATAAATATTTAAATCTGTCTCAAAAAATTACCGTTTGGGATCAAATGCCAGTTTAATGTTTAAATCTGACTTATGACTTACATGGGAATAAATCTTTCTTTATTCTCACGTAATAGTACATTACGCGTCGAGTGCGGAAAGTAGCATTTTGCATGCGAGTGTGGAGTTTGCACCCGAGCGACAGCGAGGGTAGTAAAACCACACAAGCAAAGCAAAATGCAGTTTTCGCACTAGTTGCGTACCGTACTTTATCTTCGATTGTTAGATTTAAATAATAAATACAGAAAAAAATAAACTTGCTGTATGTAAATTCATCTCTCTCTTGATAAAGATGGCATTAATTCTTGAGTTGTATTTTTTGCCGAATTAATTACTGCTGTTCTCCACATTTTTTGTCAAAGTCACTTGATTCACTCATTGTTTTTCACTAAAACTTGATATAAACAGTTACTTTAATAAAAGAACAGCAAATTAGTTTTGTTAAATGTAAACAAACTCGGTGATCGTGCGTAAAGCTGAAGAATTCCTCTTCTTTACCGCCCTAGGGTGGTAAAGAAGAGGAATTCTTCAGAACTATGAGACGCGCATGCGCAATGAATACAAGTACGTAAAGAATCACTTTCTACGCATCTAAACAGAGATACAATGTTTATATTTCGTATCAATCGTAGATAAACATTATTTATAAAGTTTGTTACACAAATTATTTTATACTTCTGATAACATTTAAAATAATTAATCTTAGTTTCCGCCGAATCCATGGAATATTGGTAAGAATCAAAATAAAGAATCATCAACCTAAAGTATTTTTCAGTAAAGAAATTAATAATTATGTAAAAACAACCCTTATCATTGATATATATTGCTTCCTCATAGATTTATTTGTATGTAACTAATTTATTTATTGACAAATGAAATAAAATAAATATTTCAATAATTAATAAACTTATTAAATGACTTTACACATAGTTTACAATTGTTAAAGAATACTTCTTGATATTATAAATGTGAAAATTAATTTTAATAAATTTTGCATATTTTCATAAAACTTCCTCTATGAGGAAGCAATTTAAATCGTACCTTAACGTATTATAGATACCAATCTATTCTAAATTGTAATTTCAATCATCCTAAATTTTAGGTAGGGTTATTTTTAGAGTTATATCCTTTTATTGAAAAAAATACCCCCACAGTGTGATTATTTTAGGAGTAGATAACACTCCCTAATCATGTATAAAAACTAAACATTTTTTATTATAAAGAAAAATGAATTAATAAAAGTATGTAGACTTTTTTTAATTAAGTGTGAAATTAAGGTATTTATTTAATTGATTTTTTTTATTATTATATTGACTTATTATTGCATTAGAATAAATATTTTTATTTGGACCTGGCTGATAGTTAAATTATTACTTCTACTCTCAGAGCAAGGAAGGGGTAGAGGGAACAATGCGGTTTAAAAAGTGGTTCATTATGCTCCCCCCATATACTAGGTCTTTCAAACGGGCTTAATCCGAACTAAAGTGATCACGTGGTCACTGGTCCTTGTCTTATTGGTCTATTCTTTGTCTTTCTGTCCCCATAGATGGTTGTCAACAAATCCTTATCAGTAGCATTTATTTGATACCCCACTCAAAGAAGATTGCTATTGCGGTTATCTATAGGAACTGTTACACGTTTATTAACGGCGTTACTGCCTTTAGATAATTAATAAGGTTAACAACAAACATTAAAGTAAATATATTTATGAAGAAAACTTTAAAAATAAAAATATTAAATGTCATAAGAAATATCCCTTATTATTATCAGCTGATATCAAATAAATGTTGAGTTTTTTATCGAGATATCGATACTGTTTCACCAAACTGCCGCTTGAAAGTGTTAGTATAGGGGGGTAGCATAATGAACCACTTTTTGAGACCCAAATTCTATAGTATTGTTCCCTCTACCCCTTCCTTGCTCTGAGCTTCTACTGCTATTAATACTTGAGAGGTTAGTAAAAAGTAGTACAACAATATTGCCACTATAATTTTAAATTAATTTTTAACAAACACATTTTGACATTTATGCATTATTCAGTGTTAATAAAGATTCTACTAGCTACATATTTACTTTACTAGCTTATATAACAAACAAAACACTACAAAGAGGGGAAGGGGTAGACTAGGGCTATAGAAGGATTAAGGAACTAAAGGTAGACTTACAAACCAAAGGTGTCAAAACGTGTTTGTTAATAATTCATATAAATTTGTGGTGACAATCTCAGAGCAAGGAAGGGGTAGAGGGAACAATACTATAGAATCTGGGTCTCAAAAAGTGGTTCATTATGCTCCCCCCATATACTAACACTTTCAAGCGGCAATTTGGTGAAACAGTATCGATATCTCGATAAAAACTCAAAATTTATCTGATATCAGCTGATAAGAATTATTTTCTTACAACATTTAATATTTTTATTTTTAATACAGTTTTCTTTATAAATATGTACTTTAATGTTTGTTGTAACCTTATTAAGGCAGTAACATCATTAATAAACGTGGTACAGTTCCTAGATAACTAATAGCAATCTTCTTTGAGTGGGGTATCAAATAAATGCTTCTGATAAGGATTTGTTGACAAGAGTCTATGGGGACGGAAGAACAAGGAATAGA
Organism: Gerris lacustris; assembly: GCA_951217055.1. Taxonomy (NCBI): domain Eukaryota; kingdom Metazoa; phylum Arthropoda; class Insecta; order Hemiptera; family Gerridae; genus Gerris; species Gerris lacustris. The sequence continues at coordinate 12,124,596 of OX578280.1, read as the reverse complement.
CCAATAAGACAAGGACCAGTGACCACGTGATCACTTTAGTTCGGATTGAGCTCGCTTGAGAGGTTTAGTATAGGGGTGTAGCATAATGAACCACTTTTCAAATCGGATTGTTCCCTCTACCCCTTCCTTGCTCTGAGGTGACAATAATGTTTTGTTACTTTTTATTAACATCTCTAGTCATAATTATGAAGTGGTACCACAAAATCTCAGTCAAAACAAAAAATCACTACTACAATTATGTTGACACTGACTTATAGGTCTATAGTGATTTTTTTTTAGTCCTGTCGATTGCTGGCTAAGTCCTTTACTTGTATCCATGTAAGGTGGTGATTAAAATTTTCTTCTGCATCCATGGGGATTCGAGTCTAAGGCTTGACTCCACACCTTGTCAGCTTCCTTATGCAATTTGCTCTCTTAGTTCTCCCTTCCGAGTGGTGTAAGTATGGGCCGTGCCAGGGGGCCCCCAAATCAACGTCTAGGAAGGCCCCCAGTTTTAAACGCAAGAGTTTTTTTTCCTCATCAATTTTGTTTGGTGAGGAGCCCTCAAAAAGTTCTAGAGGGGGGCCCCCAATGCCCTAGCTACGCCACTGTCCATTCCCACCCACATTTTAAGAATTCTGCAAAAGCATTTCCTTATAAAAACTTGAATTTTTATTGTGCCCTCAGCTAACACTAGCTTTGTCTTGCCTCCATTCAGTAGCACAGATTTCACAGTATTATTATTACTAGCCGTTAAGCCCATGTCAACGGGCAGTATAAATATATGTATACTGTTTAAATAGAAACTTTTAGGCTCAGTGGTTAAGCTCGGTTAGATAGCTTAGTGGTTGAGCTCTTGCTTCATGTGCTGCAGGTCACTGGTTCAAGCCCAGGATTTAGCCCATCACTTTTTAACTTTATAAGTCATTTCGAGGTGCGTCGCCGTCATCGTCGGGACATTACTCGATTATATAAAAAAATAGATCATTAGCTTAGTGTTGAATTCAAAGCAAGGTGAAAACTAAATGTTATTTAATGATGCAAATGCTGCACTTGTTTAGAGCCAGGCACAGTCGACTTAAATTATCATTCTCAAAACAACTTAAGAATAGAAATGTGCTACAGGAAGTGGTAACCAGATAATGAGATTACAGCCTGCTACCAAAACGTTTTATTGTCTATTTAGATAATAGTCAAAATTCAAATAAAAATATTTATTATGATCCATACCACTGACACAACATTTATTATTATAAAGAAAAGTTAATTAATAAAAGTATGTAGACATTTTAAAAACATTTTTCAAAAAAATTGTTTTATGGTATTTATTTGTTATAGAATTTTATTATGTGTGAACGAAGTATATAAATGTACTGAAGTATATAATAAATGTATTTCATCTGAGATTTTGTCACTAATTTATATTGAATAATTGAATACTGTCAAATATCTATCAAATATACAATAGCTGACCGAATAAATTATTCATACACAATTTAACTCTTACACAAAATTCTAGCTTGATGTTAATCATTCACTTTTAAGCACTTTATCTCCTGGACTATTAGTTTGTTTACCTAAATATTAATAAATTATTATTGTTTGTTGATTTAGTGTATTAAGTTTTTATTTACTATGTATTAATATTTTATTGGTGTAGTTTATAATGGCTAGTTTGAAAATAATAAATATAAAAAATACAGCGAATTAAGTGTTTCCTCTGCAAGCAATATTAAGTAACAAATTGCATATTGATAATATTTTGTGTGTTTGATATGTATTTGTTCAATTTTTTTATTGTTTCACACAATTTGATAGTATAAGTATTAATACTATTATTAGTTTTGATCAGAGGAGGCCATGTATATTAATTATAAGTGGTCAAGTAACAATAGAAAAAAATTTATTTAATTTACTTTTTCAATTTTGTTTCTAAATTATAATAATTGTTGATTACTATTTAACTTTAAATTTTTAAAGTTAAATAGTAGTTGTGTTTTAAATGCTATCCTTAATCGTTTTACAATTAGTATTAATTTTTGACACTCAAATTAGCCAACCAATATTAGGAAAAAAATAAAGCCTCTAGGCATGTGGGAGGGTTGGGGCCAGTGACATTTTTATTTGCCTAGTTGGCCCGACCTTCTCGAATTCAAAATCTAGTGCTCTTATTAACTCCCCTCTCACCCCCTTTCTCACGATGTCAAAATTTAATACTAATTGTAAAAAGAGTATACAAATTATTTGTCTCAGCTACAAACAGAAGGGTCTGAAAAGTGGAATTTTTAAATGAAATCAATTTCTTGAAGTTACTGAGAGAGATTTTTTAAAAACGTATTTAATTTTGAATTCTCACAGAATGGTGAAAATTCTACTTCTTGCGTGGTTTTATTGGAACTTCTTTAGATTGTTACTCCCCTTATAAAAAGAAAACAGAGGGGAGTAACAATCTAAAGAAGTTGTTCTGGATGCTCTTCTTCCTTTATCTTAATAGTTATTTAGTCAATATCATTTATATTCTAAAAAAAAAACAAAAAAACATAAGCCGGCCACGCACTTGCAGTTTTTACTGTTCAGTTAAAACTGTTAGTGTGTGGGTATTTCAGTCTCAGTTCAACTCAACTGTACAGTTAAACTGAGACAAATGAAATTTCAATTTTTTAACTGAGAGGTTTAACTGATTGTGTGGGGGTTCAACTGTACAGATCTCAGTTCAATTTGTGAACTCTAATGGTTCTCCTCTTAATTCTTTTAATAAGCGGATGTCCCAAGATTGACTTTGCCTTTGTAACCACTTCTTGCACCACTGTTTACACTTTTTTAAAAAAAAATTTATAAAATTATACAAAGTGAACTGAGAGCGGCAAAATTGTTCTGCGCCTTTGAATCCATTTTAAAAACTGAAGGATTGAACTGTGTACTTCTACAGTGTACAGTTTAAACTGTCCAGTTCAAACTTTACGTGTGTGGCCGGCTATAGAGGAGTGACAATCTAAAGAAGTACCGTTTTATTTAAATGGATATGATTTTAATGTGTGTATCTGTTGCGCTTAAAGCTTATTATAATTTTGTTTATTTGGTGTTATTACAGGGAGGCGTGCCGCCGAGCGGGCCGGCCCCCACTGCTCCCAGGAAAGTTCCCCCTAACCCACCGAGACTTCCCCGTCAGCCTCCTCCACCATCCGCGTCCCTACACTCCTCCAACGACTCGGGCTTCAGCAACGACCCTCCACCTGCACCTGAGATTGACTACTCTGATGACGATTCCAACAGGTAATCAATCTATTTAAATTTCAGAATGTTTTTTTACTAATATTTGTACCAAAGATCTGTTTATTGATTGTCTTGTTAAATAAATAAACTAAACTAAAAAATAAATTGTAAAGCAAAAGACATGTTAAATGGAGGGAGTGAATACTATTTATTATGATTGCTTCAAGTAGTAATAACTATTAGACACTTTAATAGTATGTATCTGATTTCAGAAGAGACTTTACATTACATTCTATATCATTAAATTACATTAAATTATAGAACAGCGTTTCCCAACCCTAAATAGGGTCGCAACAAAATATTTTAGGGTTGCAAAAAATCTTGAAATATAGAGATAAATTAAAGAATACTTAAAACATTATTTGCAATTAAATTCTATGGAATTACAACATGAATATAAATTTAATTATATAAAGTAAAAAAAAAAAAAAATTATATACGAAATTATGTAACAATAAAGATACATTAATTTGTTTTAATTATTTTTCACACACAGCGCCAACTTCTATTGGATAAGGCACGCAAAGCGTGCCGATCCGGCTAGTACATATATAATACAGTTTGTATACACATTGCAAATATAAGAAAATAAAAAAGTATAATAATTTTGGAATATAGAAAGCTGTTTGGACTAAATGAAAAATCAATTTAACAATTTAATATTCTGATAACAAAACAAGTGATGACTTATTTTCCCCCAATCAACAGCTTTGGTCATTACAGGACGGGGGTTATTATCCGACAACTTTACTCATTACTCGATGAGATCATCAGTGGGCAAATTGTCTCATCTTTTACCAGAGAACCTTTTTATTATTCTTTTTTTTTTATCACATTCCATTGTCCTCTTAAAATACATTAAAAAAAAAAAAAAAAAATTCTCTTTTTAGTAGAATTTAGTAAAACATAAATGTAATTAGTTAGATGAAAATAATTTACAGATTCTTTACAATTATTGTTAAAATAGTCCACAGGCCACCATAAGAAGTGAGTCGCTGATTGATAAAGTTTTCTTACCTTATGGAATCGCTTATTTATGCCGTGTCCACCGATGAATTGGGTATATGGCAACTGGGTGCTGGGCCATTTCTTTTTTGTTGACATACCAAACTTGCCCTTCTGCGGGAACATTGAAAAGAGATAGATAAAGTTTTGATTTTCACAGGATCGTTTAATTAAATTATTTAAAAAACAGTGGTACACGTGGCCTCTGATAAGAGTGGGCCGTTTGGGGTGGCCACTGCCCCAAACATATCGCTCTGCAGGGACGTTGAAAAGAAAACGGCCCACTCTTATCGGTGGCCACGTGTACCACTGTTTTTTAAATAATTTAATTAAACGATCCTGTGAAAATCAAAACTTTATCTATCTCTATTCAATGTTCCCGCAGAAGGGCAAGTTTGGTATGTCAACAAAAAAGAAATGGCCCAGCGCCCAGTTGCCATATAACCAATTCATCGGTGGACAAGGCATAAATAAGCGATTCCATAAGGTAAGAAAACTTTATCAATCAGCGACTCACTTCTTATGGTGGCCTGTGGACTAAAAGCAATGTAAAAAGAAAAAAAACAAACTAAAATCGTTTATGAAATTTCTGATATTATTTAATAAAATAACTGTCTTTGTTTATACGATTCAATTAATTTATCAGATCTTTGGTTGAAGCATGATCTATGATTTTCTTAATTTTTAATTTAACATATTAATGTTTTATGTAAATAATGAAGGTTCTTCAATAATACAAATTTCATTAAAAGTTAGTTAGTTTACTAACTGAGATTTTGTCAAACTTAAAGAGATAATTGATCAGTTTCTTGAAATAAAATTATGTCTGATACAACTCATACTAAACTTTATTTTAAATAAGTACACAATTACTTGGTTCAATATTTTCTATTCCTTACAGTATGCGGGTTACAATTTGTGACTTTCGACACTCAGGCCAACCTAAATGAGGGAAAAAATAAAGCCACTAGGCCTGTGGGAGGGGTGGGGATAGCGAAATTTTTGATTTCCTAGTTGGCTCGACCCATCGATATATAATAATACAAAACATCCCTTTGATTTTTCGTCAAAAAATTGTCAACAACCAGTTCGGTATACTGAGCATAGCTTGCTCATCTGGCACCTACACAGAGACCAATGCTCGGCATGTTGCTGTGTTGTTTGGCACACAGGACGAGACTTAAACCTATAAAAGGACAAATCTTTGAACAACGGATCTCCCCAACACCAAGTCTAAAGCGTGCCATCGATATATTTGAAATAATATAAATAATATAATCGATATTTCCTGTTTTGCTGTCATTCAATGATTATCTATCACAAATTTGAGACCCGTCAAAATGAAGATTGCGTAAATATGGGACATGGCAAAAACAATTAAAATAACTTGCGGATTTTTTCAGAACTAACTTTCTGTACAGCAAAATTTGCTGAAAACCAATTAAATTCTGCTGAAAGATGGCTAAAAGTATTAAAATAATGCATTGTCATCGTGTTCTGAGCTATGCTAAAAGTTTCAAATGTCTAGCTATTCGGGAATTTAGTTAGAAATTGATTGCCAGATTTGTACCGGACAAACAAACAAACAAGGAAGCAAGCTAATAAAAACGTAGTAATGAATAATTACAATATAAAAAGAACTTTGTATATACTACTTTTTTAAATTTTCTGTCATAAATAATAAATTTGAAATCCGTCAAAATGAAAATTGTAAACATGGCTCATGTCAAAACAAATAAAATAACTTGCGGATATTTTCCAAACTAACTTCCATAGAGCAAAATTTGCTGAAAAAGAATTAAATTCTGCTGGAAGATGGCTAAAAGTATTAAAATAATGCATTGTCATCTGATTTGTACTGGACTAACAAACAAGCAAGAAAGCAAGCTAATAAAACGTAGTAAAAATAAAAAATAGTCAACGAATTTTAAATTATAAATTTTAGATTAAACTGTAATCTATACTAAAAGTCCATTATAAATCTAATTAATTTATTGGAGGCATGAAACGGTCTTATTTTCATTATTTAATGTGAATGTATAGTCTGAATTGAGGGAGTATTAATGTAAATCAGACCTTGATTTAGTAAACTTTTACAATTAACCAAAAGGATTTGTATTTGAACTCAAAATTAATTAACTAATTAATTTACTAACTTACATTACAACCTATTAGTAATTTAATTAAACCATAACTTAGAAATAAATTTTCCAATTATTAGTGAAATTGAGGCGTTTAAAACCAGAACGGGCCATCCCTCTAGAGTCCTGACCTGAGATACCCTTGCGGGCCAAGACACAGCCCATTCTGGTTGTAGATTTACAACTCTTTAAGCAGCTGGAACTAACCCAACACATGCTGCTATCTGTTGAGATATAAGATAACTTAATATAGACCACTATGGCACTCAAATATAAGCTAAAACCAAGTGTAAGGATCACTCACCCTGTTTTGTGGGTTGGCCTGTTCTGGTTTTAAACGCCTCAATTTCACTATCATAAAAAAATATATATGTTATTACTTTAAGTTATTATATGGTGATGGATTATTTAATGTTAAGCAATCTTCATCAAATATATTTTTAAGTTATAAATAATTGAGGTGATGGTGTGCACAAGAATTGCATGAAAAGGTTTAAGGTACTAAGACTATATTATACATAATAAATAACACAAGGAGTAATTATGGCTTCGGTGGAGGAAAACATTCTTTGAGGCATTGGAGAAGTAATCCACTGTTGGATTTTATGTTTATCAGAAGAAAGAAGTCTGGTAGAAGAGGAGACGGGAAAGGACGAGAGAGTACTTCTGTGAGAGGATGGCTGAGGCAGTCAACCGATGATTGGTACACTGATAATGAAGGAGGTTATGAGAGACCACCTCCTATACGTCATTCGCAGAGCAACGGTCACTTGGCCATGACAAGTTCTAGACATTCTACCAGTGCCAGCCACTTGGCAACTCTCGGTAGAATGAGACCGTCCAACAACGATTCTCAAGACAAAATTCACGATATTCAAATGCAGTTAAAAGCTATCGAGTTGCCTTACGAGAAGAAAGTGAAAAGGACCAAATCTCTGTGGAAGTTTAAGCGGAACGAAGAAGTAATCGAAGGAATGTCCATGTGGAAACATAGGTCTTTAATCGATATATCTGATGAAGCTAAGCAACAAGCTACGCCTAAACCGACGAAAAAACCTCTATCTCTTCCTCGTCCACCTACTGAGCCACCAAAACCACCGATTTCAACTGACACTTCATCTTCCGAAGAGGACCCGCTCGATTCCGAATCGTGCATCGTTGTCGACGACCACCGTAAGAAACCCGAAGACATTGTATCGATCCTTCCGAGAACACATCTTATCAAAAAGAAAGATAACACTCTTTCTAGAGGAGGGGGAGGTGGAGGAGTAGGAGGAGGGGAATCCGACATAGAAATGACTTCTAGAAGATTAGAGCACAGAAAAAACAACGCTAAAACTATCGAGGACTCTTGGTACAGTTCATGGGATGACATTAAAGCATAGAGGGTCATTTTAAAGAGTACAAGTATGCATTTTATATCAATATACCTTTCATTCAAAAATTTAAATGTTTTACCTATTAAAACTTATTAAATAAACACACACTACTATTTTCCTAAAAAAAAAAAAAAATTCTTCAAAAATTTATCATTCAAACCCATCTTGATTTTTTTTTTATACATATTAATTATAGTCCAGGAGATAGCGTGCAAAAAAGTGTCTGACTAAACTCAAGCTAGAATTTTGTATACAAGTCAATCATTTAGCGCCTTTTAAGAATATGTGGTCGGCTAAGTTCGTCTGCGGGACATAGCTTAGCAATAGGCATTTGAAAAAAACAAAACGGTGGAGAGCGGCCATGTCTCACCAATTATGGTGGACAATGTGATTTTCATAATCCTGAGTACAGAATTAGTTAGTAGACCGAAAATCAAGTTGATGTTAGTTTGTCCGTTGTCAGGTGACAACGTTGATTAATAGTAATATTTGAATAACTAACCTATCAAGTGTGAAAGTAACATCGACTTGATTTTTGGTTTACTAACTAATTCTGTACTCAGGATCATGAAAATCACATTGTCCACCATAATTGGTGAGACATGGCCGCTCTTCACCGGTTTGTTTTTTTCAAACGCCTATTGCCAAGCTATGTCCCGCGGACGAACTTTGCTGACCACATATTCGTAAAAGGCCCTAAAAGATTGACTTGTATACAAAATTTTAGCTTGATGTTAGTCAGACACTTTTTTGCACGCTATCTCCTGGACTATTAGTTTAAAAAATAAATATTAATAAAAAATAAAATTATATAATTACTAATATATTGTTGTTCTTTTTTTTCCAGACAAAACATGTTTGCAACAATTAAACTGAAGAAAACTAAAACCAACGATAGATCAGCACCACTTATAATGTAAATGTGTTTGATATATAAACAAAATATTATTTTATGATTTATTATATTAATTTCTATTATCCCTCCTTCGAGTGAAGTGTTTTTAAAACCTTTATATAAAAAAATTATTTGAGATTCTATTATTTTTTGTTTTTTTAAACGATAATATTTCCCGTCGTTATTTTTGTTACAAAAAGAAATTGTTATATAATATGTTGATAATGATGGTAAATTTCATTTTATAACTGAAATATATTATTGTTATTTTTATGTAAATTAAAATAATGCACCAAATAAGTCAGAACCTGAATTTCAGATAATACGTAAAGGTTTCATAAATGCACATTAATCTTTATAAAAATATATCAAATTTATATTAGTGTATACTTTTTTTTTTTATTTAGTTACTATTTTATTTTTAATGTACAATATTGTTTCATAACAAGATTTAATACTTTATTACAATTAATTTTTTTTTTTTTTTAAATATAATTTTAATATAAATATGAGTTTAATAGTTTAATTATTAAATGTAAAAAAAAAAAATTAATAATCCAAGGATGGGCAGTGAATGGCTAGTGAAAAAGGAAGAAGCAAATAAAAAGATGCGAATATTTTGTGCTAAAAAAAAAAAAGAATAAAATTAAATAAAAAATAATAGTATCGCTTGTTTTACAATCGTGTTTTATTAAAATGAATGGCATATCCAATTAAGTATTATTAAATGCAAATAATAAATAAATATTTAAGGATAATCAATTAATATGGATATAATGTTGTTTTTTATATAACAAAATATTTTGTAAATAATTATTACTTGTTGAATAATAAAATAATACATTTAATAAGATGAACATTTTTGTATAAACTTATATATTAAATAAGAAATTAAATGTATATAATTGTTTTATTAAAAAAGTAATAATAAGGAATTAATAATTTTTTAATTTAAAAATCTCTTACTTATTGGATATATGAAAACTTTTTCATATTTAAATTTTTTTTAGTTATTTTCGTTTTATAAATGCTGAACAATATATATATATATATATATATATATATATATATATATATATATATATATATATATATATATATATATATATATATATATATATATATATATATATATATATATATATATATATATAAAATATGTGAAGTTTTTCAAATAAAATATTCATTGGTATTTGCAGTTGGTTAATTTATCACTACGTTGTTACTTATTTTAGACTGTTTTTCTAATTAAATAATTAATTTTTTTATCCTTTTGCTGCATCATTTGCAACCAATCTCTAAATTTATTCAAAATTTACATTAATATACTATCATATGTGTGCTATCACATAGTGAAATACCAACATAATACAAAATGAAATATACAAGAAAAAGAGCTTTAATTTTCTACTGAAATAATTTAATTTATATTTCATCGTAAAATTAAAATTTAATTTTTAATAAAATAATAACTAACCAAAATAATACCATTATCAATGTATTTATTATATTTTTTTCTTTCTTTAGTTAAGATAAATAAAATGGTCTAACTCATTTAAAAAAAAAAAATATTGGGGATATTCTGTAAAAATTAATAAATTAACAGATTTTCATTTTAAAGGTGATGGAATTACGAGGGTTATCCAGGAAATAAATTTGGAGCATTGTTCCTTTCTTTGAGCAAACTTTGTTTTTATTTTTTACCAATCTGTATAATACAATATATGTCATATATTATTCTATATATCATATAGTTTCAGGGTCAAGACCTATATATTTTAAATGATTATTGAATAAATTGATCCTACCAATCAATATCCTGCCAATTGTAAAGTAAATAATTTTGTTTCATTTAATAGATCTGTCTAATAATAATAGATCTGTCTAATAATAGATCTATTTAATAATAGATCTGTCTATTTATAGATCTGTCTAATAATAGATCTGTTTGATAATAGATCTGTCTAATAATAGATCTGTTTGATAATAGATCTGTCTAATAATAGATCTGTCTAATAATAGATCTGTCTAATTATAGATCTGTCTAATTATAGATCTGTTTGATAATAGATCTGTCTAATTACAGATCTGTCTAATAATAGATCTGTCTATTTATAGATCTGTCTAATAATAGATCTGTTTGATAATAGATCTGTCTAATAATAGATCTGTTTGATAATAGATCTGTCTAATAATAGATCTGTCTAATAATAGATCTGTCTAATAATAGATCTGTCTAATAATAGATCTGTCTAATTATAGATCTGTCTAATTATAGATCTGTTTGATAATAGATCTGTCTAATTACAGATCTGTCTAATAATAGATCTGTCAATCTTAAAAAAATTGAGCAGTTGAGTTACTATAGCCTGAGGTATATAAATAAATATTGTGTATTTAGTTCACGTTGTTACTTACATTAGAGCAACATAAGAAATCACCCTGAAAATGCCATTGATTATACCATTCTTACAATAATTATTAACTTTTGACACTCAGGTTAGCCAAACTAAGTGAGGGGAAGCCACTAGGCCTGTGGTAGTGGTGGGGCCAGTGACATTTTTATTTGCCTAGTTGACCCGATCTTCTTGAACTCAAAATCATTGGAATCGGAAAAAAATGGCTCCCCACCATTTTTTTCCGATTATCTTCCGCTGTCAAAAGTCAATACTAATTGTAAGAAGAGTATAACACATATACGTTTATATACTTTCCTTTTATTTAATTTTTTATATCTTGGATTTCGCTCGTAAAAAAAAAAAAAATTATTTCATATTATTGAAATTTATATATTATTACACTGTGAATATTGAATTGTACATTTATATTATTATTAAATAATTAACGATGAGGGGATACCTCAAAAAGCAATATTTCTTAAGAAATTTGCATTAAAAACTTGAATGGTTGCTCATTAAAACTTTCTCTGTTTGTATCAACTACATATTATAAGCAGGCCTAGATTAAGTGCAATCTTATTAATATTATTAGTAATTAATTGTTAATTGTATTATAAATAAATTTTAATTAATCCTTTTTTTAATCAGCAAGAGGGATGTAAATATATATGTTCACTATATATATTTGTCTATACATTTTTTTGCTTCTATATAATTTTTTTAAACTTATATTTAAGGAATAAATAGTGTATATAATTAAAATATGATTAATAATAATAGTAAAGAATTAAAAAAATAATTAAAAAATCTTTCTATTACAAATCCGTCCATTTGTATTAGTTAAAAATTCATTATTGTAAATAAAAGATTTGCTGCATATATACATATACTATATTAACTTAGGTAAATTCTACACTTTTTTTAGGTTCTAATATGAAACAGAGTGCTTTTTATAATAAAATATAAAAATTAAAAAAATATACATATTGGTGGCTGGTTAAAATGATTTTTTTTTTTTTTTTTTTTTAGACATGGTATAAACATTAAAACAATTCAATTAATGTAAATAAAATTAACATTAATAATATCAATGTTGTTTATCTGTTGTTTTATTTAATATATATATATATATTTTATCATTAACATGATAAAATGCTATAGAGCATTTTGACTTAAAGATAAAATTACATCTTTTTTTTAAAAAAATGTACTTCAACTTATCTAAAGAAAATTGAATACTGTTTCTTTTTTTTATGATTATTATTAAAATTATGTCCACTTTTTTTTAATTTCTTATTTTTTAAGGGTCCATAATATCAATTTACAGAAAAAATTTTGTAAAGAAAATGTTTAAAAATATTTCAATATTTGTTTTATTTTTAAATACATAAATGCTCTTGTTTATAATAAGGATCGCTCATTGTATATGATATTTTAAAAAAATATATTTTATAGAATAAAAAATATTTAGGCATACATTAATAATTTGGCACTTCTTTAGATAGTTACTCCCCTTATAAACAAAACAAAGGGGAGTAACAATCTAAAGAAGGTGTACACAATGTTCTTCTTTAGACTGGTACTCCCCTTATCAAAATAGAAGTGGGATATTCCTTTGTCCCAAAGTACATTGGACTATATATCCCTTTGTCTTTATAGTTATTCTGTCATTTTTATTCTAAAACAACATAGGGGAGTAACAATCTAAAGAAGTACTTATAATTTAAGGGCTGAAAATGATTTTATCCTTAATATATCGTGGAAAAAGCATAATGAGAAATGGGGAAAAATCAGAAAAAGAGAAAATAAAATATTATTTTGAACAAAATAAATTTTATACGTCTTTCCACTCAGCATTATGAAATTAGATCCTTTTTTTAAATTAATTTATTTAAGTTTAATTAAGGAAAAAAATGATGAAATTACTTATTAATATGTTTTTTTATTTCTAAATAATAATTTCCAATTAAATCCATTCCAGATATAAATTAAATTACTTAGGCCGCTCCCTGGCTTGTCGGTACGATATCGGTGCGGTATCGGTAAGCTAGTATGCCGATGCGGTAAGATTCTTTACCGAGCGCCTATATCTTACCGATTTGGTACAGATTCTTTACCGTGCGGTAAGGAATCTGTACCGAATCGGTAAGATATAGGCGCTCGGTAAAGAATCTTACCGCATCGGCATACTAGCTTACCGATACCGCACCGATATCGTACCGACAAGTCAGGGAGCAGCCTTAAACTTAAAATTGATAGAAATTCTTGTTTTTTTTGTTTTTTTAAAACTGTTATTTAAATCTTAAGTCAATAAATCACATAAAAACCCTAGAGTGTTGTAGTTGATAATAGCAAAAATAAACTTCTCTGCACCAACAAAATAATTATTTTAAAAAAAATATATAAATTCCACTAGTCAAAAATCCCCTTAAAAATGACCTTACCTTTAAGTATTTGCTTACCTTTTCCCCTTAATTTTAGGATACATAATTTAATAATATTTTTTATATTATTTTATAATAAGCAAAATATATTAATTATAATAAAAATTAATTATTCTTTGAGCATTAATAAACCAATTCTGACAAATAATTTTTTTTTAATTAACACAATTTGTGCCATAATAATTTATTTGATAATTTTCCATAAAAGAAAAACTTGTTTTTTAATTTATATATCACAACAAAAACAACTTTTTAATAAATATTTTTGTCTATATATGCAGGAAAAGAATAATTTCATCTATATTATCCAATAAACGTGACATAAAATTATTTTAAACAAAATTAAATCGAAACATAAAACTGCCACATTAATTTTATATATATATATATATATATATATATATATATATATATATATATATATATATATATATATATATATATATATATATATATATATATATATATATATAACAATCACATAGTTATGTGTAATACAAGACTATTTTTACATTATTTTAGGATAAATAATGTAAATTATAAGTGTAAATACTTTTAAATACATTCGACAAAAAAACTAATGCTCCAAATTCATATATATATATATATATATATATATATATATATATATATATATATATATATATATATATATATATATATATATATATATATATATATTAAAATATGTTTATATATATATATATATATATATATATATATATATATATATATATATATTAAAATATGTTTATATAAATATATATATATATATATGGTGCAACTGTAGTATATGTAAAATAAAAAAATAAAAATAAAAAAGAAAGAGAAATATACATCAAATGAGTTATTAATCATGTTACATGGCTGATCAATTTCAATAAAAGAAATTAATGAATGAAATATATAAGCCATTGATTGAAAGAGAAATGAATAGTTTGTCAAATAAATGAATTTACTTGGCAGGCGATGCACAATTAGGCAGTTAACCAATGGCAGTCCGGCTCACGGTAGTATAATGTCATTGGTAAATCTAACAAATCTCCTGCCAATAAAATTCTTTTTTTAACAAGTAAGAAAGAAATGGTTTTAAGGAAATATTTATCCTCGATAAAATAGTAAAGTAAAGTTTGACAATTAATAGATTTTACTTGTCTTGTATTGTTTGCTGTATTGGATTAACCAATGACAGTACATCAACTCTTAAATGGTGTAATGTCATTGGTCAAACTCTTAATAAGATGTCATCTGCAAAGATTTTTAACCATTTGACACTTGTCAATTCATTATTATATTAAACAATTAAAAAAAAATAAATAAATAAAAATATTGGCAATCATATATTTTGGCAAAAGCCATGTAAGTAGTATTATTCTGTAAATCACCATAAAAAAAACCACATGTAAATAGGATATAAATGTTTTTAATATTATCCAAAAATCATATTAAACATAAATATATCCATTTATTATATAAAAATACTACCTAACGATTGTTAATTATTCATTATTTAAAAGTTATAACAATCCTATCACAATTAAATGTTTAAAATAAAAGCAAAATCTTCTTTTGCTAGAGAAATTAATTATAATATAAACAAAACAAAAAATATCACGTAGAAATGAATTTCTTAATCTATAGATTTAGATAATATATATATAATCTGAAACCAACCTTTTTATTTTATTTTATTATTTTTTTTCTTGCTTATGTACCTTTGTTATTTGTGTATTTACCCTTTTTTAATTTTTAGTTGATTAGCTATAACATTATGATTATGTATAGCTTTTATTTTCATGTGTTTTTATATGAATATCCATTGATTTCTTTTTTGTTTTCAATGTTAAGGTGTTGGGGTTTTCATGATTCAGATTATTAAAAAAAAAATTAAAAAAAAAAAAAAAATTAAAATACTTAATCTATTTTATTTTTGTTATGTTGAAATGTACCATTTAATTATTATAATATATAAAAATATATATATAAAAAAAAAGAATATAAAATATAATGTTTATATTTTGTAACAAAGTTTGTTGTTTTTATTTTACCTACTTTAAAAAAAAAAGATTTAGTTCGAGGTGAGTCTACTTCATTTGAAGATCTATGAGAGTCTCATATCGATCTCCGACATGAAGTAGACTCGCCACTCTCTAAATCTTTTTATTCCCTTTAAGCCCTATGGGCGTAAATTTACGTCTTCAAGTTTTTCTTGTTTGGAGGCACAGTACTGTGAGTGTAAATTTATTTAAGTATATCTGGTGCTATCTCTTGGCTGCCTGGGGTATTATGAATGTTCACAGAAGAGCCTAGTAGATAGAGTGAGGGTTGAAGATAGTAAAGAAATTAGAGACAAGATTTCATTATTTAGGGTTTGTAAAACCTGTCATCGATGTACCTTGTGCAGCTAGCCCCTAGTTTTATGGGTTTTTCCCATTTATGAAATTCCTCAGGTATTACGAACCCTTTTATACCTAATTTACTACAGTGTAACCCCTCTTAACCGGCCATGGATCAACCGGTTCTCGGATTAACCTGCCTATTATATAATAGATGGCAGTTGACTCAAACATTGATTGTTTGACGGCATTTCCTGGTAAATAAAGGGGGGTATGTGACGTTGTTGTGGTGGGCAAAATAGAAGCGCGTTTGATTCTATGACTACATATTTCTAGCAATCAATTAACATCTCTGTTTCTTTTTTCTTCACCTGTTGCTTTAACGGAGCCTTTCTCCGAATTACGTTTGAGCAAATTTCTTGAAAATGAGAGGGGAGAGGACGTTACTCCCTCAGTTTTGTTCTTGCCTTTTAGCCGGTTATGATCTTTTTTTTAAAAAAAATGAGTGGGTTAGGTAAACGGAAACATGTGATGGTCTCGTTTGAGACACGGTTAAAAGTGCTTATTAAGACTTGACTGCGGGGAATCGGTAAATAAACTCTGTTACGAGTTTAACGTTGGAAAGAGTACCATCAACGATTTGCGACGAAATAGTTGATCGATTGAAGAAATTTGTTCAAAAATTGAGTCCGAAAAAATTCTTTCATTAGTGCACCGAATTGCAAAAAACCTCGGATCATCTGGCTAAATGGGTAGCCGGCCAGGCTCTGGTCCCAACCAGGCCGGTTAAGAGGGGTTACACTGTATAATATAATCTAGACTTTATCCGGTTTTCCCTACCCTTTTTTTATACATGCTTTTTACGTATTTAAACACTTTTTTTATGTTTAAGACGCTTGCTTTAATGATACAAATAATGATTTTCTTTTCATTTTGCCTTAACTCTGCTAGGTACAAACAGTTCATTACTTTTAATTTTGTCTCTTTTCTAACTCCGCCATGTATAAGTAGTTAGCAATGTATACCAACTTAGCAGTGTGATTTTATAATTTATATTTAATGAAAATTGTAAGGAACTTCGTTCCTACCGGGTGTCCCGCGACACCACACGTATTTTTTTTCGCAACAATTGTCATTGAAATTGGACTTTGAAGGGTAGCGTCCCTAAATTTGGTGCTAAAATTCATTTCTCAATTTCGCCTCTGGGTGTGATTGTTCTGAACATGTATGCCAAATTTTGTCAAAATTGGCCCAGTAGTTTTCCACGGTTTTGCACAGGCGACAGACAGACATTGTTTAAAAACCTCTTTTTTGGACTCAGGGGACCTCTAAACATCTAAATCCATGAAAATCTCAAAATCGAATTTTCTCACCATCACAATACTTTATAATATTTATAAAAGAAAGTAAAAAGAATAATGTTTATATTTTCAAGGTCATCAAAGTACCTTGTGCAGCTAGCCCCTAGTTTTATGGGTTTTTCCCATTTATGAAACCTAATGTGAGCCTAATTTATGAGCCTAACAGGGGCTCGGGCTTACCAATCAGCTCTGTACATTAGTGTAATAGTGTAGATATAGCAATCAGCTCTGTACATTAGTGTAATAGTGTAGATATAGCAATCAGCTCTGTACATTAGTGTAATAGTGTAGATATAGCAATCAGCTCTGTACATTAGTGTAATAGTGTAGATATAGCAATCAGCTCTGTACATTAGTGTAATAGTGTAGATATAGCAATCAGTTCTGTACATTAGTGTAATAGTGTAGATAGGTAATCAAATCAGTGTAAAGATGGAGATATAGCATCAGTGTGTTGACTACCACCAGCTGTATTATCTGATTTACAAAACAGATGGATATTTCCATTGTAGTAGCTGCCTATGTATCGGGGTGAACGCAGAATACATTGGGAGGTTCATCTCCAGACTAGATATATTATTTGTTTTACCCAAGTACAGTATTGGTACAGTAACAAGTTCAAAAGTTTCACATTTCTTAGGAGTTATAATCTTATGTTTACATATTTCTGATCAGGATAATTCTACCAGGTTACACATGAAGATCTAAGTCCAAACAATTGATATCACCAATTATAAAATTCACTTTCAATATGGTAAGTCAACATTTAATTATTTATATTTGACAGCTGTCTAATCATTTTTGGAATTTTTATTTTATGAAAGATCTAAGTCTCAATATTTTAAGGCCCACATACACGATCAAACTTGGCTTGTAAAGGCAGTTTGACAGTGTATGGGTAAAGTTTGTGAGTTGGATGGCTTGATGGTAAGGTCATAATTAGCGCATTGTTGGTCCCATATACATTTCAACCTTCAGCGCCTATTTCTTTCTCTTCAACATGCGCACAAACATACATTTATTTTCACCTATATATTCAAAAGTACTTATCTGTTTTTTTTTTGTTTTTTTTTATGAAATTTTGCTAATTCATAGAAAGTAGCCCGCAGATAGCCCTAGATTAATATCAATTGTCTTCACTCTTTAAATTTTGCTAAATTGATACTTTAATTAATGTAAAAAATAAACATAATCTAACAGACTTAAAAAACGGGGGGAAATTAAATTAATTGGATAATAATAGGTTTCGAAAGCATAAAATCATTAAATTTTTTGAAATAGGACGCATGGAAGCTATTCACCACACTAAATAGCAGAGTATTTTTTATTTTTTTTATTTTTTTATTTTTTTCAATACAGGTGCTATCATATTAATTTTTATTTAGTACCATATTGTGTATAAATTTCACTAAAATTAGCATAATAAAATTTAAGTGAATGTGTCCCTGTCAGGACAACATGGACACAGAATTGAAGTATAATCAAATAATCACACACAATGTCAAACTGTCAAACGGAGACTGGTTCTTCTGATAATAGCAAGAAATGTAGCTAGAAGAATCCCCACCTTCTAATCACTCCCATTTTTATCTAAACTTCAGTTTTATCTGAAATTTGGCCTAAGAACCGTTCCCCATAGTTAATTGAGCAGTATTTCTTCAAAATATACATTTTTACATTGATTACCTATTTAGTTACTAACAAAGATGTTACAATTCATTTCTGCTACTATTTACCACATAAACTTAATAATTTACCTCTGAGGTACAGAATTTCTATTAAATATTTGTCAAATTAATCCATTTAAACACCAAATAAGTTGATAATCCGAGGAAAAAAAATCTAGTTTCTAAGATAAAAGAGTACACTAATACGGAAGAATGGGGACAATGACATGATCAATGGTTTTATACATAAAGAATAAATATGTAATATATAGTGGTTACTTATGATAAGATATATCCAAAGTATATATATATATACAAGTTAGTTGTGCTAGGTAAAAAAAAAGTGTATAACATCTTGAATCCACGAAATCTCGCTGGAATCAAGAGTGTAATGAGACATTTGCCATCAACAGAAATGAAAAGTGGCTGACACCACTGTTCTGTAATGATCTTATTCAAGATTTAAAGAAAGGTAAAGAATAAAATGCAGCATTATATAAAAGATCAAAGAAAAAGTATTATCTTGTCATTGTTTCCACATAAGGTAATCAATCTGTTGATAAAACGATCCCACTCGACAACTCTCTTATCATTTATTACATTTATTGGATTTTCTTATCTCGAATGATATCTGAACAAGGTTGAAAAGCTACAATTTAAACTGGTTTAACTGCATATACAAGGAAGAGGAAAAAAAGAGCGAGAGAGAAAATAGGGAAACGACTATAAAATTAAATTTATCTCGTAAGATTGTAACCAATTGTGTTTTCAAAAGGCAATTTAGATCATTCATGTAGTTCCAACTGACTTGTGCAGACTGCAGATTAGGAAGTCTCACCAGCTAGTGAATGTAAACTGATCAAGTAAGTTTTACATTTAATTAATATAAAAAATAAATTAATGGCGGACTAATTTGAAAGTATAATAAAGGAATAAAATATTTAAAAAAAAAAATACCAAAATTATATTTCCCATATCTACTAAATCACCTCAAAATTCTCTACATTATTTTTATCTTATTATTTTACTTTTTTCTATACTTAGTAATTTATAGAGAAAAATTATTGTGATAGTTTGAATATTAAATTTTTGGCTCACATGTTTTAAGGCTTTGTATGTTAACTCAGTTTGCCAAAAACAAACTTTTCCATATACATAAGTGATACTGAATTTGAAGTATTTTTCTCCATGAGTTTTCAGAGTTTTTTAGGAGCAGCACTCCCAAATTTTAAGCTACAATTATGATTTTTCTGAACATGTGAATTAACCCTTAAATGCTAATGGTAATTGGATGGCTGGTATTACTAAACCTTCGACGATTCGACTAACATATGCAGAAAATACATGTTTTGGGTTGAAACTCCACTTTTATAAAGAGAAAACTATTAAGAACTCATTATTAAATCTTTTAGTGAGATATACAAACATTTGATGACAAATAACTTTGTAGGAACATCAGAAGAATCTGAAATTGAGTGAACATTAATGCACCAAGTCCCATGCCCCAGGCCAAAAGCCCAAGGGCCTTTGCTAAGTGCTCCAGGCCCCAGATTATCGGCCATTGGTCCTTGCCCAAAGCCAATTACCCTAAGCTCATTGCCCCTTACCCCTAGGCCTATTGCCCCTTACCCCTTGCCCATTTTCCCAAGCTATAGGCTCATTCGACGACCAATTAATTACCTACATTTATTACTAAATTTTAATCCAATCGACGAAGTAGCTTAGATGGGAATTTGCCAGAAAACGAGTGTATCCTCAAAAGGACTACTACCGCTACACTAGCAGGTGTGTTACTAACCAATGCAAGCACTGCAGAAGGATGGTACCCCCATCACCATCGCATACGAGCGTAAAAGGTTAAGGTTCAAACTGTGCTCGTCGATTCGACTACCATTAGCATTCCAGGGTTAAATATTGTTACTATTGCTATAATTATAAAACGAAGGAGATGAATAGTGAAGAAGAGAATCCATGAATATTGGCTGCTTCCTACTCCCTAGTTACACGCTCCACCCTAAATTACTGAAGTATTCAAAATCTTATTTAACTTTTTATAGAATGAGCATAACCAGGTTCAATGAAATTGTTACATTATTTGGAATATCAATAGTGAGGCTACAAATTTAAAAAATTCTATATCAGGTGAGGAGAGTTTGAGACCGATTGGATGGTCAGCGACTATGCACACTCGCATTGTAAACCATCTATATATTTAAAATTAAAGTTTTTTCTGTACATTGGTCAGAATTGAAATTTTTTGGGATACTTTTTCATTTTATACATCGAGTATTTATTATTTAATAATTTTTTTCAAGAACCAGTTATTAAATATTTACTGGTGCAACTGCCTTATTGAGAGAAGAGACTGGTAATTAAATTAATGCACCATCATGGATAATGATTGTTTAATGACTTTCCAGTGTAATTGGTTTTTACAACGTTTATTTTCTTATTCATTATACCATTTTTTTTTTTTTTTTTTATTAATTACTATTTTTTAAATATGTAGATAGTCTCCAAACTACGATATGGAGAATATTATATTCTTAGAAACAGAATGAATGGTGCGTATAATATAGTTATGATTTTATTCCTAGAAGGCTTGAAAACAAAACTATTTAGGCATTTTATTTAATTGCTACACCTACATGTCAATAGGAAATATAGCCACTAATACCTAGCATGAGCCCCGTGCGGAGCGCGGAGTGAAGGCTAGTACTAAATAAGCAGCCGGCCAATAGTTGGCCAACTTTATAATTGTTTGGGATAGGGAAGCTCATCCAACTATTTAATCGGTCAGTTTATCTGCCAACTAATACGCTTGGTGTGCGCACTCACGAAAGTCTTCCCACTAACTAAGCAACCGATTAAACAGTCGGGTAAAAAGGGCAGAGCATCAATTAGTCTGTCAATTAACTGGTGTTTTATAAAGTCCATTAGAGATATTTTATTGTGATACAGAATGACTGAATGTGATAAAAAATATCCTCAAATTTTCTTTTTATTTCATCTGATATTCCATAATGATGAATTCTTCGATCTACTGACATAATTAAATATTAATTTAACCCTAGAACACTACCTATGCGCATTGAATTGATAAAAATGGTTGCCAGTCGGCCCACTAAGCCTAGTAGTTCCCAACGTCCCTGTATACCTACCCTGTTTAATATTTTATATAATTATTTTTTTGAACGCTTAGTTGTAAGAAATTTGACTGAAACAGAGGCAAACATTACTGCGAATAGATGTTACCTGATAGTAAAATTTTGTTCCTCTACTTATTAAGGCTCTACCGCCCTTTGAGGTTAGAAAAAACAGTAAAATTAAAATTGTATTGGTTCTAAACAAGATATCAAAAATCTAAGTACAGACTTCATTCCCAATTTTAATTCTGCACAATTTGAGCACTATTTCAACTTCCTATGATAAGTAGTACAGGCGCCATTTCAATACAACGATAAAACTCGTATTGAAACAGTTGTAGTATTTATTGTAGTAGGAAGTTAAAATTGGACTCAAATTGTGCAGAATTAAAATTAGGAATGAAGCCTGTACTTAGATTTTTTTATATCTTGCTTAGAACCAATAAAATTTTCATTTTAATGATTTTTCTAACCTCAAAGGGCTGTAGAGCCTAAATATACAAATATGTACCTACTTAAAAAAAAAAAAAAAAAATGTTCACGAATCGCCAATTTATTTATTTTAAACCAAACTAATACTGAATTTTTAAGTAAATTACTATATTTATAGACTAAAATATAGTATAATTTAAAATAGATCCAATGATAGTCACAGTATCGATAGTAACACACATGTTTACCAGTAGTATTCTAGGGTTAATGATAAGGTTATCTATATTCATTTACAATTTTACCATTATTGAACAATTAGCTTTGAACTATAATATAAACTAATTGATTTTAGATTATTCCAATTTTGAAGTTTTCATTATCACATAGTTTCAAAGTATCACTCCTCCAAAGTATCCTCTCACAGGGAACCTCTCTAGTCATACAAGTATGACTACCACTTCATAAGTTTATGAACTGGTACCTCAAAATCTCAATTAAAAAAACCAACCATTTATCACAAAAATAATAATAATAATAATAATAATAATAATAATAATAATAATAATAATAATAATAATATAATAATTTTTTTTTTCATTCACTGATCATAAAATTTAAAAGTTTATTGAAATCTAAATTTAAAGAATTTCAATGATGCACTAAAATAGACTGAAAATTGCGAATTGCATAAAAGTAAAAATAAGTTTATTAGGAGGAAGGATTAACAAATGTGGAATTACTATCTCTCATTTTAAGTGAGGGTGGGATGTAATGCTAATTGTAACAACAAACAGCAGTTAGTCATTGCATAAAATAGCCATTCTGAATCTTGTATCTATTCAACCAACTTACCATACTAAACAACAACACTCCTGTATTGGTATGAACTCAACTTTATTAATATATTATTGGGTTTTTTTTTTTTTTTTTTTATAAATCTTAGTTTGTAAAATCATTAAAGGATACGAAATAGGACGGAGGAAATTATGTGCTCACTAATTGGCAGACTATTTTCAAATAATTTATTTATTAATAATGTTAAGATTAACATTGGGGTCGATCCCCATCAAGATTTGGTTACCATTATAAGTCCTAGAACTTCTAAATGACACTCTAAATATGACACTAGCTTAAAAACCTTTGAACTAGGATATCTATGTGCAAATGTCTCACATTAGCGGGTTTCACAAAACGAACTATGGTAATGCGAGGACCATGGAACAAGCCATGTCATTTTATAATAAATATTTAGAAGACCTAGACCCCTTCATTACAAATTTCAACAGTTTTAAAACTATTGTTAAAAAGATAACCGATAATAGTTTATTTTTG
The DNA here is from genome assembly GCA_951217055.1 of Gerris lacustris. Classification (NCBI taxonomy): domain Eukaryota; kingdom Metazoa; phylum Arthropoda; class Insecta; order Hemiptera; family Gerridae; genus Gerris; species Gerris lacustris. The sequence goes on along the minus strand of OX578280.1, from coordinate 12,100,807 downwards.
CAAGGATTGTTTTGTATTTTTGTTTTATTTATTATTTTAGTTTATTATTATTGTTTCGTTTGACACAGATTGTTCTTATATACGAAATGTTGACTGTGCAATTAGCTGGATATATTATCTGTTGAGCACTTTTTTGATAAATAAATAAATAAATAAATTAGAGAAAATTGTAAACATGTATTAATTCTCAATTATTTACTCTAGTTCACATAATAACCCATTGCTTACTAGCTTTGCGCCATAGGCACTTGGTATTAAATTAAAGTATAACCCCTCATATCCATCACCTACTGGACCTCTAGAATGGCCAGAACACAAAAAGGCGGATAATCCGAGAAACAAAGAAAAGCGATTATTTCAGTTTAAAAATTAAACCTTAATTGTTAAAAATAATGACGAAGGATTAACCTGACTCAAGGAACCCCCGGGGAATCCAGGTGTATAACCTGCGTTCCAGAAAGCAACTATACATACACCATCCATCACTCCAGTCATCAGTATGTCTTGTTATTGCTTCAAGTAAACATCACGATGCACCACACCCCTGAAGATGCTTCCAGTAGTTGAAGCAAAACGTCGGACAGTTATGTACTCTAATCTACATATGTATGATAAAATATACATACTAATCCTGTTAAGGAATATGTAACAAAGTCTTTCAGACCCTTTTTCCAATCTTTAATTGTTGTTTCACCAACACTTAATTCTAAAGCTAGTTTTAGAACAAACTCACCTTTGTCAAGCCATTGAAGAATATCTCATTTCTACAGTAATATACTCTCAACCTGTTTTTGCTTCAGTTGAGCCACCATATTCACTAAAGTTATAGCTCAACACTGGATAGGGTTCTAAACACATGCTCATAAATGTCCTTTTATGTTCTCACACTTCACTGTTCTAGATAATAACTGAAACCAGAAAATAATTAATAATAAAATTAATATGATTTTCATGAACCAAAAATGTTTCAGCATCAGACAAAAAGCATGGCAGCTGAAAGGCGAATGGCATCAGTCCTGATGCAGCAATGCTTCTCAAAGAACTCAGTATTAACAGGGGTTAAATTATTCAGTACAACTGGTATCGACCAATCATCAAAAGCTTCTATGGCAAAAGAAACAAAATACAGTGCTCCTAATTATGTTCCGCTCCCAGTTGTCATTTCAAAAGGGCAAGGTACTCTGATTTATTCAGTTTTTATTATTATTATTTTTTTGCAGTAATTATAGCTTAGTCCAGGAGAGAGCGTGCAAAAAAGTTTCTGACTAACATCAAGCTAGAATTTTGTGTGCAAGATAATATTTTGGTGTCCTTTAAGCCTATGTGGTCGGCTAAGTTTGTCTGCGGGACATGGCCTGGCAAAAGGTATTTGAAAAAAATAAACAATTATGGTGGACAATGTAATTTTCATGATTCTGAGTACAAAATTAGTTAGTAGACCGAAATTTAAGTTGATGTTAGTTTGTCATAGTCCCCAGGCAACCATAAGAAGTGAGTCGCTGATTGATAAAGTTTTCTTACCTTATGGAATCGATTTATGCCTTGTCCACCGATGAATTGGGTATATGGCAACTAGGCGCTGGGCCATTTTCTTTTTTTTTGACATGCCAAACATGCCGTTCTGCGGGAACATTGAAAAGAGATAGATAAAGTTTTGATTTTCACAGGATCGATTTAATTAAATTATTTAAAAAACAGTGGTCCAGGTGGCCATCGATACGAGTGGGCCGTTCATTTTTCAACGTCCCAGCAGAGTGACATATTTGGGGCAGTGGACACCCCAAACGGCCCACTCATATCGGTGGCCACTAATTTTGAACTCAGAATCATGAAAATCACATTGTCCACCATAATTGATGGGACATGGCCACTCTCCTCCAGTTTATATTTTTCAAATGCCTCTCAGGCTATGTCCCGCAGACAAACTTATTTGCCGACCACATATTCTTAAAAGACACTAAAAGATTAACTTGTACACAAAATTCTAGCTTGATGTTAGTCAGACACTTTTTGCACGCTATCTCCTGGACTATCTGCTCTGTTGTGAATTAGTTAAACTTAATGTGCCTTTGTAGCATATTAGTTCAATTATAATGAAATATTTACTTCTCTTCAAAACACGGACCACTACTTCATTATAGTTTTAGGCTAGATTATCAATTTTTGTTATAATGTAAATCAGTCTGATTTCAAATTCTGTCTTCATTTATATACCTACTATTCCTTTTTCTATTTAATTTCTCTCTCCAACAACTAAAGATAAAGGTTAACAAAAAGAATATGAGTGAATAACAATAAGGACAAACCGCTTCTTGGAACCTAGCAATTAGTCCCTTAACCCATTCAATACGTAATCCAATTCATGAACCTACCATAGTTACTGTATACAGTGCTTGATTTCTAGAAATTGAGGTGCCGGAACTACAACCTACTCTCTCCCCCCCCCCCCCCCCCTATAGAAGGGGGGTCCGGGGGTCCTCCCCCTGGAAAAATTTGAAAAATAAACATTCAAAAACAGCATTTAAGCAGTTTTAGACAAAAACACACACTCTTAGTGCAAATCTTAGTGCTGATAATTTTTTTTTTTTTTATTTATCAGAGAGAGAGGTCCCGGAATGCCGTTCCGCCTCAAATCGAGCACTGACTGTATATATCTAAACGATTTTAAAAGTTAATTTAAAAATAAATAAAAAATAAAAAAAAAGTGTGGATCCACTGTGAATACAAACGTGAGCGGGCCTGACGGAGCCTTGCAAGATGGTTCTACTAGAGGCACAGAGAATAGAGCTACAGAGGGCTGAAAGGGAGGGCTTGGATCCACTGTGGATCCACCCGCCAGGCGCGTTAGCACGGCATGGATCCACCCGCATTGAATGGGTTAATGGTCCTCTTATCATATCGTTATTCAATTCACCACCGAGGCAAGTATGGTGTGATCATTAGAGAGCTAAGTAAATTAGAGCATCCTAGTGCGGAATTGAACCATGTCCCTTCTGGGTGCCTTCGATTCATTGATGGCAAAACAGACGTGACAAGTGACTTTAGGCACATTGTCACTCTAGCTCCCAAATGTAGAGAATGTAAGTTACTCCTAAATGTACGCTTACCTTACCTCAATACACTTAAGAACTTGAAAAATTAATCTATTATTTATTCTATTTCAGGTTGCAAAGTGTGGGACCCAGAAGGCAAAGAGTATTTAGACTTTTTAAGCGGTATTGGAACATTACAAGTTGGTCATTGTCATCCAAAATTACTCAAAGTACTCTCAGAGCAAGGTTCAACATTGACACATGTTTCAAGAGCCTATTACAATGACGTACTTCCTGAATTTGCTGAGAAAATCTGTAACTTATTCCAGTATGAAAAAATTATACCAATGAACACAGGTACTTATTTTTACATTGCTATGGCACAAACATTGGTTAAACTGCCGTTATTAATTGCTAACAAATGAAAGAAGTGAAGCGATTGCAATTTCTTAAGTGCATAAACTATTGCAGCATCACCCCTATAGGTTAAATATTTTTCCTTCCTACTGGAAATTCTGATTACAAATATTGTGATTTCAGCCCCATCTTCCTCACTACAGGTAGTTAACGTGATTTTAGAAAGACACTGAGCTAATCAACTCCAAATATAAATATTTTCATTTGTATTTAAAAAAATATGGGAGGTCCAAAAGCTTCCCCCCCCCCTCTTAACTTTTGAACGGTTTGAGATAAATTAATGAAACTTGGGGGATCTCTACCATGCGAAGGGAAGTTTGTTTTCATGCAATAGCCCACTAGGGGCAACCACCCACTTCTCCAATATTTTACCCCCTACAGGGGGGCAAAAATAGCAAAATAACCCTTCTGATAATCCGTTGTAAAATCTAAACGGTTAGAGATAAATTAAAGAAACTTTAGGGATCCATACCATGTAGTGGGAAGTTTTTTTTCATGCAATCGTGCAGTTTGGGCAACTACCCATTTTTCCCCCAGACCACCTAACTTCAAAATTTTAACCTGGAATGTATATTTTTGATAGCAGATTAAGATTCTACGACGAAAAATAAAAATATTTTACTTCAAGCTTTTTTCTCTCTCTCCAATATTTTTCCCTCTATAGGGGGGAAAATGTATAAAAATTTTGCCCCCCTGTAGGGGCAAAATATTGGAGCTAGAAAAAAAAGTTTCAAGTAAAAGTTTATTATTTTTCACTGTAGAATCCAAATATAGTCTCAAAAATGTAGGTACACTCCAATTTGAAATTTTGAAGTTGGGTGGCCTGGGGGAAAAGTGGGTGGTTGCCCCTAGTGGTGATTGCATGTAAACAAACTTCCCTTTGCATGATAGAGATTCCCCAAGTTTCATTAATTTATCTCGAACCATCCAAAAGTTAAGAGGGGGGGGGGGGGGGGAGACTTTTGGACCACCCTGTATAGCAACCCCACTAGGGTAATGGGAATCACAGTTATCTTGCACATTTCAGACGTGTTTTCAGACTCCTTCTAAGATAAACTACAATCCTTAGTTCCACCAATCGGGTGAGGGAATAATTAATATAAAACTAGAAGTAAATCAATTCCAATTACACAGACTAATGAATATATAAATTAGAGTTTATAGTTACAAACATAAACAAAAAATAATAATAAAGTTTTAAAGGTGGTGATTACAAAAAAGTAAAAATAGAAAGTTACAAAGCATAAAGACTGAATTTATTGAGGATATTAAATTAAAAATGATGGGAAATAAATATAAATGTGTACATGAATAAGAGGTATAAAAGGATGGCATAAATAATGATAAAGGTACAATACCAGGTAAGTAAATGAAGATATAGGCATAATTCACAGATATGATACACAAATTGAATCACAAATAGATAATGTTTTATGATATAAAAATATTAAATTAAATATTGACAATCTAAAAAAAGGAAATGAAAATGATGTGATGAGTAATGCTATGACATTGATTGAAAAATACAAAGCAGTGCCTGGTCAGGTTTGGTAAACCAGGAAAAAAACCATAAAAAATAACTTTAATCTAAACAAAGATTTAATAATTCAAATGAATAAATTATAAACAATGGCTATTAATAATTAATTTTTTCCTACAGTTGTTATCGCACTCAAAATAGTATGCAAAACAGCAGATTCCTGCACTTACTACTTTACCGCACTCATTTTATTTTACCGCACTCATTTTACTTTACCGCACTCTAGTGTTCCCTTACAAACATAAAGAACTTAACTCTAAACAAAGATTAAATAATCCAAATTATAATAATAATAACAATGACAACTAATTATTATTTTTTAAATAACTACATGATTTAAACACTATATATCAAATATAAAAATGTTGAAATATAAAAAAGTAAAGATAGACAGTCTGAATCAAATTTGATGAGTAAGTGTTATAATGAAAAATAATAACAGCGCTTGGTCAGATTTGCTGAATCAGGCAAAAATGGCAACAATGATTATAAACAGAACAGCTGGTTTAGTTGATAATTGTAAAACCTTTTACTCAATTTTTTATATTTTATTTACAGATTAAAAACTAACTGTAGGAAAAATTTAATGTGCAACTCGAGCTTAAAGTGTCTTTGCAGCACTCGAGAAACCTTTCCGCCCTCGCCTGTGGCTCGTGCGTAAATATTTCTCTCGAGTGCAGCAAAGTGCAGCTTTGCGCTTTAGTTGCACAAATAACTATTTCCAACTAATTACAGGATTAAACATATTCTTCTAATTATAATTTTAGGTGTTGAAGCTGGTGAGACAGCTCTTAAGATTGCACGAAGATGGGGTTACACCCAGAAGAAAGTGCCAGAAGGTAAAGCTACTGTCATTTTCCCAGAACATAACTTCTGGGGAAGGACTACCTCAGCTATATCAACAGCAGTCAACCCAACGTACAAAGATAACTTTGGACCTTTCATGCCAGGACTCGGTCTTATTCCCTACAATGATCTAGCTGCTTTGAAGGTATCCTACTTGAAGTATTTGATATGACAAACATAAGGAAATAAAATCTTTATATCGACACAAAATAACTTTTATCTCCAGTAGGGAGAAGAAGTTATGATTTTGGATTAGTTTAGAGGGACTAAAGGTAAGTATTTTCTTCCCTGAACTCAAGAAGTAGAGAGAAAAAGAAGGATTGCCAACTTAATTATTTTATAAATAATAAAGAATGAATGGCTAATGTAATGAAGTTGTTGAAATCAGGTCGGCGACACTGCTTTTTCGACCTTGTTTATATTACATCAAACCTGCATCTAAATAACCTTCTATTAGAGTTTAATTGCAATTCTTATTTGTTTTTAATATTGAATCTCTTATATTCTGCTATTAAAAGCGCTAGCAATTATTGTTATTTATTAAAATAATAAATAAAAACTGTGCAATGAATGAAAACGTGTATTTTCTCCCTACTGGAGATAAAATATTGTATGTATTTCGGGAGTAAAGTGCTATACTTCCCCTTGCGATAACTATCTCCCTTGGCTGCACCTCGGGAGCTAATAAGCGTTATTTCCTCGGCTACGCCTCGGGATATAAGGACATTGATTACTTCGGCTTCGCCTCAAAGACCAACGTATTCGCTCAGGGAATATGGCTTACTTTACTCCCTATTGGTGCATAAAAAACTATTTAAGGATTAAAAATATAATTGCACATTAAGTTATACATGCCAAAGGTTGGAGAAAATTTAACTTCAGAATAAAAATATAAAGATTTAGAACTAGATAAAATGAGAGGGAAAGATAGTAAAATACAAAAGGGAGAAAACATTTTTAAGATAGATATAAATAATTTATAAAATTGTTTAATTTAACAACTACTTTTGCTCTAAAATTCATTGGAACGTAGATTAATAACAAAAAAAAAGAACAAACATTTCTATGTTATATTCCATTTAACTCTGCATGCACAGGGATTTCGTTTCTGTACACTTGGTTTTTTACTAGTGGCATTGGTCCCAACAACCTATTCAAAAATGTATTTATATATTTATTATTATAATTATTATAGGTAATTATTATTATTATTTTTTTTTAAAGTTTCACAATGAGGGGGTCCCCAAGAATTAGTAAAATATTTTAATGGTTCTCTGAATGAAAATGGTTGGGAAATTTTGAATTAAAAGAAATGTTTATCATCAAAGTTGTGAATTTGCTTTTGCTATAGATTAAAGTTTACACCCTGAGTTTTTTTTAGAATAATTTGCATTCAATTTGGTCCAAACAAACATGTTAGTCATATACTTTAGTATTAGAGCCAAGAATAAAGATATTTAAAAAAAAAAAAAAAAAAAAAAAAAATTGTTCTCTCTTCGAGTAAAACAATTTTAATTGGTTTATTTTGTGTTTAGAAATCATTCGAAGATCCTAATGTAGTGGCTTATTTCATGGAGCCTATCCAAGGTGAAGGAGGTGTTATCATCCCATCAGATAATTACTTGAAGGAAGTACGTAGATTGTGTACTGAACACAATGTACTGTGGATTGCAGATGAAGTTCAGACTGGTCTTGGAAGGACTGGAAAACTTTACGCTTGCCAACATGAGAATGTTAAACCAGATATACTTCTGCTAGGCAAAGGATTAGCTGGAGGGTTTCTTCCCGTAAGTAAATAGTTAACGTTCAAACAAACTATAGTATTTAGACAGTGCTTGATTAGCAATGGTATGCACCGGTAAGCCAAACCAGTACCTCTGACGGAAGATAGTTGGTGCACATGGGAGTTTTAAATTACCAATTGTGAAGGGTAAGTTATATTCACACTTTTAAAATGCTCAGAAAAGCGTTAAAATGAAGTTTTAAAAAGTCAAAATGATAAAACTTTTGGACCACAAGGTCATAGTACCGGAACCTCTCTTTTTTTACAAATTGTGAAGTATGCTGTGTATTTTATTTCTCCAAGTTTTAGTTTATTTTGTTTTGATGTTTTAATAGTTTGTTTATATTATTAATGTGACAGATAGATGTTCTAAATTGATTAAAGTTGTTCTTTATTTTGTGATGAGAAAGCTGGTGATTTTTTGTTGACTCTAACTGGGACCTTAATTTGCCAGGAACCTGAGTTCGGGCAGAGCCCTGTTCCTGACACAAATCAAGCACTGGTATTAGATATAAATTAAGTAAAACTGAGATTCAAAAAGCTAAAATAAGTGGATTTTAAAACTATTAAACATAATGAGGTCTTGATCTGAGGTACCTTTAGCTCTGGGCAAAGATCTAGTTAGTGCTCTAAATTTTTGGGCCCGAATAAGAGGGGAGAGGGAGTAGTTTTCGATGCCTCAAAGAGCCGATAAGCAAAAAATGGTCAACAATTTTGATTTTCAATTTATTTCTTCCTTCTTCACAAGATTTTGGCGACCCTTCAAATGCCCAGTCTGCCCATTGGTAAATCTACAGTTAGCACGTTATGAGTTGACTTTTGACAGCAAAAATCCGCAGGAAAATCCGAAAAATTAGGGTGGGGAGCCAACGAGAGCACTGGATTTTGAATTCGAGAAGTTCAGGCCAACTAGGCAAATAATAATGTCGCTGGCCTCACTCTTCCCACAGACCTAGTGTCTTTATTTTTATCCTCATTTAAGTTGGCCAATCTGAGTCAAAATTCACAACTCGTTATGCATATACAGTAGGCCTGGATGTAATGTAAATGAAAATCTGGATGTAATGTGGATGAAATGGGCCAACTAGGCAAATAATAATGTCGCTGGCCTCACTCCTCCCACAGACCTAGTGGCTTTATTTTTATCCTCATTTAAGTTGGTCAATCTGAGTCAAAATTCACTACTCGTTACGCATATACTGTAGGCCTGGATGAATTATGAAAATGTTTGTTTTGGAAGAGTTTCATCAAGTTATTTTTAATTACATAATGGAACAAGGTGGATAAAATAATACATAAATCTCTGTGTTACCAGTGATATGCATACAACATTTCATTTGTATTACAGTTTGTGTTAAATGTTTGTTAGTACGCACTTATTATGATCTCAGAGGACCTACAAATGTGAAAATCTATTATTACTCCCTTCTGTTTTTTTTTTTATAAGAGGAGTAACAGTCTAAAGAACCATACCAGCCCTATTTTTGTATTTATTAATCTTTTAATTGTATCAAATAGTAATTTTTTCCCATCTTAATTACCTTGTAAACGTCTTATTTATCTTTACTTTCTAATAACTTGAAGTAATTATACGTCTATTAAACTCTTTATTAATCTATTAGTTAACTTGATTATATTACAGATGTCTGCAGCTCTTAGTAGTGACAGAATCATGAGTCTGATGACATCAGGTTCACATGGATCAACCTTCGGTGGTAATCCTCTGGCTTGCAAGCTTGCCATAGCTACACTGGACATAATAGAGAATGAAGGATTAATAGATAATGCTAAGCATATGGGAGAGAAGTTTAGAGCCATGCTTAATGATTGCGTACCTAAAGATGTGGTCAAGCAAATTAGAGGAAGAGGTCTTATGAATGCAATTGTCATCAACAATGGTAAATAATATGCAGATTATTTGGTAGGCCTTGGACCCTCATGGGTTGATATGTGCTGGTCCTGAACCCCAAGTATTATGGGCGTCAAGTGCAAACTAACAGAATGGCCCTCCTCACACGGGTCGATGTTTTTATCAGTTGGCTGTGGTCTCCAACTGAGGAGGTTAAAACATCTTCAGTTTTTTTACTTCAACTAAGCAACAAGTGCCAAACTCCTCGTTAGGGGGCTCCCACCCACTCACATAACCCCCGTTGGCCCCTCCATGCGGAGGGGCCAACAATCTAAGTTAGAGACTACTACAAGATGATCCGTATGTGGACGGCCTTAGCCTTTCACGTGTTGTTGTGTAATGGATTATTTATTATTATGGTATTTTTATTTACTATCCTCACTTTCTGTAGTTATTTTTTGCCATAGTAGTTTTAACTTTACAATCTTTCATATTCGTAGAATATTACCCTTTATTTCTATACTTTGCTTATTCTTATAAAGGTCTGTATTAAGGGTATTAATAACTTAATTCAATGCATTTTGACATTTTCATGTCTTGGTTATGGCACATAACCTCGAAAAGCTTTACCAAAAACTAACGTTACACGAGTAGGGAAGATATAGGAATAGGGAGTTAGGAAGATATAGGAGGTGTTCAATCGAGTCTGCCCACTCTAGGTAGGTATCGTGTCTCCCACTACCGCGCTTGATAGGGCCTACCCACCCCTGCCTTCCCGATCGGCTACCTACTCACTCTCTTAACTTCTCACTACCACTCCAGTAGTCTCTCACGAGCCCCAGCGGTCCCCCCCCCCCCAACTACAACTTCTGTTCTACTGCTCCGATTTGGATTGGACAAACGCCATAACCCTTAGAATTTTATTCCTAATAAACTTACGTACATAAAATTTATTTTTTATATTATAATTTTTTATTTTTGTTAAACTAATTTTTTTGCACTAACTATAAAAATATGGGTGATGAAGCTGAAAGATTACTTCTTAATAAAAAAAAGACTTTACTTCTTTACTTTAATTCTTGGAAAAGAAGAAAAGTACTTTTTCTTCGTGCACTACATATGTTCGATTCAAATTCCTAATTTACAAAGGCAAGAATCTGCAGGCTCAAATTTTTTGACATTTTCATGTCTTTACTTTGGCACATAAACTCGAAAAGTGTTACCAAAAAATGACACCAAAAAGCGTTACATAAAAATGTCTCTTATTTTTTTTGGCTATATTTCACCACCTTTGAGGCATTTTCAGGCGTATAACAATTCCTCCTAAAACATTTATTTAAATCTGTTTCCTTTACTTCACTATAATTTAATTAAAAACATTTATTTTCTTGTAAAGAAAACAGATCTATCGTATATTTATAATAACACTGTTGTTTAGTGTTATAATGTTATGTTTAGTGTATAATTTTTTCTGTATTTTTCAAAGATAGCTTATTTAATTAAAGCAAGTAGAAGCCTATATATTAGAAAACTCCACAACACCCTAACCCACTTTAAAAGTGCTTAAAAAATGTAGTGTGCACGTTTCAAAATTTTACAGGAGAGCCGAAAAACTGTAGCTCAAATTCTACAGGTGCTAGAGCTATGATTTATTTTCTGTACATTCTTAATAGACTCAAAACTAGTTAGAAGTTCTGATAACGTGAATTTCTCTGATATTTTAGCTGCAAAATGGAGTTGTCCGCTTTTGAAACAAAAACCAGGTTTTGTCCGCTTTTGAAGTAAAACGACGAGGAAAATAATTGTTAGAATAATAATATTGGAGAAATAATTTATTTTCACGTTTTTCAGAGTTTTTGGGGGAGTAGTGCCCCCAAATTTAGAGCTAAAATTAATTTCTCGATTTCCCCTCGGGGTATCATTTTTCTAAACATGTATGCCAAATATGGTAGGAGTAGGTATTCAGAAGCTAAAGCCCGCAGTGCATCATAGGAACGAGTTAGTAAAATGCAGCCTCCTGATTGGCTGTTTAGGTTATGTCCACTTGTGAAGCAAAACGCGTGTTGACTTGTCTGTATTTGAAACAAAACTACAAATATTATTGCATTTTTACCCCTTTTCTGGTCGTTTTTTATGCAAATGGATAGCAGAATTTGATGCAGCGGCCAAAAATCTATAAGACACCATTCAATAACTGGAATTCGGAAAAAATTTCGAATGTCCGTCTTTGATACTAGGCTCCTCATTTTATGTTGCATGCTGAACTTTGAGTATCAATGTTTTAAATATTTTATTAGATTTGGCAGATAATAAATTCATTTTAATATTTTAAATTATAATATTATTATTTTATTTAATTTCCAGATTACATCAAAGGCTGGGATCTAACTATCAAATTAATCGAAGCTGGACTTCTTGCGAAAAATTCAGATGATTCAACGTTAAGATTTTTACCACCTCTGACAGTGAATGAGACTGAAATTTCAAAGGCCGTCGGCATTATCGAATCTGTACTGAAATCTCTGAAAAAGAATTAAATAGATAATAATGTATTAAACAAATAATATTTAACTAAAATGTATTATTTAAAAAGAAATTAAATATTAAGAAAGTATAATCATTATAATTAAGTCCATCTTCAAAATAAAAATTTTAATAAAATTTGTCAGTAGTTTAAAATCTTGTTACTGTTCGAAAATAAAATGTATCATAAAATATCACACTTACAAAATATATAAATCTTATCATTTTATCAAAATAAATGAGGGTGCCACATTAAAAGGCTGGTGGAGTTGCCACACTCACCCTGAGACTTCCATCACTACATAGGGTTGTATACGTCTTTTGACAGTGCAACAGCCTATGGGCGGTTTGCATTATCAAACTGACAACCAATTGTCGACAGTGCAAATCAACCACAGGCTGTCGACAGTGCAAAATCCAACTACACATGGTCGAAAGCAAACCACTCACAGGCTGTCGACAGTGCAAACCGATCACAGGCTGTTTCACCACATATGAATTTATTGCTTCCAAGCTTACCGAAGGTAACGGAAGCTATGTGATCGTTCCGAAGAAGGAACAAATTTTAGGTCTTCGATTTAAAAAATTCCAAGACAGAAATCCGTTTCAGACATCAGGGAACATTTTTTGTTCCATGTCTGTCTGTCATTCAATTTTTGCGAACCAACATATCTTAAAAACTACACGGATGATTTTAATGAAATTTGGATGGTAGGTCATAATTAGCTCATTGTTGGTCCCATATAAGTTTCAACCTTCTGTGCTAATTTTTTTCTCTTCCACATGAGCACAAACATACATTTATTTACACCTATATCTTCAAAAGTACTTATCTGATTTGTATGAAACTTTTATAGTTTATTGAAAGCAGTCCGCAGATAGCCCTAGATTAATTTGAACCGTCTGTTCTCTTTAACTTTTGCTAAATTGTACTTTAATTTATATAAAAAATCCAAACAATTTTGACAGATTAAAAAAAAACGGGGGGAAACAATTAGACAAATTAGACAATAATGGCTTGTAAAAGTATAAAATCAATAAAGTACGTGATAGGATGCGAGGAAGCTATGCGCCACACCAATTGGCAGTCTATTTTTTATTATTTTATGATTATGTGCTATACCGTGATATTCTATCATATAAAAATGGTACAGAGTTTACATATAATATGTAAAAACAATCAACATAAAAAAGTGCTGTTTTGGAATATGCATATTAACAGTCTTTGCTCATTGCTTGATGGAAGCCATATCTTTACAATACAACACACTGCTTATCTAGATGCAGAATTTTCACTACTACACTATTTAATTACTCATTTTATATTGGTATATACCCTCGAATAATCATAATCAACTGTTGGATTATTCGACATTCAGCGAGCTATTATTTTTGCTTCCAAACTTACCTCATTTTGACCATTCTGAAGGACTTCTTTTATGTTATTGAGTTCAAAAATTTCTAAACAGAAAGCTTCTTTGACGTATCCTAATGTTTTCATGAGAAAACTTAACCCTGGAATACTAATGCTAACTAGTGAGCGCCTATTACTAAACCTTCGTAATTTTTACGAGCATTCATTTTATACTATCTTTTTGGGTTATACATGAATAAATAACAAATTTTTGTAAATAATATATATTTTAATTGTTATAAACATATTTTTCTCAACGATACTAATTAGTAAAAACAGCTTAATATCAAAATTTAGAACTAAAAATCCACGAACTAAAAATTCTATACGATAAGGGTAAAATTGCACATAGCACATTGCTAATTTAAATTTAGAATATTCACAATACTTTCTTTTAAATAAATATCTTTTTTGAGTCACAATACTAATTAAGTAATTAACTATTATAATTACATAATATGTAATTTAAAATTGTAAATTGTTAATATAATTTTTGATTATTTGGGATATTTGGGATAAAATCACTATATTTTTTCCGACATTTATATCTGAACAGTTTTTAAGATCCCCTACTTCAAAAACATCATCTAGATCGGAGTCAAAAGTCTGAACTTAACTCGTTCATAATTCCTATTCAACCTACAGGGTCGCTAAACAATTTTTGTTGTGCCATTGTCTTGTTTTAATAATAAAATATACAATAAATAATGTAAAATATAAAAAATAATCGTGTATTATATAATACGGTATTACTAATGCTCGTAATTATGACGAGCAAAAATTTACTTTTATTACTAAACCTTCGTAAAAATTACGATGTATGTTTTAAAATAATGCAACTTGCGATGACACGAGTGACAGTGCAGGTTATATATCGACAAAATCTCAAGGACAACTGAACAGTGGAAGCACTCCTGGCAGCATACGTCCTGTTAGATGTCACCACACACAAAAAACTAAGCTATAGTCGTAAAAAAGTCGAGCATTAGTATTCCAGGGTTAATGGACAAATTTCATCTAAATCTAAATCTTTGTACAAATTCAAAAAAGGTTTCCTCGAACGAAACCACAACACTTCGGGTTCTTATAGGAAAATTGACTCTGAACAAAAAAGTTCCTATAAACATGGATCCGGAACAGCTTCATTTTCGGGATATTCGCAAAAAACATTATAATAACATCACTTTTGGGAGTTTATCCTTACAATTCTACCATAATATTCCTTGATGCAAAACTGGTAGAGAAACGAATTTTTCGCTGACTGATATCAATCCCAGCTCTGTACAAAAAACCACTAATTTTCAGTGAAATTTCAAAATTCTACATCCCTGTCACTTTGATTTTGATGTAGAAAGATAAAATTAGTGCAATTCGACTCTCTACAAGATTTGCTTCGCAAGGAGTATTATGGTAAAAAGCGTAGTATTTGAGAATTGTAAGGATACACGCCCGAAAGTGATGTTTTTTGCGAATATCTCGAAAACGAAGCTGTTCCGGATCCATGTTTGTAGAAACTTTTTTGTTCAGCGTCAAATTTCCCATAAGAGCCCGAAGTCGTTCGGGGAAACCCTTTTTGCATTTGTACAAGAATTGGTTGTGATCCTGATCGAAAAATTTCAAATCTGGTAACATTAAATCCACCATAATTCAAAAACTATTCCGTCGATCTTTAATTATTATACCTTAATTATTATAATTAACTTTAATTATACCATTTGAAAAGCAGAAGTTTTTCCTGAAATCGCCACACTTCTAACATCCCTCAATTAAGAGTAGAAAGCTCAGGAATTTTGTGGTCGAATTTTAAAAAATCCAAATTTTCAAATGAAACAGGACTTAAAAGATTCTTAGCAGCTGATAATTTGGAAATAAATGAGTGACTCAGAAATGCTTTTTTGTTCCTTAACCCAATTTCTCTATCTCATTTAGTTTTTACTGGTCTTATATTACTTTGCTTTGTAAGTTTCATCGCACATTTCCGTTTCCCCAATTTTGAACCACTTCCCGTGATTCAATCTTCCTCAAATTTTGCACATAAATACAACTTAGGCGAACAATACAGAAACCAAAAGTAAAAAAATTATTAAAAAAAATGGCGTCAAATTTATTTGGTTTTCAAGTTTCATCGCACACCTATTACCCCAATTTTGAACCACTTACCGTCATTCAATCTTCCCCAAATTTTGCACATAGATACAACTAAGGTGAAGAATACAGAAACAAAAAAACAAAAAAAAAATTGAAAATAAGACCAGTTTTGAAAAATGGCATTTTTATATTAATTATATATTGAGATATTAGTTGACCGAAAATCAAGTTGATGTTAGTTTGCCAATTGATAGGTGACCACTTTGATGTGGAGTAATATTTGAATAACTATCCTATCAAGTTATAAACTAACATCAACTTGATTTTCGGTCTACCAACTACTTTTGAACTCAGGATCATGAAAATCACATTGTCCATTACTTTGGGCAGGACATGGCCCCTCTCCACAGGTTTGTTTTTTTTCAAATGCTTATTGCCAAGTAATGTCATGCAGACAAACTTAGCCAACCACATATGCTTAGATTAAATTCTTAAGAAGCTCTTAAAAGATTAACTTGTACACAAATTACAGTAAATATGTCGTATCTGACCCACTTTGTCTAAATAACTACTACGATAAAGTGATATTTAGTCTAATGTAAATTGAGACAAAGGAATATCACACTTTTATATACAAAAGTGTGATATTCCTTTGTCCCAATGTACATTAGACTAAACATCCCTTTTTCTTAATAGTTATTTACAACATATTTACCCAAATTACTAGGTTGATGCTAGTCAGACACAATTTTGCATGCTATCTCCTGGACTAATATGGGAATAACAATCTAAAGAAGTACCAAAGATTTTAAGCTCCCCCTTTAAAAAAAATGAATAATGAAATCTGTCACTTTTTGAAATATTCATAATTTTTTTTTTTTCATAATATTTATTTTGCTTTTAATTTTAACAGTGACAGGATCACTATGGATTAATCAAAGTGAAAGTTTGTTTATTATTTTTTAATTTCAAGAAATATGGAAAATTTTTAAGTTCTTGTACAAAATTTTGTTTTTCAATGCCATCCCATGAAGATCTAACCATACTGCAACCGTCGATACTCATGCCCAGTTTTTTATGACTAAGGTAAACTAAAATCTTGTGGATGAAGATTCAAAAAAGATAAGAGAAAAAAAAATGCCCATGGAGAATGTCGTTAGGGAAGAGTGGAAAGAATCTGCCTAAAGTCTTATCTGTGTATTCCATTCGAACGTTGTTTTCTTTCAAACAAAAAAATGAAACCGGTGATAGTTATATGTACAAGGAGAAAAAATTCTTGTCACCGACATATGAACCATTACCTTTGGTCATAGCAAGTGGAGAAGGTGAGTTAGATTTATATTGTCCTTATATAGGTAGTATTTAGATCATTCTTACCATTGTATAAGAAAGGAAAGATTTACCTAGATGACATAGGTTTCAAGACTGGGTAAACACATGAAGCACCAAATAGAATTGGATGAAATTCAACCGGCAAATTTCGGCACTCTTTTACTTTGAAAACCTTTTTATTTGTAATAATCTATGGTTTGTATTAAATATTAACCCTTCGAGACACGGGCTGGAGCATTGAGTGCACCACAGGTAAAATGTTTCTGTAAATCACAGACTCACGATGCGAGAATAATAACCCCTCACTTTATCCTACCACTAGAGACCCTTAAAACAGATGAAACTGTCTGCTTTGAGTATTGCTTTGTTCTGCATTGTTTTGCTTTGTTTATTTGTCTTGGTGCACTGCATACGCCGCCCGTGCCACCATGACCCTTAGAGAAATTATGCCTTCCGATCAATATTTTCCGGAGTTATCTTAGGGCTTTGACAACTAATAATAATTAATTAAGGTTGAAAGCCCGATACCTAAGACAGAACGCTGAAGGAGTAATTACTGATTTTTTTATAGTAATTTTGATTTTTATAATTAAACTATGGAATATGGTGTCATTATAACAATCGATAGTACCGATTTGCAATATCTAGTTGGGGCCCCATATACTGTAGTTCTACCAAGATATCAGAGAAATAAATATGTAATACATTAATTGACTTTTTAGTTCAACATTTCCAAAACGCAAACTAGATAATCTGGATTTGACCTATTTATGGTTTGAAAAATGCATTGGCACATAACTTACGCCGCCCGTACCTCATTGTTTGTCCACTATAGCCGTGCCACAAAGGGTTAAAGTTATATAGAATAGACAAGTTGCACTGGTAATGTTTGACGTTTTAATTCTTGGGTTGGAAAAAGTCACTTATTTCTCCCCTAGAGTGCAGGCCTACCAGTATGGGGGCTATTTTTTTGACCAATTATTCTATTAATAATAAATTATTGAGTGTTTATTAAAATTACTGCAAAAATAAATAAAAAAATAATTGGTAAATATGTCGTTTCTGATCCACTTTGACTAAATAACTATGTATTAAGAAAAAGGGATGTTTAGTCTAATGTACATTGGGACAAAGGAATATCACACTTTTGTATATAAAAGTGTGATATTACTTTGTCCCAATGTACATTAGACTAAATATCCCTTTATTGTAGTAGTTATTTAGACAAAGTGGGTCAGATATGACATATTTACTGACTGCACTGCTGCGCGGTGGACAAAAAGTAACTAAACACCAAACTAAAGAAAACTCTCCAGTGCAACAACTTGTCTATTGTAGTTAACTTCAGTTTATATCAACAATGAAAGATCAAAAGTTTAATATTCCTTTGTCTTAAATTACATTAGACTAAATATCCCTTTGTCCTAATAAGCATTTATTTTGTTACCAATTCTACTTTTCAACATTTTATGGATATTAATATAGGTTACCCACCTATATTGTTACCCACAAAGCAAAAGAGTACCCAAATTCTTATAGTTTTTCATTCTTAACATCTCACTACTGAAAAATTAAAAACAATATTTTAATTAAGCTGAGCGAAGCGAAGCTCCTTTTACTACACTTTGCATTTGTTTGGACGCATACTCCTCCTGAACGGCTGAACCGATCCGCACAAAATTCGGCACGGTCATTGTGACCAATCACAGGAAGGTATAAATCTGAAATGGTCCAAATTGGTACACAGGGGTACAGGGTTCGGGGTACAGAAGTTTCCTCCTGAACGGCTGAATCGATCCGCACATAATTCTGCACGGTCAATGTGATTAACCATAGGAAAGTATAAATCTAAAATGGTCCAAATTGGTACACAGGGGTAAGGAGTACAAAAGTTTCCTCCTTAACTTATTACTTAATAAAGTATATTACTTAATAGACTTATTACTTAAGACTTTATTACTTAATAAAGTATAAATAATTTTAAAGGTAGTATTAACTATTAATGACAAACATTTAATAGTTTGAGCAGTTTAACAAATTTAATTTTTTTCCAGGATGTCACCTTTGGGATGTAGAAGGGAAGACCTACCTGGACTTTGTGTCTGGGATGGGCTCCCTACCATTAGGACATGCACATCCTAAAGTCCTTAAAACCTTGAGAAATCAGGCATGCCAACTATCTCTAACATCGAGATATTTGTACAACACTGTCTTGCCGGATTTCTCTGAATTTGCAACACGATACTTTGACTATGATATCATGATCCCTATGAATACAGGTAAAAATTATAAATACCTTACAATAACTAGGAATATAATTATTATTAAGCAATGACTCAAAGTAGAGACGGGTGGCACCCTGATCAGCACTTTTTTACTTTAGCACCCCCCTTGGTTCTAGTCTGCCCTACAAAAGTCTCTAAGGTTTGTGAGTTTGTCTCCCAGAGGCATTGAGACTCCTGGGGAAGGTTTATATTTAATATTCCTTTATCTTAACAGTTGATTAGACTAAGGGATATGATCACAATTATGTACAAAAGTGTGATATTCCTTTGTCCCAAGGGAGACAGAAACCACGGGGAGACCAACTTTTTTCTAACCCAGATGCTGACAGGTCATGGCTGCTTTCGCGCCTACCTTTATAAGATGGGAAAAGTGGACACTCCATCACACTCCAGCCACGAGAAAGATGACGCCGAGCACACCTTCTTCCACTGCTCAAGGAGACAGGAAGAAAGAAGTCGACTGACAGAGAAAATAGGAATGTTTAATCCAGACAACATCGTCGGGAAAAAAGATAGAAGATCCAGAAAACTGGCAGGCCGTTAGCTGCTACGCGGAAAACATCCTCCGGCAGAAAAAGGCAGCTGAAGAAGAAGCAGCAGAATAAGGGGCCTAAGAGTAAAAGGAAGGGAGCCTGTGTAGGCTAAGATCAAGGCACCAGCATGAAGTAATGTGAAAACAGTTCCGTGCTGGGCCCTGCCTTGGAAAAAAGGGTTTGTGGGTTAAGTGGGTCCCAGTCGTCAGGCTGAACCCCACACTGTCTGGGGGTGCGCTTCCCCCCATTCGTCTGGTAGCAGATTCCCACAGTTCCCCTTCGTTAAAAAAAAAAAAAAAAAAAAAGAAAAAAAAAAGGTGCATTGGACTAAATATCCCTTCATCTTAATATTAATTTAGACTAAGGAATATATGTTACTCTGTATATGTTCCTTTGTCTAAATAACTATTAACACAAAATGATATAGGGGTGTGCTAAAGTAAAAAAGTACCTCCTGCTCTACTATATTCCTATAAACTTATTTATTTAGTCCTACAGCTCATTTTTTTAACATTTATTAGAAATGTATCACTTCACTACACAAATACTTTTGCTTGTATCAAATTGAAATTTGACATGCCTGTTTCAATTGTTTTAGACAATATATACAAAGTGGTACTCTTATAGAAAAGGGCCTCCCTTTTTGTTTTTTATACAGAAGAGTTTATATCCCTTAGTCTAACTGCCTATTAAGACAAAGGGATATTCAGTTCCAATATGCTTTGGGACAAAGGAATATCACACTTTTATATAAATAACTGTGTGTATTCGGTTGTAAGAAAGTATATTCGATTAAAAAAAGTAGGGGGCCCTTTTCTATAAAAGTGCCTACAAAGTTTTATTAAAATCCTTAAAAGTTTTGTTAAAACTATTACATGACAACATGAGATATGGGTAAATTTTTTTTTTTTCTATTTCGACGTTTAGATCAAATTTAACGGATTTAGTGATCTTTATCACTTTTTTTTGCGGGGTTGCTTTTGGTTTTAATAAAAAAATGTTTGTCTCATAGAATAGATGTGAGATTACTATTTTTACAATTAAAAATATTTTATAATAATAACTAATATTACATTTTCAGGTGTTGAAGCAGGAGAAACAGCTATTAAAATTGCTCGAAGATGGGGTTATTTAAAGAAAAATGTACCGAAAGGGTGTGCTTTGATTGTCTTTCCAGAAAATAGCTTTTGGGGGAGAACAACAGCTGCAATTTCAACTTCAACCAATCCTGTTGTTTTTGAGCACTTTGGACCATTCATGCCTGGTTTCGGTTTAATACCTTATAATGATGTCAGATGTTTAGAGGTAAAATATCATATTTGAAATGATATTTTAGCTAATGATATTTAACTAATTCACATTTTGAGTACATAACGCGTCGAGTGCGGAAAGTAGTATATTGCATGCGAGTGTGGAGTTTACACCCAAGCGACAACGAGGGTAGTAAAACCACATGAGCAATGAAAAATGCCGTTTTCGCACGAGTTGTGTACCGTACTTTATCTACGATTGTTAGATTTAAATAATAAATACAGAAAAAAATAAAACTTGCTGTATGTAAGTTCGTATCTCTCTCTTGATAAAGATGGCATTAATTCTTGAGTTTTATTTTTTGCCGATTAATTATTTCTGGAGGAGTATTATTTCCACATTTTCGTCAAAGTCACTTGATTCACTCATTGTTTTTCACTAAAACCTCGATATAAACAGTTACTTTAATAAAAAAACAGCAAAATAGTTTTCTTAAATGTAAACAAACTCGCTAATCGTGGGAAAAGCTGAAGAATTCCTCTTCTTTACCGCCCTAGGGTGGTAAAGAAGAGGAATTCTTCAGAACTATGAGACGTGCATGCGCAATGAATACAAGTACATAAAGAATAACTTTCTACGCATCTAAACAGAGATACAATGTTTATATTTCGTATCAATCGTAGATAAAATTATTTATATAACTTTTAAATATAAAGTTTGTTCCAAATTTACTTAATATTATTAGCATGCTAACACACCTTAAGTTTAGCACTTCTTTAAAATGGCTCCCCATATAAAAAAAAGAGGGGAGTAACAATCTAAAAAAGGAGTACGGAATGTTCTTCTTTAGGCTGTTACTTATAAAAACTGAATTGTGATATTCCTTTGTCCCAAAGTACATTGGACTAAACATCCCTTCTTCTTAATAGTTATTTAGTCAGTCATTTATATCCTAAAAAAACATAGGGGAGTAAAATCTAAGTTTTTGAAACAAGTCACAAATCATTTTTTGGAAAATTTAAGACGTTATAGTCCACAGGCCACCATAAGAAGTGAGTCGCTGATTGATAAAGTTTTCTTACCTTATGGAATCGCTTATTTATGTCGTGTCCACCGATGAATTGGGTATATGGCAACTGGGCGCTGGGCTATTTCTTTTTTGTTGACATGCCAAACTTGCCCTTGTGCGGGAACATTGAAAAGAGATAGATAAAATTTTGATTTTCACAGGATCGTTTAATTAAATTATTTAAAAAACAGTGGTAAAGGTGGCCACCCTTACGAGTGGGCCGTTTTCTTTTCAACGTCCCCGCAGAGCGATATGTTTGGGGCGGTGGACACCCCAAACGGCCCACTCTTATCGGTGGCCACCTTTACCACTGTTTTTTAAATAATTTAATTAATCGATCCTGTGAAAATCAAAATTTTATCTATCTCTTTTCAATGTTCCCGCAGAAGGGCAAGTTTGGCATGTCAACAAAAAAGAAATGGCCCAGCGCCCAGTTGTCATATACCCAATTCATCGGTGGACAAGGCATAAATAAGCGATTCCATAAGGTAAGAAAACTTTATCAATCAGCGACTCACTTCTTATGGTGGCCTGTGGACTATTAAGACATACGACATTTTCTAAATTCAAATATTTGAAATTGAATGAGACTTCCTAATCTAATCTAATACATTACTTTTCCAGACAGTGCTAAAGCATCCTAATGTAGTGGCGTTCTACATGGAACCTATTCAAGGTGAAGCTGGCGTAATAGTGCCGGATAAAGGATACTTAGAAGAAGTAAGAAGACTCTGCTCTGAGAATAATGTTCTGTGGATCGCAGATGAAATACAGACTGGGCTTGGAAGGACTGGAGCACTAGTAGCTTGTGACCATGAGTGTGTTAAGCCGGATATTTTACTCATTGGGAAAGGTCTTGCAGCTGGATTTATGCCGGTAGAGTGTTAATTATTTAAATTTAACATTACTTTACCCCAGAGGTAAATTATTGTAACATTTTAGCTATTACTACAGGAGAGCTATTTCTACCTGCAAAAAAACAGAAATTGAGCAGTCTTTTCTTCAAAATATGCATGCTAACATTTATCCATATACTTACTAACAAAGGTGTTACAATACTCAACCACAGATATTTTTTGATACTTTATATATATTTTTTTTTAATTCAGAATATCAAGCACCATGCACCGACCTGATAGCAAACAAAGTCTCCAATGATACTATATTGTACTTATCATGGAAGGGTTTTAGTACTGGGTAATCCAACCTAATATGTTTAACATCTTTTTTTTCCGGGGGGCTTTTACACCTGAAGACGCAGGCCACTTAGGTGGGCCTATAGAACAAACCCGGGATAGGGACCGAAATCTTGGCACACTCGTGTGAAGATGTGGTCGTTAACCATGACTCCCCTCCTGGTTGTATTACAACCAAGAGTGTCATCATCATGGTTTCCAGGCCAAAACCTGGTGGCGCTACTCTTTCGAGGAGCTTCCCATTTGTTTAAACAATGCTGGGTGGACATTGAGCAGGGGGCCCGGTCCGGGGATCGAACCTAGAGCTGTGGTCAGAAGCGGTCACCCATCCATCTTCTGACCCTGCTCAAGGCGGCTTAACTTGCCTTGTCGCAAGGTGAGCGTTCTAGCCTCCGAGCCACCCAGGTCCCCTCTGTTTAACATTTAGATTGTCGTATTTGCATTGTGGGCCCACTGGAGGACGGCCCAACATAAGGTGGCTATGGGTCAGCCTTGTATGACCTATTGCCAAATGCATTAATACGACTGACTTCCTTCATGAGATGGACAACACATCTCTTTGGAGATTCGGGTGATATCTCTGTAAGAGTGATATATTGTGAGTTACTGCATCCTCCATTCTTACTGGTGGTAAATCAGATTCGCTAGGCTGGTCTGCTGCTGCATCTTTGGCTGCCTGATCCGTTCTTTAATTCCTGGGGATACCCATGTGGCCTGGGCTCATATAAAAGTGATACTGTTCCTCTCTTTATAAGGCGGTTATAGGATGATATAACCTTATACCAAGAGGGTCTTCAGTAAAGAAGTCATAAATGGCCTCAAGGGAGCTCACAGTGGGAGCAGATCACCACTTTCAATATAGCCTCCTCCTTGATAACCTCCAATGCCTTTAAAATGGCAGTCAGTTCAGTTTTAAATATCGAAACTATAATAGGGATTATCCAAGATCGAGTTGGACCATTTACCTGCACAACCAACTCCAACGTTTGTCTTGGATCTGCAGTAATCTTCCCCTTCCCACTGTTTCCATGTTTTTCAAGTAAAACAAGCTGAATCTAAGCCAGAGCCTGATCAAATTGGTAATTTGATTGAAGAAGTCTTACCAGACAATTAAATTTAGAAATGGATGGTGAAGCTCAAGAACAGCTGGATTTACACAATCAGGAGCTGATAATTGATGAGCTCATAGAAATGTGGTGGCAAAACATTGAAGAACCTTATTCTTTCGATCCAGTTCAATCGGAAGATCAAATGACATTTGCAAACTTGACAGAAGGACCAAGTTCAATCGAAAGAGGATTACAAATTTTGAAAAACATAGACTCTCACAAAGAGCGTGACAAGTAGGGGGAAAAAATGTATTAGCGTTTTACGAGGAAATTTCGTGTGAAAACAAAAATTGTTTGACCTATCAGACAACTGTGATTATATGAAGCCTTCTACATTAAAATAACTTTTTGATTTAATTACATAGCCAATTTTCTTATAAATTATTGTTTTCTTTAGCCCCTGGTCCCAATAAAAAAAATTTGTATGTACTTACAAGCAAAATTTTAACCCCAACTTACGTGAATTCAACTTGCACCATTATCGTTCAGTCCCACCTACTGCGTAAATTTTGGGGTATTACTGAATAAGATAAATAAATGTAAACATTTTTTAAAATACCTTAATACTTTCTTTTTCAGATGTCAGCTGTTTTCGGGAGCAAAGTTGTGATGAATCTGATGACAGCTGGAACTCATGGATCTACATTCGGTGGAAATCCTCTAGCCTGTAAAATAGCATTGACAACATTGGAAGTAATAAAGGAACAGAACTTAATAAAAAATGCTTGTTTGATGGGTGCAAAGTTTAGAAAACTATTGGAGTGCAGTTTACCAAAAGATATTGTTGTTGACATCAGAGGAAAAGGCTTAATGAATGCTATTCAAGTAAACCCAGGTATATGTCTTTAAATTTAACTAATTCACAGCATTAATAAGAGAACACAAAATATACAAACAAGACACTATCTATACAATAAATATTGAGGAGTTAAATTAAAAATAATTTAAATGGTACACCTTATTAATTTTAATGATAGGAAGATCAGATGGATGTTTAAGGTGTGGGAAGGTTTTTTTCTTAAATAAGAACCATTGCTATTTGTTAAATGAGACGTTTCGACTCAATCAGAGTCATCCTCAGTCGAATATATTATCTAAACACAAATATATTACATACAATTACAATCATGTTAATTCTAAAACATCATAATTGCTAATACAATTACTTGATTAGTTTATTATTTTATATGTAATATTAACAAGTTCCACATTATTTTTATTTTATTTTAATTTTTATTTTTTCCAAAAAACAAAAAAACCTCTAATTAATTAATCAATCAATCATTACTAAAAATGTTTACTTACTAATTAATTCATTTGGTGTGAAATCACCTCTACCTCCATTGAGAGGGCGTCAACTCGTAGAAATTTAAAGACTTATATAATAATATTAATTGAAACCAACCACTTTCGTATTAATCAATCCAATAAATAAATTAAAAAATTATTATTACAATATAAATCAAACATACTTAACCAATACGTGACAACATAAAAATTGTAAAAATTAACATTAATAAGTGCCCTATATATACAAATTTTCTCTATAGTTTATCACCGAGAGTGATGACTGGTTAATTATTAAATATAACATAAATGAATAACATATGAATTATATCATTAACCTCTTCTTTAAATATTTAATTTTTTAATGAATCCATATATATTACTTATCATTTATGTTATATTTAATAATTAACCAGTCATCACTCTCGGTGATAAACTATAGAGAAAATTTGTATATATAGGGCACTTATTAATGTTAATTTTTACAATTTTTATGTTGTCACGTATTGGTTAAGTATGTTTGATTTATATTGTAATAATAATTTTTTAATTTATTTATTGGATTGATTAATACGAAAGTGGTTGGTTTCAATTAATATTATTATATAAGTCTTTAAATTTCTACGAGTTGACGCCCTCTCAATGGAGGTAGAGGTGATTT
Organism: Gerris lacustris; assembly: GCA_951217055.1. Taxonomy (NCBI): domain Eukaryota; kingdom Metazoa; phylum Arthropoda; class Insecta; order Hemiptera; family Gerridae; genus Gerris; species Gerris lacustris. Next base: position 12,074,592 of record OX578280.1, on the reverse strand, counting down.
CACACCAAATGAATTAATTAGTAAGTAAACATTTTTAGTAATGATTGATTGATTAATTAATTAGAGGTTTTTTTGTTTTTTGGAAAAAATAAAAATTAAAATAAAATAAAAATAATGTGGAACTTGTTAATATTACATATAAAATAATAAACTAATCAAGTAATTGTATTAGCAATTATGATGTTTTAGAATTAACATGATTGTAATTGTATGTAATATATTTGTGTTTAGATAATATATTCGACTGAGGATGACTCTGATTGAGTCGAAACGTCTCATTTAACAAATAGCAATGGTTCTTATTTAAGAAAAAAACCTTCCCACACCTTAAACATCCATCTGATCTTCCTATCATTACAATAAATATGTGAAAAGAAATTTGGAAAACATATTGAAAACCTTTCTGGTCAATTTAAATAGTTTATAAAAAATTCAATTATTTTGCAAAACTCATTAATTTGAGCTTGAAAAAAGTTTAAACATTCAAAAAATGAATTAGTTCAAGGAATTTCAACTATTTTTTTCAACCTTTTTTCAATGTTTTTGCCTACGCTCACAACTTAGATCCTTAACCCATTAGCCCCCCAATCAATGTTTTTCCATAATGATCAAGAGATATTTGTAGAATATATTTGAGGAGCCTAGTATCAAAGTCGGACATTCGACATTTTTTCCGAATTTAAGTTATCGATTGTTTCTTATAGATTTTTGGCTGCTGCATCAGATTCTGCTATCCGTTTGCACCAAAAACGACCAGAAAAGGGGTAAACATGCAATAATATTTGTAGTTTTGTTTCAAATACGGACAAGACAACACATATTTTGCTTCAAAAGTGGACATAACCGAAACAGCCAATCAGAAGGCTGCATTTTACTAACTCGGTCCTATGATGCACTGTAGGCTTTAGCATCTGATTACCTACTCCTACCATTTTGTCATACATGTTTAGAAAAATGATACCCCAAGGGGAAATCGAGAAATCAATTTTAGCTCTAAATTTGGGGACACTACCCCCTAAGAACTCAGAAAAACGTGAAAAAAATTATTTCTCCAATATTATTATTCTAACCATTATATTCAACGTCATTTTGCTTCAAAAACGGACAAAGCCTTGTTTTTTGTTTCAAAAGCGGACAACTCCATTTAGCAGCTAAAATATCAAAGAAATTCACGTTTTCAGTACTTCTAACTAGTTTTGAGTCTATTAAGAATCAACAGGAAAAAAAATCATTGCTCTAGCACCTGTACAATTTTAGCTACAGTTTTTCAGCTCTCCTGTAAAATTTTGAAATGTGCTCTTGTCCATCTTTGATACTAAGCTCCTCATTTATTAGACAAAAGTCTCAAAGGTTTGTGTGTTGGTCTCCCCAAGACATAGTGACTTCCGAGGCAGTTTTATTACGCTACTTAAAAATTGACTGAATCTTTAACGAAATCTGTAGGACAATGAGTTCTACAGTTTTCTTAGCATATATTTAATATTACTTTGTCTTAATAGGTAATTAGACTAAGGGATATTATCACATGTATAAACATAAGTGTGATATTCCTTTGTCCCAAGGTACATTGAACTAAATATCCTTTTGTCTTAATAGTAACTTAGACTGAGGAATACATACTACTCTGTTATTGTTCCTTTGTCTAAATAACTATTAAGACAAAGGGATATGGGGGGGGGGGGAGGTGCTAAAGTAAAAAAGTATCGGAATAAGTGCATATAATTGGGATATGTGCATATATCGCACTTTTGAAATGCATATATTGAGATTTTTAAGTGCATATTGATTCGAACTCTACTTATTATACCTAATACAGTCGAAACTCAAGTTACATATTCATTTATGTACTAAGTGAAATCAATAATTAATAAAATAAAATACATTTATAAATTTCAGAATGCATCACAGCCAGTGAGTTTGTTTTGAAGTTGAAACAAGAGGGTCTGTTAGCGATAAATACAGACGAATGCACCATCCGACTTCTTCCCCCGCTTATAATAAAAGAAACAGAAATTAAACAGGCAGCTAATATCATATACACAGTCGTGCAAAGACTGAGAGGCTGTAAGTAATACTATTATGTAAAATTAAAATTACATTCTTTAGACCTCTATTAAAGTGCAGCTACAACAAAATTTAAAATACACATATAATATATTGTACAAATTAATTTGAGAATAAAAAGTCTAATGAATTTCTCTAGAATAGATAGCCCAGTCAATGAAGGCCAAAAACAGGCTGTTTCCACAACTAATTAGGGGGAAGCTGGATTTTTTCCTGATGATAGAGTCAAAAGTCCCCACTCCTCCCCCTTGTGTTTCCCCCTCCTTAAAGTCCAAAATTTACTTATTTTTCACTTTTTATGCAAAACAGTTTATTTTTTGAAGAGAAGTGTTATTACCAAAAATATTTCTCACATAATTCTGCACAAAAAAGGTCCTATGCAAGTTTGAAGGGAGACATACCGTTTTGGAGATATTGTAGATGGAAAATGATAAAAAATCCATTAACGTATTTTTGCGAACCAACATATCTTAAAAACAACACTTCCGATTTTAATGAAATTTGGATGGTAGGTCATACTTAGACTATTGTTGATCCCATATAAGTTTCAACTTTCTGCGCCCAATATTTTATCTTGTACATTCGCACAAACATACATTTATTTAGACATATATCTTCAAAAGTACTCAAATGATTATTATGAAATTTGGATGGTTTATTGAAAGTAGCCCCAACTTAATTTCATTTCAACCGTCTGCTCTCTTTACATTTTGATAGATTGATACTTCAATTCATAATAGACAGACAGAAAATTGATCAACAGAAAGACAGAAAGGGAACCAATTTCGAAAATGTAAAGAGCACAGACTGTTGAAATTAAGTTGGAACTATCTGCGGGCTACTTTCGACAAACCATCCAAATTTCATAATAATCATTTGAGTACTTTTGAAAATATAGGTCTAAATAAATGTATGTTTGTGCGCATGTGTAAGATAAATTAATGGGCGCAGAAGGTTGAAACTTATATGGGATCAACAATAGGCTAAGTATGACCTACCATCCAAATTTAATTAAAATTGGAAGTGTTGTTTTTAAGATATGTTGGTTCGCAAAAATACTTTATTGGATTATTTATCATTTTCCATCCACAATATCTCCAAAACGGTATGTCTCACTTCAAACTTGCATAGGACCTTTTTTGTGCAGAATTATGTGAGAAATATTTTTTGGTAATAACACTTCTCTTCAAAAAATAAACCATTTTGCGTAAAAAGTAAAAAAATTAAATTTTGGACTTTAAGGAGGGGGAAGCACAAGGGGGAGGAGTGGGGACTTTTGACAAAATGTACCTCTTATCATGGTCTATCTTCAGGAAAAAATCCAGCTTTCCCTTATTAGTTGCGAATAAAATCCTTCATTGACTGGGCTAAGAGTCCAAACTGATTTTAATGATTTTGCCACACATTTTCATTGGGTTGTTAAAACAACTTTTTTTTTAAAATTAATCACTTAGAAATGATATCTTATAACTTAAAATAACTGAAGTTAAATATAATTTTGATTTATCTTTTTTCAGGCTTATAGTTTGATTTACTTTTAAGTATTCAGTGTATATGCCGTAGAAGTTATCAAGAAAATTGTCTACTTTTCACTTCCAAAAAATAAATATTGAAAGAAAAATATAAAGCTTACGTTTAAAGCTGTTATTTAAAAGATCAAATAAATCTTCCCGAAGAGTTGGATTGGCTCAAAATCAGCAAGTTTAATTTCACCAAGTCAAAACATGATATATATTAATATATAGATGAACCAATGGAAACTCTATTAAATCCTTTGGAGAATTCAAGTAAAGATGGAAGGCAGTATTGTGAAAAAAATAAATTTTTTCTTAGTTTGTACTGATTATTATAGTTTGTAAGTAATGTAAATGGGCTAACAATAGTAATCTAAGTGGAACAACATAACAGCAAAATTTTATTAAATTAAGGTAAAACCATCACAATTATAATTATTATGATTGAATGGCATAGATTATCATGAGAGGAGGCTACCCAATAGTAGTACTCCTGTTGAAATAAATTAATAATTAATAAATAATAATAATAATAATAATAATAATAATAATAATAAATAATAATAATAATAAATTAATAATAATAATAATAATAATAATAATAATTAATAATAATAATAATAATTAATAATAATAATAATAATAATAATTAATAATAATAATAATTAATAATAATAAATTAATAATAATAAATTAATAATAATAATAATAAATCCCTTTGTGTTAAAAGTTATTTACACAAAGATACAGAGTAGCATATATTCCTTAGTCTAAATTACTATTAAGTCGAAGGGATATTTCTTCTAATGTACTTTGGGACAAAGGAATATCACACTTCTGTATATAATTGTGATCATATCCCTTAGTCTAACCAACTATTAAGGTAAAGGAAAATTAAATATAAAACTTCCCCAGGAGTTACTATGTCTAGGGGAGACAAACACACAAACCTTTGAGACTTTTGTAGGGCAGACTATTATTTAGAACCAAGGGGTGCTAAAGTAAAAAAGTGCAGTAAATAATCAGGCACTTATATTCCATCAATACTCTCAATCTAAAGTATCCCAACACCGTAGGCAAGTATAATGTTATTTCAACACCATTTTTGACCCTATTTTGTACTGAAAAGTACAAGTAGATTTAAAACCAAAAAATATTTGATTTACTCGTTTTGAGGTCCTTTAAATCCAAAAATGTGGTTTTTAAAAAAATGTCTGTCAACTATGCTGGAGCCTGGGTGGATTTTGACGGAATTTGGCATGCATGCTCAGAAAAATCATACCCCAAGGTGAAATGAAGAAATTAATTTTAGCTGGGGGGTGCTACCCCAAAAAACTTTAAAACTGTTCTGACAATTTTGATTAAAAAATTCTAAAATGTAATCCATTAAAAAAGAATCTAATGATGTAAGCCGTTTTCCTGGGAAAAATCTAGTTCCTGAAAATATAGCTTTAAAAGGTTAGGTTCAATTCCCTGCTGAGGAAAAGTTATTTTTATGATAAATTTTGATAAAATGTTCAATTAATTAAAAGTAGCAATGAAAACTCGAAAACAAAGAAATGGAAAACACTGGGCTAAGTAATTATGTACTCGTATATTAGAAAATTTGTCTGAGTTATCCCAGACTGATTTTTTAAATTGTATACAATTGTTTTTTTATAGAAGGGAGAATTTTTATAGATTTTTTAAAAACTTTATCCATAACTAATACTGAACTTGTGTTCACATAAAACTGATATGAGAATTAGATTCCAAATTAAAGATGTAATCAACAAAGATTATTGTGTCGGATCCAATGATTAATGTAATATACTATAATTCCGTGATGTTGAAATACAGATTGAATACATTTTTTGGATTCAAAGTGTCCATGGAACCCTAGATTCAACACGGATACAATACGATTTAGATCCAGGTACGATAAACTCAATTCTGGGATTGTTATCTAGATTGAGTTTTATGGAGACACCCAAACACGATCCTGACATGAGCAGAATGTGAGTATGAGCACCCTAGAGTGTTTCTGTAGAAACTAGTCCAAACACCACTCTACTTTTTTTCTTTTTTTTTCCGAGGGGCTTTTACACCCGAAGACTCACCCAGGCCCCCAACACCACCCAACACTCAACCAAAAAATCAAAAGTCAAGTACTTGAAAGCAAAATACTAAAAGGGTTTCTTCAGTCATAAAAATTCATATTTCTTACTAAAATATGTATAAAAAGTTGCCCTTTGGAGTAGCAATGTGTGCATATTATCCTTTAGCATCATAGATATGGACTTATTAGGTAATTTCGGGGGTAAAATGGCCGCCATTTTAGAAATGCGATATATAATTTTTAATCTACATTTTAATACGCCTTACCTATGACCTATACTACGATACTCCACTCAAAAATTACAAAAAATAAGAAAATTTGCTCACTGATCAAGGAAATTTTGAGTGGTAAAGTTCACAACATTTTTCCTGTTTTTGGGCAAAAAAGTTTAAATTGAATACCACATTTCAAATCTCTTGATGCAATGACCAGACGGACAAATTACCAAAAGCTAAAGAGTTTCTAGGGTGACCTCAAGGCCAAAAAAGAAACATTAATTGTTATTTTCAGTTTTGTTTTCAAAAACAAACAGTGAAGGTAACAAAATTATTTATTATTATGATTGGTGAATTGAAAACAGATTCAATCCGTATTTTAACATAGAAACAGAATAATAGTTTTAAATTAAATCAAATTATAATTATTATTAACAATGGGAAATAGACAGAGAAAAATAGACTCCAGCACCAGGATCTGAACCACAAAGGCCCCTATATTTCCGTTTCAGTGCTCTGACCAAATTTAAAATTTAAACTTTCCATACTATGAATACTACCAAAAACTTAAAAATTAATTTCTAATTGATTGTACAAGGTACAGGTACTAATCAGGTATTTTATAATTATAAGCGTTAATTCTCGGTCTAGTTCTATTGTCGTAAATTTTGACTTCTAGATTGGTAGAAAATTGAAAGCTTAATTCGGGACTAGATATCGTTATAGACAGAGGAAAATTGTTCTCCAGTATAGCTTAGTTGGTCAGAGCACTGTAACGGAAATATAGAGGCCCGTGGTTCGGGTCCCGGTGCTGGAGTCTATTTTTCTCTGTCTATTTCCCATTGTTAGTAATAATTATAATTTGATTTAGTTTAAAATTTCCGTAGTATGAATACTACCAAAAACTTAAAAACAAAATAATAGTCATTAGGACTTGAAGAAAGACATTAAAAAAATTGAAATTTCTGAAAAATAGAAGTCAGATTGATTCTAGATAAATTAATAAATGGAGAATAGGTGTCACAGGTACACTATAAGGAGGTACAACCTTAAATATCCTTGAAAAACTCAAGTTTATTCCAATGCCTATAAAGTAAGTAAAAAGACAAATAACAATTAATTTTCTTTTAAACTTATTCCGATAAAAAAAGTAATCTGTCTTAGAAAAGAAAAATATTTATGTAAGATATATCTATATTTAAAATACAACAGTTATAAATCTATACACTTCAACAACAATATAATATAATGCAAATGCAAGCTAGCCAAAAAATAAAAAAGTAACATTGGAATTATAAACAATTATAAAAGTACCACAACCAATATACAGTAAATTGTTAATGAATGTGATCCCTATAAATTCTATGGTGCGGAGATTGTGGGTCTTAAGGGATGTATGTATTAATAAAGAAAAATCTCTATTTCATGTTGTACAATTTAGCTATATTTCGACTCCCATTTGAGTCAGTTTCAAGCATCTACAACAAAATACAAACTTATCACAAACTAATCAAACCCCTCATTTTATTTGTAACTTGTAGTTCATTAATAACAAATAAGACTAATTAAAACCATCTTATCTATACATTGATCTTAATTCATGGTTATAACCACAATTAACATCAATTAATTAAGATTAATGAATTAAGATCAATGTATAGGTAAGAAGGTTTTAATTAGTCTTATTTGTTATTAAGTTATTAATGAACTACAAGTAACAAATAAAATGAGGGGTTTGATTAGTTTGTGATCAGTATGTATTTTGTTGTAGATGCTTGAAAATGACTCAAATGGGAGTCTAAATATAGCTAAATTGTACAACATGAAATAGAGATTTTTCTTTATTAATACATACATCCCTTAAGACCCACAATCTCCGCACCAATATACAGTAAATTGAAAAATAAAAATGTTAGAACAATCAAATCACTAAAGAGGAAATGCTTTAAAGCACAAGCTTTGCTTTTTTAAAATTCAATCGACAAAATATAAATAATCACAAAGTGATTGTTCAAAATCATTTATTTCATCTTTAACATTTTGTTAATATTCAATATTTCAGATTATTAGTTTAATACACAAAGGTCAAAATTTCAAAATAAATTTGTCAAAGGAATGATAAGTATTTGAAAAATGCTATGAAAGGAATGTTATGTTATCATTTATATATTTATTATTTAATTAAAAATTATTTCAATAGAGTAAAAATGTCAAATGAGAAGTTATTAAAAAAAAAAAATAAATAAATAAAAACACAGATTTTTAAAGAATACAAATTTCAAATTTAATTTATCATGGAATGATAGTCCAGGAGATAGCGTGCAAAAAAATTGTTTGACTAACATCAAGCTAGAATTTTGACTGAGTTAATCTTTTGTGCCTTTTAAGATATGTGGTCGGCTAAATTCGTCAGCGGGACATAGCTTGACAATAGGCATTTGAAACATGGAATCACATTGTCCACCAAAATGGGCGGGATGGGACATGTCCGCCGCAAGTAATGCCCCGCAGACGAATTTAGCCGACCACATATGAGAAGCTAAGTATCAAAGACGGACAAGAGCACATTTCAAAATCTTACAGGAGAGCCGAAAAACTGTAGCTCAAATTCTACTGGGGCTAGAGCAATGATTTTCTTTTCTGTAGATTCTTAATAGACTAAAAACTAGTTAGAAGTACTGAAAACGTGAATTTCTTTGATATTTTAGCTGCTAAATGGAGTTAAAAAGTGGAGTTATCCGCTTTTGAAACAAAAACAAGGTTTTGTCCGTTTTTGAAGCAAAATGACGTTGAAAATAATTTTGGAGAAATAAATTTTTTTAAATGTTTTTCAGAGTCCACAGGGGGTAGTGCCCCCAAATTAATTTTAATCAATTTTAGAGCTAAAATTGATTTCTCGATTTCCCCTCGGGGTATCATTTTTCTAAACATGAATGACAAAATGGTAGGAGTAGGTATTCAGATGCTAAAGCCCGCAGTGCATCATAGGAACGAGTTAGTAAAATACAGCCTCCTGATTGGCTGTTTCGGTTATGTCCACTTTTGAAGCAAAACGTGTGTTGACTTGTCCGTATTTGAAACAAAACTACAAATATTATTGCATTTTTACCCCTTTTCTGGTCGTTTTTGGTGCAAACGGATAGCAGAATCTGATGCAGCAGCCAAAAATCTATAAGAAACAATCGATAACTGAAATTCGGAAAAAATGTCGAACGTCCGTCTTTGATACTAGGCTCCTCATATTCTTAAAAAGCACCAAAAGATAGATCTTGATGTTAGTCAGACGCTTTTTTGCAAACTGTCTCCTTGACTATCCTCATTTCTAAAACTTGAAAAAATTTATTCCAAACCTAATAACCAGAAAAAAAAAAATGTATTATATGTTTCAATTTTGAAACAGTTTATGCTATTAGGCAGAGGAATGACTGCTATGTTTTCTTGTATTCAGCAGGAGGATGAATTCCTTTGATGGTAGTTCTATGTAGAATTCTAAGGCCAACTTTAGATCTAGGGTATTGGGTTTCAGGTGTGGCTTCGTGACCAACAGCAAGATTGTCAGATATTATAAAATCTCCAACTTCCCACTAAAAATTAAATAAATACAATAGAAAATAAGTTAGATTAAGCAATAGGGGCAAGAAAAAAAATAGTTAGGTTGTAATACTGGGGCCTACATGATACCCTAAATTTTCATCCTATTGTAGAGGTGGGTCCAAAATAATAGAACAGTTCAAAATAACATGTTATTGGAGAATAACAGTTTATACAATAACATGTTATTGAAAAAGACCTGTTACCGAATAACAGTTCACATTATAACAGATACATTCACAAGATCATTCGTAATTGTTATTTTATAACAGAATGGAATCAATAACATTTCAAGTAACAAGAACAAGATGCAATGAACTGTTATTGTTATATGATAACACTTAGCTACTGTTATTGTTACAGTAATTTTATTCTGATTCTTTCTGTTCTCTGCCCTGTTTCCAGTGGCGGATTAAGGGGGGGGCGACCGCCCCCCCCTTGATTATACTTTTTCCAACGACTACCAAATTTCATATCAGAAATGAATAAAAGCGCTGTTTTGAGAGGTGATATTTTCAAAATTTTCCGAGGGAGGACCCCCGGCCCCGCAATATATCCCCCCCCAATAATAAATTTCTGATGACGCCAGTCGTCCCGGAGTAGTCCCGGTTTTGGACTTTAAATCCTGAACTTGTCTCCCGAAAACACTTTTCGTGACGCCAAAATTACTTAGTTTTCAATAGAGACGCCGATAATAAATTAATTCGTAAACAAATCCTCATATTCTGATAATTTATGTTATAAAATAATTTATAGATGCGTAGTTTTAGCAAAATGTTTGTTAATGCCAATCTGAATCAACCTCATTTATTCCAATATAAAAAATTACGAGTGTTTGCTTTGATTCGATGGTCGTATCAATATAACTTATCTAAATTAATTTACTTAATTTATCTATTTTTTTCTAAATATAAAATTAGGTCCGTTGTCATGGGCTCAACAGCTCGTAGATATATAAAACGAAAATATTAAAAATCCCCCTTTTGCTTCCGAGCTTACCGAAGGTAACAAACTGATAAATTTTCATTCTCAAGAACGATTTTTTTTTTTTAGGTATTTTAGACAAAGGGAATGATTAGGTGCACAACTTTTATTGTGTTACAATAACAATACTTTTAAGTTTGCATTATATTTTTTTTTTTAAAAATGTACTTGTGTTCATGTTCATGTTCATTCTTGTTTTCCAACAAACTACACCATTTAATCGAGCCAAAAATGACCCTTTTGCCTTTTGTGACTAAGTATTAAAATCAAATTTTACCTCAGAAATGCATTTAAGCGCTGTTTTGAGAGGTCATATTTTCAAATTTTTCCGGGGGAGGACCCCCGGACCCCCTCGCTATATGCACTTTACAATAATTAACTGCTAACGACACCTATGACTTAACGGTTAAGATATTGTACTTCAGTCAGGAGGGGGGGGGAGGAATCCTGAGAGCTCCCCCCCCCCCCTTTCCTTAGAGCTTTCCGTACTCCCGAAACCCCTTGGAGGGTCAGATCGCCACCCCCTTGATGACACCCTTAATCCGCCACTGCCTGTTTCTGTTATCAAAGTTTACATAATTTTATAATAAATAGAAAATATTTTGCTGTTGTAGGTTAGAGCTCGGTTCTAACTTGCATGGAACCCTAGTTCTGTTCCGATTCCCAATGTCCTTTACTCCTTACCTTATGGCTTAACGCTATTTATTACCTATACTTATCTGCGTTGCGTTAGTGTTAACTCTAACTCCTCTTTGCCACACCTATCCAGAGTGTCTCACCTCTCTTTGAGGAGGCCTGCCTTTTCAGGTATCTAAGATACACTCTATCACCAGTTCTACTGAACCGATTTTCCTCGAACAACTTTCATTATAATTATATTATACCTCTCTACACAACGTATTCTATTTTCTCTTTTTTATTATATTTTTTCTCGTACTTTATTTTTGTTGTATTATCAATTATTATTATCATAGACTCTTATCGGTTTCAAAAATGGTATTTAATTTTATTTTACTTGTTAGTTCGTTCAAGTTTTAAGTTTAAGGACCCCTGTTTCATATTTTGCCCTTCACCTTTGGGCATCAACAAATTAAAATGACTAAAAAAAAAAAAAATTTTTAAAAACTGTTTTTGGTGGATTTTTGTTTTAAATGTCTCCCCCCCCCCCCCCCCCCCCCCCCCACCCGTTAATGGGTTAATTTACAGATATAACCAACTATTAGTATGCTAAAACCTATTTCTGATGGGTATCAAAGTTGTTTAATGGTTCTTCTGAAAAATTGACAAAACGAAGTTACACTAGTTTGCCAGAGCGGGGACAGTATTATATAAAGCTCTATATTTCCAAACAACTAGTTGGACCTATACTAGTATAGATTTATCTAAACAAAACAATAAAAATGTGAGGTTAATAATTAGATTTAAATTTTAAAATTTTGGGATACAAAATTTGAAAAATATTGCTCTGTGTAAATTAAATGAATTCCAGGATACCGGTCCCTATATAGCGATTAGCCCTATTTTGTGATCTTACATAATTAATTAATTCCACATGATGTTTTGGAAATACAAGAAATGTATGCTTATTTGAACTAGTGTACTACTATAAAATATACAATTACATTAAAGATGCAATTCTCTTAAAAATAATGTTACAAGTATATTAAGTGTTAAATTACCTCATGGACAAATTGAATTTTACGATTGTCTTTTACAAATTCATAATGAATATCATTAAGAATTCTCTCGTATTCTTCAGGGTCAACTAACTTTTGTTCATCAGTGCCATAGTCCATGATGAATTCTCCTGTCATGCCTAAGTGGAAGCAGAGTACCTGCAATACCACAATATTACAATGTTAGATTATTTATAACTTTTATATCGACTGTGTACCTGCAAAACCTCGTAACCCCAAAAACTAAATTTTTCAGGAGAAACAGAAAACGCGGTTTTAAAAATAGTTATTTATGCACCTAGGGAGTAAAGTAAGCCATTATTCCCTGAGCGAAAAAAGTTGGTTCTTGAGGCGAAGCCGAAGGAACCATGGTCCCTAAATCCTGAGGCGAAGCCGAGGGACTTAGACTCTTTAATTCCCGAGGCGCAGCCGAGGGAATAACCCTATCGGGGATAATTATCGCGAGAGGAATAATGGCACTTTACTCACGAGGTACATACAATATTTTATCTCCAGTAGGAAGAAAATACACATTTTCGTCCATAGCACAGTTTTTAATTATTATTTTAATAAATAACAATAATTATTAGAACTTTTAATAGCAGATATAAGAGATTCAATATTAAAAACAAATAAGAATTGGAATAAAACTCAAATATAAGGTTATTTAGATGCAGGTTATAATGTTGTAAACAAAGATAAACATGGTCAAAAAAGCGCAGTGCCGCCAACCTGATTTCAACAACTTCATTACATTAGCCATACATTTTCTACTATTTATAATATAATTAAGTTGCAATCTTTACTTTTTTGCCCTGCTTTACTTTTTTGCCCAACTTTTACTTTTTCTCCCTACTTTTTGAGTCAGGGACGAAAAGACCTGTTTTAGTCCCTCTAAACTAAATTCAAAATCATAACTTTTTTTCCCTACTGGAGATAAAGTTTATTTTTTTATTTTCTTTATATTTATTTTGATTTTAATTGAAGCGAGGGTAGCGAGCTTCCTACATTCAACGAAATATGCTCTGTGTCTGTGTGTCTGAAACGTACGATGATAACTTGAGTAAAAATTTACCGATTTCGTTGAAATTTGGTACACATGTTTATTTTACCAATGCTCAGGACGAGTTCGTTGGACAACGTTGTCTGCCCAAGCGTTCGCGTGCAACGCTCGCGTAAACGTGCGCATTAAAATTAAAATTGGAATTTTTGGAAGGGCAAAAAATCTAACAATATCTATTCGATGAGACGAACGATTTTTACAAATAACACCAATACCTTTCTCAGTGTTTCTTTAGATTGTTACTCCCCTATGTTTCTTTTTTAACAAAAAAGAAAGTGGTGGTTAACAAAGTAAAAGACGCACCAATACGTCTCTTTTACTTTGTTACCCACCATAAAAGAAAAGAAAGTGGTGGTTAACAAAGTAAGAGAGACGCACCAATACATCTCTTTTACTTTGTTACCCACCATAACAAAAAAGAAAGTGGTGGTTAACAAAGTAAAAGATGCACCAATACGTCTCTATTAATATCCATGAAAATGTTGAAAAGTAGAATGGGTAACGAAGTTAATAACTATTAAGACAAAGGGATGTTTAGTCCAATGTATTTTGGTACAAAGGAATAACACACTTCTGTTTTTATAAGGGGAGTAACAGTCTAAAGAAGGGCAGTCCATACACCTTATTTAGATTGTTATTAGCCTCTGTTTCTTTTAATAAGGGGAGAACAGTCTAAAAAAGTGCCCCTTTCTCATGATCAAAATTAATTTGGAAAGAGTAAAAATTTGGAGAGTATTTTTTTAATAAATTCAGTTTTTATATATTAATAATAATCAATCAATAACTGATTATAAATTAAAGTTATTAAAAATTTGATATTGTGGTTTGGCTAAACTTAAAATTTGGTGTAAGGTTACACATAACATGAAATCACATAGGCAATCGTTTCAAAAACATATAATTTATTAATCAAACAGGAACAGGAGGGTTGTTTATTTTCCTTTTATTTTGATCGTTTCTTGAGAGAGTTTTTGCTTCTTTTTCCTTCATTTCATTATTATTATCTTTAATTTCTTTAATGACAGCTTCTTTTATATTCATCAAAATCGTATCATACATACGCTCCATCTCGTAATTAATATCCACTTCTCTATTTTTAAAAGCATCATACAAATATTTTATGTATTGATTACAATCATTCTAAATACTTAATCTTCTGTTTTCTTTTTTTCATAATATAAAAGCTCCTCTTCTCTAGTATAACAGATGCAACCACCATTCTGTGGTCAGAGTTGTATGCGAACTCTTTATCCACTTTTACATTTTCAAATAATCTTGTATCCTTTGCCATTACAAAGTCAATTTCGTGTTTATTCTCACGTGGTGAACACCATGTCCATTTCTCCTCCATGGATCCAGAGAAAAAAGAATTCACAATCTTGAAATTCAAGTTACATAAGAAGTCCAATAGAATTTCACCTCTATTATTCCGTTCCCTAACTCATGTAAGCCAACCACTTTTTCTTTTAACTCCTACCCGATCATTCATGTCGAACTGGCTATTATTACAGGAGTAAAAATTTCAGCCATAACAACACTATCCAAGACCAATATAGGATTAAGTTAAAATTATTAAGTGTAAAATTTTAATAGTTGCATATTCTTTTTCTACACTTTAAGTCCTTTAAATTGATGTATAACATGTCATGTGGGAGGCGACTAAAAAAAAGTTTTTTATAATATTCCCACATTGGAAATATTAAGTGTGAAAACTACAAAAAAAAAAAAAATGTACAGTTGTCAAATGCCGAGGTGCACCAGCGTACCGAATTTCATATTCCAAGCTATAGTACTTTATGAATTGAAACATGCCAACGGTCAGACAGACAGATAGAGCCGTTATATGAGGTTTCTTTTCGTACTTAGTACAGAAACCTAAAAAGCAAAACAAGAGTCAACCTTTATTCTAACCTGAGAGTTAAAACTCAATGTAATGTCTTTAAAGAGACAAAATAAAGTCAATTATAAGAAGTAAATCCTTAGCATTATTTTCTATAGCCTTTCATGACCCAAGACTTAAGAGCATTAAATCTATCTAGCTGTATACCAAAAAAATTAATTATTTATAAATGATTTTATTAATTTTGGCTCTCTAGATTTGTAGAATAAGATTGAAAGCTTGGATTCGGGGAATTTGTATCGGTAACGACAGAGAAAAATCATTCTCCCGTATAGCTCAGTTGGTAAGAGCACCTGTAACGGATTAATAGGAGGACCCGTGGTTCAAGTCCCGGTGCGGAGGTATATTTTTTCTATGCATGTCTCCCGTAGTTATTGATAAATAAAAAAATAAAATAATATTAAAGTCAAATAAAATGGGTTCTAAGTTCTTACAGGCTTATCAGTAATTGGGTGGTTATAGATGAGAGGATGAACAGGGCCTGTTCTTCGATCACTAACCATCCACAAACGATTCCATTCATCGTACTTTTCCTTCGGCAGTTGTTGAATTATATCCGTAAGTGGTGCAAAAGAAGTAGCTCCTTTCTTAGGCACTGATACCATGTGGTAGAGGGAGTAAGCAAATGGTGCAGCTTGGAAAGAACCATCTATGTGCCATCCAGTTCTTCCAACTCCTATTAAAAACAAAAGTAACAAAAGTTTTTTTGTAAAAAAAAGAAGGGGTAAACTGCTTTAAATATTAGTTCAGTAAGAAAAGCTTGTTCTAATTGCTGTCGCTGTCAATATTATTGCTTCTTTTTTAACCCTTTGAGACACGGGCTGGCGCATTGAGTGCACCACAAGTAAAAAAGTTTCTGCAAATCACAGATTCGCGATTCAAGACTAATAAAACCTCATTTTACCCTACCACTAAAGACCCCTAAAACAGATGAAACAGTCTGTTTTGATTATGGCTTTGTTCTGGTTGTTTTGCCGTGTTTATTTGTCTTGGTGTACTGTATACGCCGCCTGTGCCACCATGTCCGGTATAAAGAAATTATGGCTTCCGATCAGTGGCGGATCCAAGGGGGGGGGCAAAGGGGGCAAGTGCCCCCCCGAGAGAGGGTACCCGAGAGACAATAATATACAAAATTATTTTGCATGTCCTGATAATATGTACACGTACACTATAAAACAGGTAACAACAAGATCCACGCTTGAGAAAATGCATATGTTGCAGTTCAGGGCCA
Organism: Gerris lacustris; assembly: GCA_951217055.1. Lineage (NCBI taxonomy): Eukaryota > Metazoa > Arthropoda > Insecta > Hemiptera > Gerridae > Gerris > Gerris lacustris. Next base: position 12,058,256 of record OX578280.1, on the reverse strand, counting down.
CCAACGGGGGGGGGGGCAGAGGGGGCAATTCCCAGAGGCCCAGGCCCCTCGGGGGCCCGTGCCTCTGGGGGGCGGGCGGCCCTGGTTTTATTACAACCAAAAAGGCAAGGAGGATATTGTTATCAGTGGCGTGACTATTCGGGCCTTAAAAAAACATGAAACTTATATTTTTGTACTAATGTCGATGGGGACCCCTTTAGAGCATATGATAAAATCTAACATGGAATATTACTTCTACGCCACTGTCAGCCATTCAGTTCTAAACGCAATTATTTTTCATTTTTGTTTTGGCGAGAAGCCCCCTGCCTATGCCTTAGCTACGCCACTGAATGTAATAAACTTAAAATTATTCCTAATGTGTCATGAGTATGGAATTTTGAATTCTTGTGTTTCATTTAGTTACTAAGATTATTGTGATGTTTTCATCTTATTCAATATGGTCAATGTTAATTTACAGGAGAGAAACTAACAGATAAATCATATTAACAATCTGATATTAATAACTTTTACATTTTTACTTGTAATGCATTTTTTAAAAATAAAATGTGTTATTTAACTATTTTTATTTGCTTACTCTTAATCTCATTATTTTAGCAAACAATTTATATTATGTTTTATTTTATATTATACTAAGTGTAAAAGAAGATTTTTTAATGAAACTTATCACCTACAAAACAACTTAATTATTATTTTTTTTTTTTTTAATCCATCTTAGTTAAACTCCGAAATTCGTCCCCACCAAACATCTTTTCCTGTAAGGAAAAACTTGCCCCCAGAAACCCTTAAAACTCATCTTTTTGCACTTAAATTTTAAAAAATTCTCCGGGGGAGGACCCCCGGACCCCCACCGTTATTTGTTCAAAGGGGCCCTAATGCTAACTTACCCAGGGGCCCGGAAATCCTCTCAGCGGTCTTGTAGCAGTTTCTAGTTTGTTTCCATAAATCATGAAACCTTACCCTACCATTGTGATTAAAACTCAATTATTTCATTCAAGTTGTAATTAAATTTAGTTATTCGAAAGATTTTGAGCCGTATTTACTTTAAATGTTTTCTTAAGTTTGTTAAGAGTAAAACACAAATTTCTATTCAAAATTTATACATTTTTCCCCTGGACCCCTCTTTTTCTTGAGGGGTATTTCATACTCCCAAAACCCCTCGGTGTTGGATGGATTGCCCCCCCCCCCCGAAATTAGGTCCTGGATCCGCCACTGCTTCCGATCAATATTTTTTCGGATTTGCATGAGTTGTCGGATTAGGATGAAGGTTGTGAGGAGTTATCTTATGTCTTTGGCAACTAATAATAATTAACAGGCTTGATAATTAAGGTTGAAAGCCCGATACTAACTCAGAACGCTGAAGGAGTAATTACTGACTTTTTTATAGTAATTTTTATTTTTATAATTAAAGATATCATTGAGAGATAAATATGTAATACATTAATTGACTTTTAGTTCAACATTTCCAAAACGCAAACTAGAAAATCTGGATTTGACCAATTTATGGTTTGAAAAATGCATTGGCGAGAATGCATGACTGGAGAGAAAATTGCAAAGAAAGATATAAATAATATCCCTACCTATAATTTTTTTGTGAAATTAGGAAAAAAAATAAGTTACAAAAATATAATTATGTTATAAAGGGTGGCACAAAAGTATGGAAACCCCTGAATAACTCGTCAGAAATTATTTTTTTTTAAAAAAAGTTTAATACAAAAGTTTCAGGATTTTTCCTAAGCTACTCAGTGGTGACCTTGGATTGACCTTAACCTTGCCCTTCAGGGTCATTTGAAGGTCAACTTTGTTATTTTAAATTGGAATCCCCATTTTTTATTGTGGATTTGAAAAGAGCAGGAAATTTTACGTAAAATATGACCTTGGCCATGTCCTTGAGCATGACCTTTTGGGAATCTTCATGCATAAGTTTTAATCAGATATTAACATGTGTCATTTACGGTAATGAGTCAATGTGTCACAAGGAAATACATAATTATACAGTAGGACCCTGTTAATCTGGACTCACAGGAATTCGGAACCCCATGTTGGAAACTTTTAGCAATGTACATATTTATGTTCATTCACATATATTAGTAATTACATATTACGTTCATGCTGTACATTTAATTTATCCATACATACAAAAATGTTTTACGTAATATTTTTAAAAACTTGCTAATTCAGAAATCAAATCTCACTAATCCGGAGGAATCCTGTGATTAACGGGGCCCTACTGTACTTAGTGGGTGACATAGAACAGAGCAACAATGACACTAACATTGAATATCATCGTAGATTATTCATGATAATAATGATTTAAATTCTGACCAGGAGATGCCAAGGTATGAGTGAAAAATATAGCTAATTTTTATTATTACTTATCTCAGAAAGACCGCAAAGGAATAAAATCATAATTACGGCTCAAGATTCATTAAAATAAACTGATTTAGTTACCTGTACAGCCTTCATCATCATCATTTGAAACTCGGAAAACATCTGGGTGAGGTGACTTAGGATGTTTGTAAAAAGTAGATTCAAGCTCACCAAACCATTTACTTATTTCAACATGACGATCTCCGGTGATTATACCCTGGTCTTTAAATACTAGAATCCTGTGCTTTGTAACATCTTCTTTAATCTGATTAATCACTAATTCATAAAAAAAAAAAAATCATTAATATGAATGAAAGAAATACAATAATAATGGTACTAATTTAGATTGTTACTCTCCTATCTTTTTTTAGAATATAAATGGATATAATTATTTATATATTCCTTTGACTAAAAAAATATTAAGACAAAGGGATGTTTAGTCTCATATACTTTGGGAAAAAGGAATATCACACTTCTATTTTTATAAGGGAAGTAACAGCCTAAAGAAGAAAATTCCATACGACTTCTTCAGATTGTTACTCCCTTCTGTTTTTTATAAGGGGAGTAACAGTCTAAAGAAGTGCCTAATAATTTATTATTTATTATCAAGCCAGATTCACAGAGTGGTAAGGGTTGTGGTGTGCCTCAAATTCCAATCACATCTCTAGAATGGTCCAAATTAAGGTTTGGCAACCTTTCTTTGTCTATAAGGGTGTAATACAAGATTTGAAAATCACATATGCCAGCATTTGACAAGCAAAAAAGGGTATATTTTAATGCCGACAAGGAAAAGAGCAAAAAAAAAGCTTGATCATTTGAATTATATCATTAGTGAGAAGGGAACATTAAGAGTCCATCAAGGGTGCCGAGTTGCCGACCCCTGGTCTAAATGAACTTCAGCCTTAAAGAGTTTTGTTAACTTAATACGTAGTCTGTCCCAAAAATACATACAATTTATATTTTACATTTAATAATTTAAAACATTTTTGTCTCCTTCAATGTACTCCACTCCCCTGCTAATACGCACTTGGCCTATCGCCTTTTCCATTGGAAAAGTTGGAAACGTCTTTTAAAATCCTCTACTTTAAGGCTCTTTAGCTGCCTCGTCGTCGCTGCTTTTATGCCAACCAAATCCCCCAAATGGCACCCCTGAAGCAACATTTTGCACTATGGAAAAAAAAAAAGTCACTTGGTGCCAAATCGGGTGAATATGGGGGGTGGTCAGTGACGATAATGGAGCTAGGCGCCAAAAACTCGCACACAACCAACGCCATGTGTTTTTCATTGCTCTTCTTTTTTATTTTTCAAGCCGACATGACACTAAGAAAGGGGTCGGATCAACTATCTGTAGAGAATGAGGGACGACACCTGCGGTGCCCTCCACCTAGTTCAGGCTTGCTTTGGATGTTGGGGGGGAGGGGAGCTCACTGTCTACTGTCTAGTCTCCTCACTTCCTACATAAGTCTCTATAATTATTTTATAAGTATTTATGGGACAGACCACGTAGATGTTTACTTTAATTATAAGAGGTGTAAAACTTTTTAAAAATCCAGAAAAAAAGGATTGTTTATAGTCCCCAGGCCACCATAAGCAGTGAGTCGCTGATTGATAAAGTTTTCCTAACTTATGGAATCGCTTATTTATGCCGTGTCCAGTGTCCACCGATGAATTGGGTATATGGCAACTGGGCCATTTCTTTTTTGTTGACATGCCAAACATGCCCTTCTACGGGAACATTAAAAAGAGATAGATAAAGTTTTGATTTTCACAGGATCGTTTAATTAAATTATTTAACAAAACAGTGATACACATGGCCACCGATACGAGTGGGCCGTTCACTTTTCAAAGTCCCCGCAGAGCGGTATGTTTGGGGCGGTGGACACCCCAAACGGCCCACTCTTATCGGTGGCCACGTGTACCACTGTTTTTTAAATAATTTAATTAAACGATCCTATGAAAATCAAAACTTTATCTATCTCTTTTCAATGTTCCCGCAGAAGAGCATGTTTGGCATGTCAAAAAAAAAAAAGAAATGGCCCAGTGCCCAGTTACCATATACCCAATTCATCGGTGGACAAGGCATAAATAAGCGATTCCATAAGGTAAGAAAACTTTATCAATCAGCGACTCACTTCTTATGGTGGCCTGGGGACTATTAGGATATAGGTTTAAATAAATGGTCAGCATACTAAGAACTCTCAAATGAAGCCATAGTCGAGTACCAATATATCTAGTGATGCTTTAAATCCCTTAGAAGTAAAACCCATAAGAAAGATCATAACGAATGTGTGACATGGCCGGATCTTTCAGTCCAGTATTGACTTAATAATGCAATGATCAAATGTATCCAAGCTTTGTTCAATCTCTTCTGAGCTTACCAAAGGCAACGAAAGCATTGTGATCATTCTGAGGAACAAATTTTTTGTCTCCGATTTCGAAATTCCTGGACAGAAATCTGTTTCAGACATGAGGGAACATTTTAGTTCTCGTGGCTATCTGTAGGTTGGTCTGTTGTTTAACATTTGCAAACCACTATATTTTAAAAACCGCTGGTCTGATTTTGATGAAATCTGAATAGGAGGTTACAATTAGACCCTATTATCAGTCCCATATAAACTTCTACTTTCTGCACATTTTCTAAGAGCTTTACATTAGCCGGTAAAAGCTCCATAATAATAATTTATAAGTCTCAACACACATTTATATCATAAAATAATGTCCATTCAAATATATTTACCAATGCATAATAAAGAATCAAGCTAGTAAAACTTACCTTCAGGACGATTTTCAGTGTTGAGATTTATTCCTCGAACTTCACATCCAAGTTGAACAGGAGTTAGTTGATAAAATGATTCCGACATTATCGTACCATAATAACAACAGTTTACAAATTGTAAATAATATTTGTAGAAATTACGAGCAGAGCATACTTTCATTGGAACACATAATCTAAATTCAAATTTCAAACGATAGACATCATAAGATTTTACACAACACAAATACAACCAGAAGATGACGGATTTATTAATAGAGATAAAAATTTGTTGTTAACAGAAGGGCATCTAACGCAACCTCAAAAATTCCACATAATAATCGGGCCTAGACCAAGATCTAGACGAGGTTTCGGCGTAATTGTACATAAATATTATGAAAAGAAAAACTATTTACTACGTTTTTATTAGCTTGCTTTCTTGTTTGTTTGTTTGTCCAGTACAAATCTTGCAATCGATTTTTAACTAACTTCCCGAGTACCTAAACATTTGAAACTTTTATAATAGCTCAGAACACGATGACAATGCATTATTTTGATACTTTTAGCCATCTTTCAGGAGAATTTGATTGGTTTTCAGCAAATTTTGCTATATGGAAAGTTAGTTCGGAAAAAATCCGCAAGTTATTTTATTTGTTTTGACATATCCCATAGTATTTACAATCTTCATTTTGACGGGTATCAAATTTGTGATTTTTATGAGGTAAACATTGAATGACAGCGAAAAGTAAACAGAGAAATAAACTAGGTGTGCAATGCAGTTGTCTGCTTACAATATTGAGCTGAGCGTGCATAATCTTAACCAATAAACGTTTGTATTTATAAACAGCTGAAATCGGATCAAAAATAGTAAAATCTCTATTTTTAATTATAAAAAGCATTTTTTCTATTTTACCCCCTCTTAAATATAACAAAAGTGAACCTAACAACGATAACTGTACTCGTAAAGAGCTTTCCAACGACAAGCATCATGAAGGGCATATACTATTTTCACTTTTGTACCCCGTACCCTTGTGTACGAATTTGGACCATTCCAGATTTATACATTCCTGTGGTTAGTCACTATGACCGTGCCAAATTTCGTGCGAATCGGTTCAGCCGTTCAGGAGGAAACTGTTGTACCCCGTACCCCGTACCCCTGTGTACCAATTTGGACCATTTCAGATGTATACCTTCCTATGGTTAGTCACTATGACCGTGCCAAATTTTGTGCTGATCAGTTCAGCCGTTCAGGAGGAGTATGCGTCAGAAAAAATGCAAAGTGTAGTATAAGAGCTTCGCTTCGCTCAGCTCAATAATACCTACTTCATAATAAATACTTATGATAATACAAAAATAATCAGATGGAACAAATGTTGGGTATTCGGCGAACACCGCGTGTGTGGATCCACCAGTATACGATTGCCTTTTTTCTTGCTTTTGCTCTGGAAAAGTCGTCGATTAAATCGGTATAGTTAATTTCTAGTGTTATGTCGCTTTGCGTGCATAATAACAATAACAGTAAACTGTTCAGCTTGTCATTATGCATTGAAGACCTATTCACTGATTTTATTCCGTAAGACCTGAAAAGCTCTTCTCCGCCGAGCAGTTGGTTACTGGGAGAGTTAGGTATATGCTAAGGTTATGTATGTATAAGAGATATTTGGTATATTTAAACATATTCCCATTTATATTTTTTGCCCTTGCAAAGTTTAGCCGTGATAAATTAAGTCGACTGCTGAAAAACTGATTGTAAACTGCGTATTTCTTCGTAAAAAAAAATAGGCTTCACATTGTGGCCAAAATAGTGAGAGTGCAAGGTAAATTCCAATAAAATCATTTGAATAAAGTTTCAACTTTAAAGCCTGGAAGTAATTTGAAGCCTAGAAGTTACATTTGGTAAAGATCAGACTTTATTTATTCCTAATCAAGTGACTTCACTTCTCGTTTCATTCGAGATTAGCAAACACCTTTCACGAAGACAAAATAACTGAACAAAAATTATTATCATTATAGACATTTTTGAGTCATTTTCATAATTTCATAAGTAACTTCCCACATATAATATAATATGTATATATTTATAATTTTATTATTTATTTTACCCCCTAAAGAAATAACAGATAACGATAAAAAACTATTTTGATTTTTTTAGTTTGTAAACTTTCTAAACTGAGTGGACCTAAGAAAAGTAAATCTTTATTTAGAATTAATTAATTACCCATAAAATCAATGTTTATTTTAATTAATAAGCCGTTTATAAAACATAAAATAAGTTTTATAAGTATAATTAAAATTTATGAATTATTTTATCAATATTCATATTGTAGGGGAGAGCGGGGTTGGTTGGGGTAGTGGGATGAATTGGACACTGCTGTTTTTGGTTGAAAAGAAGGTGAGATTAGCAACCCTGGTGGACCAGTCAGTAGCTCTTCAGTTGCTATTCAATCCCTCAAGTGGTCTGACGTATTGTTGATTACCATTAATTTAAAAAAAAAATTAATTCGATTTGGAGGCAAGCTGATGTAAAATTTGAGACCTACGTCGGAAGCATTCCAGCCCCTCTACAATATTTGTCGGAGTCACTACTATTTTTGTCTGGTAATGGATTTATTTATTATTACAAATCACTTTGGTTGCTTACTGTGGAAAAATGGGTTCCAATGTTGTCTGCGGTTTTTAAAAAAATGGAGTCGAGGGATGAGTTGGACAGTAAGTCCCATTCATCCCCAACTGTTCCACTTATCCCCCATATTTAAAACACATTATACCTATTTCTTCTTTTGGTTGCCTACTTTCTTTCTTATTTATTATTACTTTTCCTCACTACTAATAGTAGGAAAAGTATTGTTTTCACCAAAAAATTTTTTTCGAGATTTCAACGGAATTATCCGTTTTAGGTGTTTTTAAGACCTCCTGAGTGGTTTTCAGCATGACGTATGTATGTGTGTGTATGTGTGTTATCATCGTAGCGCCCAAGGTATTTAACCTAGAGAGTTGAAACTTGGCAGATAAATCAGTCCTAACCTGTAGTTGTGCCGCCCGGAAAATCAACTTTTTCCGCCATCTTGAACCCAGTTTGCTGAGTCAGCAAACATTTAAAAAATCGTAATAAATCGAAAATGGTCCTGATTAAGTTGAAATTTGGCTCGAATGTACCTTTCTGTATGACAAACAAGCCCACTAAATTTCACTTTTATTTTGGCCGCCATTTTGAAGTTATACATTTTTGAATTTTTAAACTTTGACGGTTAATAATACTGAAATTACATATAGGTTTTTGACTTATAGCATATCGTTGGAACCGGAAAAAATTAAGGAACAAATATAAAAAAAACCCGATGAAATTCTATTAATTAGTTTAAAAGTTATAAGTGAATATAATTATTTATTAGTGCGATAATTTTGATGACGTCAAAGTTTGTTTACATCTGTCAAAATACTGCCAAACTTAAAATAATTAAATAAAATATAGGTATTAAAAATAAGGGGTTTTTTTTTGTAAAAATGATAATAAATCAGTTAGTTCAGAACGGTCACCCATCCAAGTACTGACCACGTCCAATGCTGCTTCCTCCTGCTGCGAAGCAGCAGGAGAGGCCACTTTAGTGGCCTCTGAAGTGAGGAAATGTTCCGAGGTACCCGATTTTTCCTTCTATTTAAGTACTCAAATGAATTGTTTTCATGATTTCTGTTGCAAAATCAGGAGTTTTGGTACGAGTCCAAAGTATCCCACCCCTGTGTCCAATGTATCCCACCCATTGAGATACATTGACTAGACTTAAACTTAACTAGCCATACCTACATCCATCTCTGTCGATTGTCTTTGCTATATTATATGTCCTATATTAAATATTAACACTTTTCATTTCATACCAATTTCTCCTCTCTTTAGGTTTGTTCCAACCACACCTCAAACTGGTTCCAAACTGTACGACGCATGTGCATTAGCAAAAAACGTTCAAATGTGGTCCGATGCGCATGCGTCGGACAGTTCCAAACCACTTATTATCTCCTTATCAAATAAAAATATCAAGCTATGTACTATATATTTGATTTAAATATTTATTGTACTGTCATAAACACTGTCAATGCACAATGTACGTGAAAACTTGAAAAAAAAATCCTAGGGCGGTAAATCAAATCAAATTGCTATTCTCATTACACGATTACTTCTTATTACACTTGTGGATCATTGAAATTTTCCACAAGTGTTTTATATTTTTGTAATTTACTCTTTAAAATGGTAAAAAAAAAATCACAGGGAAGTGCTTGCGTCCAGGTACTTTTTAGGGTTTTGTAAATAATTAAGCATACACGTTATGATGATTTTTTTCTTCGACCTCAGAGGTCCCAGGTTCGATCCTCCGGGGGGTCAGAATATTTTTTTATCGGTAATAACGACAAGGTAAATTGGTAAACTACATTTTTTAGGAAATTTTCATCCCCCCCCCCCTAAGGTATTTACATGAATTATTTCAAAATTTTAGGACCAGCCGTTATATAGTGGTGGGTAGGGGGATTTTTTTTTTTAAGTGAAACTTCTTTGGCGGCGGTAGAGTGAATTTTTTCATATAGTGAAATCGTGTAACGAAGTTTGCGATTCGAGACTCGTCCAAGTGTAAAATTTTTACAGATTAATTATATAATATCTATTTAAAGACCAGCAAATCAAAACAAACATTTATATTTATTGGAATAAATGTGGTTGCCTTAGCGTAGCAATATATTTTTTTTTCAATTAAATTTCCCATAACCATTTCTTAATCCTGAAATAATAAATTCGTCAAAAAATTAAAGAGAGCAATGCATTCTAGAACTTAAGTTTCACTTCTAATGCGTGAGAGCCTCACACATATTTTTGGTATATTGTAACTCATAAAACCAAATAAGAATGCAAAAAAATCATATATATTACACTAGTAAATGAAGTAAAATTTTAAATGAAGTAAAATATTATGAACAGAGCTTATTTAATGTTTGATTAGTTTTATTGTTTATTGTTAAATACCTACAAGTTATTTAATATTTAATGCATTAATTCTTCAAGCCTAGAAAATGGGGGGGGGGGGGGCGGTATTCTTAAATTCTCGCCTAGAGCGGCAAAACACCTAGAAACGGCCCTGGTTAGGATCTCTATGAATGATAATCACACAAAAGCGAAAAAGTTCATGCAAAACTGTGGCTCTCACGGCCTCTAAAAAAAAAAATGTCTCAACCAACCCCGCTCTCCCCTATACAGTATGTCCACGATCTCTGTGTCCACGGATGAAGTTCCGATACGTGTAAATTCCAAAAAATTTCAATTTTAGAAGAAAACTCACTCTTCATAAAATCTTCTGCTTGTTCATAAATGAAGATTTGTAGTATTAATTTTTGTTCAAAATGTACCCTGTACCCAGAAAGAATAATTTTCTAAAACCCTACAGGAGGAAACCGGTCCAAATTTCGACTTTTCTAGAAGAAAGTATTCTTTATAATCTCTTAATCTCTTTTAGATACTATTCCAAATTTATTTATCACATAAAAATGTCGATAATCAAATTTCAAAAATCCCCCCCCTCCCCTACCATTTATAAATAGTAAAATTTGTCGGATTCTAATACATAAGGGGTCGATTTAAAGGTCTCATTGAGTGCATTAAAAGTTGTGGTAGTGCTTTTTGTGATAAAAACAACATGAAAGCTATCAAACGGGAAATTAATTTGGAAAATAAATTCATGTTTGAAAAATACGATTTCCTCTACTGTTTTTTGTTTCCCTCGTTTTTTTCACGAACATTCCCGGTGTCCCGAAAAAGTCTCCCGGGACGCCTAAATGTCCTTTCTGTTTGAGCATGATTTTTAAAGATATGCCAATATGTGTTTGATATCTCAGCTCATAATGGCAATAGCTAAGGCAACAGCTAAGTACACTAGAACTTCAAAATAACGTACCCTTTAGTAGCGGATAAAAATAAGACGAGGTTTTCAGTGAAATGCCACCCGACCCTGCATTATTATGACATCAGGACCCTGCATCCGGTTCTGTTTTGGTAGAAACTGTCAAAAATCGTTAATTAAACCTATGTTCAAAGCTATCTTTTATTTGATGTATAATAATCAATTTTTTTTTTGCTAACTACGTACTTAACTACTGAATTCTTTTTATAGACGTACGCCCTTTTGCATTATTATTTAAAATAATTATTTGTAATATACTTAACGGACATAACGGACATTTATAATAGCGGACAACCCTCAGTCTTAGTCCGCCCCCAGTTCACACGTGTCAGTTCATACTGTCAACGTCAACTCAAACTGAAGGGTAGCCTAGAACTTCGATGACTTCATCCGCGGAAGCCTAATACAAACTTTAATTCATATCAAAATAATCTGTTAACTTAATTTAAGTTTCAATATATCACATTATAAAATATCTATATGATATCTTTATCTGCTTAGTGTAATGAATGAACGTATTTAATAAAAACCGAAGGAAAAAGTAAACAAATCATTGCTGGTAGGTACTTATTTTTTATTAATCATTAATAAATATGATGTTATTATATCACATGACGCTTCTGATCCAGGTCATATAAGGTAAAACATAGGTATAGCCGCTGGGATTGTAGGACTCACATTTAGTAGAACCGAATGCATTTACACCTATTACATAGGCATTACCACCTCGTTGTATCAATAGAGGACCACCACTGTCACCCTGAAACAAATTAAAAAATTATGTATAAGTGGATATAATTTTTTTTCTTTGGAACGTATTTTTGAAACAAAGTTCCTTATGCAGGCATGTAAAATTCCATCCTGATAAAAGCAGAAGTTTTTGTGTAGTGAGTGAAATGATATTAAAATTTTAAATGGAGTAGACCGTGGCGTGAGGGCTGGGAATAGTCCTGTTCCCTCACTACTAGGCTCTACTACAATCTTCCTCTTTAACAATCAATTCATTATGATTAACTTTTTTCTCAATATTCATTGCATATTTATTGCAAGACGATCGCTTCAATAATAAAGAAAATAGTTATTCTAATTTTGCCCAAACTCCGTAAAGTAGTTAGCTCTCTTTTCTAACTCCACCATGTAATAAGTAGTTAACATCATATACTTAATAGTGTGAGTTTATATTTTATATTTAATGAAAAGCGAAAGGAACTTCGTTCCTGACAGGATACCTCACGTATTGCTTCCGAGCTTACCGAAGGTAACGGCAAGCATTGGGTTCACTTTTGAGGACGAAAAGATTTAATGTCTCCGATTTTAAAACTTCCAAGACAGATATCCGTTTCAAACATTTTTGGTCTCGTGTCTTTCTGTCGGTCTGTGTGTCTGTGAACCCTTCTGTGTGTCTGAAACGTGTGACGATAACTTGAGTAAAATGCCAATGCCCAGGATGAGTTCGTTGGACAACGTTATCCGCCCAAGTGTTCGCGAGCAACGCTAGCCTAAACGTGTACTTCAAATTTAAAATTGGTATTTTAGGTCGGGAAAAAATCTAACTTCGATTCAATGAGACAAACATTTTTTTTTAGTAAAACCAACTATATAACCAAATATATAAATAATTAAAAAAGGAAAATGTTTATTTAATTAATTTAACCTATTAATTAATTGGGGGCTCGCTGGGGACAGCGAGACCCTGTGTGGAGTTTACGTAAAAAAAATAAGTGTGTCGTTCTAGGTTTTTAAAGCTTGCTAAAACTATTATTAGTTTTTATTATGGAGTGAATGCGGGGAGGGAGATAGACGTGGGGAATAGGAGGTGGCTTGGATCCCTCATCTCTCTATTTGACCTACCTCTTCAATAGCACAGGGATCCTAGGGACCTCGAGACCAGGCGACCAGACTTGATTCGCTATCTATACACTGTTGTATTCACTTCTGTGCACACTTTATCGAACTGCTTTCAAACTATAACCCTTCTCTCACTCCTACAGACTTTGCTTTACGAATTTGAACACTTTGTATATTGTCACTGTCACTGCTCTTTCCTTTCGTTCTATTACTTTTACTTACGCTCATCATGATATATTATAACAATAATAGTACATTACGCGTCGAGTGCGGAAAGTAGCATTTTGCATGCGAGTGTGGAGTTTGCACCCGAGCGATAGCAAGGGTAGTGAAACCACACGAGCAATGCAAAATGCCGTTTTCGCCCACATTGAGTACCGTACTTTATCTACGATTGTTAGATTTAAATAATAAATACAGAAAAAAATAAACTTCCTGTATGCAAGTTCGTATTTCTCTTTTGATAAAGATGACATTAAATCATTAGTTGTATTTTGTGCCGTATTAATTATTTCGGGAGGCGTATTTTTCTCCTCATATTCGTCATAATCATTTAAATCACTCATTGTTTTTCACAAAAAACTCGATATAAACAGTTACTTTTATTAAACAAACAGCAAATTAGTTTTATTAAATGTAAACAAACTCGCTAATCGTGCGTAAAGGTAAAGAATTCTTCTTTTTTACCACCCTAGGGCGGTAAAAAAGAGGAATTTTTCAGAATTGTGAGACGCGCATGCGCAATGAATTCAAGTACGTAAATAATCACTTTCTACGCATCTAAACAGAGATACAATGTTTATATTTCGTAACAATCGTAGATAAAGTAATATAACAATAATATTAATATAATAATAAAGTACACGATATGATTCGAGGGAGCTATGTGCCACACTAATTGGCAGTCTATTTTTTATTCTTTCTCTCTCATTTCTTTATTGAATAACACAACTAAATCTACAACTATTGCAGTGTTATTTGTGTTACTGATTACTGATGACTGATGACTTAGTTTTGTATTGGCTTTAAATAACTTGAGAAGGTAATAATCTAGTGAATACTCTTTGTTTATCTTAATTTAGTGTTATCTTTATAGAATACTTACTCCGCAGATTCCTTTTCCAAGGTCTAATGTACATTTGACGTTAGGAGTTACTACTGAGCCAAAGAACAATTGGCAGATCTCATTCCGTATGATATTGACATTTGCGTATTGTAGAGTTTGGCTAACTTGTCCTGCATCGGAGGTCTTGCCCCAACCACTTGTTACTGCTGCACGGTTGATATCGATGTCCCTCACTACTTCGTCATTAGGCAAAAGAGGAGACCCATAATCTGGAAATTATTTTTATTGTTATTGAATATTAATTTGCAGTTATAATTATGAAGATTAATTGTTATAATTTTGGGCAGATACATCTATGTATGTAAATATAATGTTAGGATAGACAGATAAGTCAGAAGTAAAAATCATAGTTTTGTATTTACCGACGTATAAAAAATATGCATTCACTTCTTCAGGGTATAAAGAAGTATATGGGTCATTTTCAAATAAAATGTACCTTTAATAATAATAATAATAATAATATCCATTTATTGTTCTGAAAACAAATCGGCTTAGGCCGTGGAACCTTTGAGGGTTTGAGTTGCACCCTTAACTTAACATTTATTTAAAAATAAATTTTAAGATTTACAATAAACAATAGATAAATAATATCTTCCTTTTTTACAGTTACAAATGTTCTGGTATGATTAAAATGAAATTTAACTTTACATAAATAACTTTTCTTTTCTTTTCTTTCGTTTAAAAAAATAAAATAAAAATAAATTTAAAACTTCAACATCTAAATAATGTAATATAATATAAAATATGTTTTTCTTTTTATAAAAATATAATTAACCTCTAAATAGTAAGGTCTAGTATAAGATAAGTTTTCCTGTTTTTTTTTTTTTTTTGTTTTTTTTTTTCTTTTTTATAAAAATATGACAATTCTACTTTTAAATAATAAAATCTACAATAAATAAACTTTTCCTTTTCTTTTTTATATACTTTTAAAAGTTCAGCTTCTAAATATGTAATAACATCTAGGTAAAATAAGTTTTTCTTTTTCTTATTGTATATAAAAATTTACAATTTGGCTACTTATAGAAAATTAAAATAAGACATGATAATATTGATTATTCTGACACATCGGACTTAGGATGACATTTTCGTTTAAGAACAGTCAGTTTTCAAATTCATTTACTTATATATGAACAATACACCAATCCTGTGTATTGAAAAATTATCTACCTCCGTGGTGCAATGATTAGCACTTGTGCTTGCTGAATCAGAGATCGCGGTGGATCGAGACTCGTCCAGGTGGAAGATTTTTTACAGCTAAATCTTTCACTTAGACGAGTCTCGAATCACAAACTTGGTTACATGCAATTTCGTTTTATCCAAGCCAATTTACTCTACCACGCCTAAAAATGTTTAACTTCAAAAATACTTACTTCCCCAGTTACCATTACTGAGCTTAAGGATGGCAACATCATCGGCAAATCGTTCATTGTATCTAGGATGTACGAATATTTCACTTCCTGAGAAAAATACAAGTGTGGATCTTCTTTCATCTATAATCTGTACTGCGACGCTAACAGCTTTTCTTCCGCCACTATAAAATAGGTAAATAAACCAAAATTCAAATGAAATAATTCCTATATTAATGTAAGTTGCTCAGAAATAGACCCAATTTTTTAAAAAATGTACTTCTTGCATACGAGTCCGCAAGACAGTGAGACATTTTCATGTTTTCACTCTGCGTAAAGTACCGACATAAAATGTCCCCAGGTTCGCTTTGCGGTGTTGGAGGTGGTTAAATGATTCCCGCGTGAGATTCGACTTCCATCGGCCTTTCAAAGCGAAGTAGAGGGAGACCACGAGGTATGCCGAGAGGGCTAAGAGTTTATGGCAACCTCCTGTACTTTCCTAACTCCCTGTCACACGTATAAATCTTTTCGACTTTCTTCAGCCCTATGACGTGCGGTGGAGGGAGGCCCAACAGCTGTAGACAAACTGTGCACACATCCTATACCTTTCTAACTCCTTGATACACCGGGTAACGTTTTTTAGTAAAGCTTCCGAATTATGTAGCACAGCCTAAACATGAAAATGTCAAAATTCTTCCAATTAGTGTGGCACATATTAAATAAAGTAAAAAATAATGTGTTTTAAAAGCATTTCATTGATAAAGTACTAGGATGGTTGGAAGCTAAGTGCCACACTAATTACCAGACTATTTTAACTCTAGGACTTAAAGCGTGCAAGTTCATTGATATCTAATAAAATCTACATAAAAGAGACCATCCATACTATTTTACTTAATAATAATTTACACGGAAAGGAACTTTGTATAATTTGACAGTGTTACCTATAAACACAGTGTGCTGCAGTTAAAATGTGCCTATTTGAGAGGACAGTTCCACTGCATAAAGACGAATATCGTCCTCCATAACTAATTAGTAAACGGGCTACGAACGGAAGTTCTCCTGCTCTAGCTGTCTTTCCACCAATTATTCTTCGACCGAAAGCAACCTCTAATTCTGAAAATTATATTATACAAATTATAAATTAACAAGTATAATAGGTAATTGCGTTTATTCACATCATTTTATATTATTTACGACGAAGGATATAGTGAGATTATTTAGGCATTAAATACCTTCTACTTTTAAATGATCAGAATATAGGATATTTTTTATTCCGATTTAAAGTACAACTTTCAAGAATATTTGATGTTGCAATTGTTAGAGATGAAGATAGTTTTAGTTGTGGTGATGAATTATGATGAATGAACTAATGATTGGTGATATAATTAAATTGTATCTTCTAACTTGATACTTAGAGCACTAACTGATATCATTAACTGATAATGATCAGGACACTTAAAAAAAATGCTTTGATATTATGATAGATGATTTTTGACAATAAAATGGTAATATTTGACTCCTATGATGACCGCGTCTCAAAGGGTGTACGTCCCGCCGTTTCACTCCAAATGCCAGAAGCATCTACAGGGGTGTTCATGATTTCCAAGGTTTAAAACAGGTGTGAACGGTTCACACCTGTCTTAAAGCTAGGACATCATGAACACCCCTGAAGATGCTTCCAGCATTAGGAGTAAAGCGGCGCGGCGAGACGCACATCCTTCGAGGAGCAGTCACCACCGGAACTTCATCCATCAACTTCAAGTTCCTAGAACTTCATTATAATTGTAACCGCGGAAGCCTACGAACATTGAATTTTGACTCCTCTTTATTTCAGTTCATTTGTTTGGGAGGTACAAATTAAGAAATCAATTTTTAACTAACTTTCTGACTACCAAGAGAGCTGAAAATCATCTACGTAGCATAAAATGTAATGAAGCTCTTTTAGGCTCTGTTTAGTATTTTGATTGTTATTGCCAGTGTCGTTTCTACACTGTCATTTAGTCGCTGTCGATTCTGCACATGCCAGAGAAGGTGCGCGTTGCCCTATCTCTTGTGGTTCGGCTCTACGCCTTTGTTTGTACACTGTTCTGGATGTTGATGAGGTCCTCCACTTCGCCAATGGCTAGGCCATAGGCCACCACTTACGTTATACAGTCGACTCTCGATAATTCGAAGTTGGAGGGACCTCTAAAAAATTTCGAATTATCAAGAGTTCGAATTATCGAATGGTGGGATGAGAGAAAAGTATAAGGGGGGAAAAAATGTCATCATGTGAATTTTAAGGAAGTTCGAATTATCGAGTGTTGGGGAGAGGAACTTCGAATTGCCGAGAGTTGGGGAGAGGAAGTTCGAATGGTCGAGAGTTGGGGAGAGGAACTTTGAATGATCGAGAGTCGAGAGTTGGGGAGAGGAACTCCGAATTGTCGAGAGTTGGGGAGAGGAACTTCGAATTGCCGAGAGTTGGGGAGAGGAAGTTCGAATGGTCGAGAGTTGGGGAGAGGAACTTTGAATGATCGAGAGTCGAGAGTTGGGGAGAGGAACTCCGAATTGTCGAGAGTTGGGGAGCGGAACTTCGAATTGCAGCGTGTCGATGTCTCCACTTTTACAGAATTTTACTTTGAATTACTGAGTGTACCAAATTGCATTGTTTTTCGAGGGACCCAGCATTTGCTTCGAATTATTGAGAGGTTCGTATTAATGAATGTTTGAATTATCGAGAGTCGACTGTAACTATTTTAGCCATGGTCTTTCCTCTTTAAAAAGTTAATTTGTTTAGTTAATTTAATCGTCACACCATTCTATTACTCCCACGAGCAATGCGGTAATTATTTAACTGATTTTTAATAAAGGTTTCAAAAGCGTCAAGCTTGGAGAAAAGTCTTGCAGTAGTTATTTATCACCCTTTCTACGCCTTCTTCACATTATGTATTTAAAATAGCCCACCTTACTCTACGAAGGTCGTATCAACATGGACGTTCACCTTCTCAAGCATGCGCAAAGTCACCGGCTACCAAAGAACAGTGTAGCAACTACACTGGTAAAAACAATCAAAACACTAACCCGAGACTAACATCGTAATAAGCGTGTCGTCACATATAAAGAGGAATCATTGTATAGAAAATTGCATGGATTTACACGTTTAAATTTTGGTATATCGTCTATGGTCTGTGCAGGCGTGTTGAGTCTAAACTAAAGATTGTGATGAAATTTGCCATATAGACTCTAAATTTGAGGCTCTACACCCCAGGTACTCTGAAAAAAGTTAAAAACAAAATATCTTGTTACCGGTTCCGACGATATTGATTAAAAAACTATACAATTTAGTCTGTATAAATACGAATCTAACCACATAAGTCTTTTTTGCGTGACAAATCTAGATATAGAAGAAAATAAATTGAACTTTTAGCATATTAAAGCACCACAATAGGTACTACATTACTTAAACAATACAATGTGGCCTACGGACCCTCGCAGTGTGCTAACCAGCACACACTTGACCTGTTAATTTTATTAAGCTTTATAATTACCATGGCTTTCCTCACTGACGCTGTTTGCCTCACTTGGCAAACTAATACTTTCATTTGAGTCGCTTTCAGTTTCGGCTCCCTGCCCGATCTAAAATCAATTTTATTATAAAGATGATTTGTGGAAAGTAAAGATTAAACCTAAGTAGACAGGAATGTAAGGATTAAACCTAAGTTGATAGGAAGGTAAAGATTAAATATTACTAGATAGGAAATTAAAGATTAAATCTAACTAGATTGGAAGTATAGATTAAACCTAATTAGATTGGAAAGTAAAGATAAAATCTAACTAGTTGCGGAAAGTAAAGATTAAACCGAACCAGATAGGGAAGTAAAGATTAAATCTAACTAGATTGGAAGTAAAGATTAAACCTAACTAGATTGGAAGTAAAGATTAAACCTAACTAGATTGGATAGTAAAGATTGTATATAACTAGATAGGAAAGTAAAGATTAAACCTAAGTTGATATGAAAGTAAAGATTTAATTTAACTAGATTGGAAGTAAAGATTAAACCTAACTACATAGGAAAGTAAAGATTGAATCTAACTACATAGGAAAGTAAAGATTGAATCTAACTAGGTAGAAAAGTAAAGATTAAACCTAACTACATAGGAAAGTAAAGATTGAATCTAACTAGGTAGGAAAGTAAAGATTAAACCTAACTACATAGGAAAGTAAAGATTGAATCTGACTAGGTAGAAAAGTAAAGATTAAACCTAACTACATAGGAAAGTAAAGATTGAATCTGACTAGGTAGAAAAGTAAAGATTAAACCTAACTACATAGGAAAGTAAAGATTGAATCTAACTAGGTAGAAAAGTAAAGATTAAACCTAACTACATAGGAAAGTAAAGATTGAATCTAACTAGGTAGAAAAGTAAAGATTAAACCTAACTACATAGGAAAGTAAAGATTGAATCTAACTAGGTAGAAAAGTAAAGATTAAACCTAACTACATAGGAAAGTAAAGATTGAATCTAACTAGGTAGAAAAGTAAAGATTAAACCTAACTACATAGGAAAGTAAAGATTGAATCTAACTAGGTAGAAAAGTAAAGATTAAACCTAACTACATAGGAAAGTAAAGATTGAATCTAACTAGGTAGAAAAGTAAAGATTAAACCTAACTACATAGGAAAGTAAAGATTGAATCTAACTAGGTAGAAAAGTAAAGATTAAACCTAACTACATAGGAAAGTAAAGATTGAATCTAACTAGGTAGAAAAGTAAAGATTAAACCTAACTACATAGGAAAGTAAAGATTGAATCTAACTAGGTAGAAAAGTAAAGATTAAACCTAACTACATAGGAAAGTAAAGATTGAATCTAACTAGGTAGAAAAGTAAAGATTAAACCTAACTACATAGGAAAGTAAAGATTGAATCTAACTAGGTAGAAAAGTAAAGATTAAACCTAACTACATAGGAAAGTAAAGATTGAATCTAACTAGGTAGAAAAGTAAAGATTAAACCTAACTACATAGGAAAGTAAAGATTGAATCTAACTAGGTAGAAAAGTAAAGATTAAACCTAACTACATAGGAAAGTAAAGATTGAATCTAACTAGGTAGAAAAGTAAAGATTAAACCTAACTACATAGGAAAGTAAAGATTGAATCTAACTAGGTAGAAAAGTAAAGATTAAACCTAACTACATAGGAAAGTAAAGATTGAATCTAACTAGGTAGAAAAGTAAAGATTAAACCTAACTACATAGGAAAGTAAAGATTGAATCTAACTAGGTAGAAAAGTAAAGATTAAACCTAACTACATAGGAAAGTAAAGATTGAATCTAACTAGGTAGAAAAGTAAAGATTAAACCTAACTACATAGGAAAGTAAAGATTGAATCTAACTAGGTAGAAAAGTAAAGATTAAACCTAACTACATAGGAAAGTAAAGATTGAATCTAACTAGGTAGAAAAGTAAAGATTAAACCTAACTACATAGGAAAGTAAAGATTGAATCTAACTAGGTAGAAAAGTAAAGATTAAACCTAACTACATAGGAAAGTAAAGATTGAATCTAACTAGGTAGAAAAGTAAAGATTAACTGAATAAGTAAATTGTTAAACTAGAATAGCAAGTTTTAATATCTTTCGACAAATTTATTCAATTTACTGATTAAAATAATTCGAAACACATCGTGAGTAATGCTTTCGTCACTGGAAATTTCAATGATTATTTGATTCACTGCCTCGTCCAGCACCTTGTCCGATATAAGAAAAATTTAAGTTGAAATTACATATTAAAAATAAATGTTAAGTTAATCAGCACATAGTTTTTCTTTTCATAATTGCAAATGATTATTAAACCACATTAATCAGGAAGCTAATTAGCTAATAATTATCGAAATTTGACTGAACTAAATATTAATTATTATGGTTTTGACAATTTACATAACTTATATAAAGCTTTAACGCAGTTCTCATACAATTATGTATTTCCCATAGTAAAAATTTAAAATGTATTAATACTTACATGGCAAGACAGCGCCAGTAGAACCAGTACCTTGAACATAACTGCTTAAACAGCTATCTGTTAGTACCTGAAATCAGACCTGGCTGTTTTATTTTTCTGTTTTATAGTACAGTTCGTTTGTGGAGATAAAAGATTAGCCTTGCATTTCCAACACATGTTTAGTTTATGATACCTAATTTCATAAACGTTAAAGAATTATCTTGCTTGTTTAGAAGTTTAAACAAGAATCATTGTTAATTTTAATATATTTTTTATTTTTTTATTTAGCATCATTACATCTGTTTTCCTTGTTCGAAGAAAAATATTTGTAATTTCATGAAAAATGGTCGTAAAATGTCATTTTTTTCCTTTTATGTAATAGGAAAGAAATCTGAAATTAACTGCTAATGAATTGAAACTGCAGTTTTACTTTGTATACTTATAAAAGATACATGTAATCTATATAAATAAAGAAGTAAGGCGCGCTTCACGTATGTACGTAAGTGCGATAATCGCCGGTTTCTGCACGATTAAGTTAAAATTATTAAGTGTAAAGTTTTAATAGTTGCATATTCTTTTCCTACACTTCAAGCCCATTAAATTGATGTAGGTATAACATGTCATGGTGACTAAAAACAATTTTTTTAGTCGCCCACCATATTGGCCGCCATCTTAAAAATATAATGTGTGAAATTTTAACAGTTGCATAATATTCTTTATCTATACTTCAAGACCTTTAAATTGATGTATAACATGTTATATCGACTAAAAACATTTTTTTTTTATTCGCCCGCCATATTGGCCGCCATTTAGAAAATATTAAGTGTGAAAAATCCAAAATGTGTCCAGTTGTCTCAAATGCCGAGATGCACCTGTGTGCTGAATTTCATGTTCCTAGCTATAGTAGTTTATGAATTGAAACAAGCAACGGACAGGCAGACAGACAGACAGAGCCGTTATATAAAAGGTTTCTTTTTGTGCTTTGTACAGAAACCTAAAATTGGTCCGACAAATCGAACAAAACTTTTTTACATTCAAATTGATGTTGTATTTAAATCTCGTGATTTATCATTTTATTTATTTATTTTTAAACAAGTAAAAAGTATTTAACATATATTTTAAAAGGTGGTTGTTAAGTTCTTTAGCAGTTGGGTCAATTAAGGAAATAAAAGTCTCACTTTTATAATATTTCTCCTTGGATCATTTTTTTTTAAAAAGAATCTTTTTTTTTTTTTTTTTTTTTAACTTTTATTTGAATACTGCAACTACAATAAATAATTGTTATAAGCAATAAATATCTAAGAATATTTGGCTTGAAGGAACATGATGTAAGAAACTATCCAGTGATAGCACTTACTGACTGACAGATTTTATTGATACAAAGGAAGTGAAAATAATATAAACTAAATAAATAAAATATATTTTAGTTATCTAAGAGGTCTCGCGGCCACTGCCTCTTCAGGCGTCTAGTCGGATTGTCAGGAATGGACCGGGAAAACAGACTGTGGACTAGTGGATTAGAATGGTCGGAAAGGGAATCGTGGAAGGATTTGTATCTGGATATGGCTAATTCTCGGACAAAGGGTACTTTGAGGTCATTATGAAGGATAAAATTGTATACAAAGAAGGGAGCGTCAGCTATTTTTCTTAGGATTTTGGATTGGAGAGATTGGATGCGATAGGAATTGGAAGGCTTGGCTTTGAAAGGCTTGATGGTTATTATTAAAACTTCTTGTTTGAACGTTAAACATTTTTTGTTTGAATTATTGTAATTCTCGCAATTTCCCCTAAAACATAGAATATTCTAATTTATTGATGTTTGTCACATTTCATGTAGGTTACTAGATCAGATAAAAATTTAATCTTATTTTTTTTTTCTGTTTATTGCACTTATAAGTAGTAGTAGTAGTCTAGTACTTCCTACAAGAACGGGTAGGACGAACCACTTGTTCGAACCTTGCAATTAGGCCATCGGCCATCACTTAGGCCCTTTTTACGCCCCGTGGTGGAGAGTTCCAGCTACTTCACACATCATACATTTGTACATTGTACTGCCGAAGTGAGTATGATGTGGTCATTAGTAAGCTATATAAGCGTGCGTCAAAGCGTGGGGGAAGAGGGCCCATAAAGGGCGTCCCTCGCCCTGCTCCGTCCTCGAACCATAGATTCAATTCAGAGTATCATAGCACGGGATCGAATCTACGACCTCGAGTTGCCTCGACTTAGTGTTAGCTGAGCGAGCGCCTTAAGACGCTCGGTTACCCTGGCTCCCTGATTGCACTAATGAAGTTTTAAATAATTAAATTATTGCAAGACCGCATTTATAATTCTAATTTCCTCTTTTTTACCATTTGAAATTAACCACTACAAGAAATATTTCATTGAGCAATGCTTAAACTCTTGGTTGATAAGGTTTATGCCGAGGGTGATATGTCTGTCTGTCCGTCGCAATTTGGTTCATATCTCTCGAACCGTTCAAGCTAGACCTGCGCTAGAATTACGCAGTGTGGTAAGTTCAAAATTATTTTGCTTTTAATTTATGATTGGAGATTGGAGTAGGTATCAGATAAAAGCTACTGAAGAGTAGATAACAAATGCGGGTATATATGATATTATGCTTTTTTAAGCATTGCATTTTTTATTGTGTTTACGAGTTGCAATATACCCTAACAAATTCTCATTTTTTATAAATTGCAAATTTTGTGTGCACACATGCGCAATACGCCATTTTTTTTAAAAAAATTAAAATTTACCTTATCTTTAATATACTGATAAAAACATTGTAAACCCTCCTCGGGGGATCGATTATGACAAAAAGAGCAAGAGGCTAAGAAACGAAAATTACTTTACAATAAATATAAGTTGATTAAAAAAAAAAAAATTTAAATTAAAAACAAGCTTTTATTTGTATTCTTCTCAGCACACCCTTTCATTTGATACCCATATCATGAGTGTTCTTAAAAAATAACTAGTCCACCATCTTGGGCTGCCCACCATATTGGATTTAGAATGACGAAATTTAGCTAACCATGCATTGTCATACAAACTAAATTTGTATGCTAAATTTAAATTCAATCGGTTGAGGTCCTACTGTTTTTCATGGAATTTGACTTTTAAAATTTTAAATGGCCGCCATTTTGAAATATGACAAATTTGAAAACTAATATTTTTGGAAATTTTAGATATCGGAGTTAATAAGACATCTGTCAAGTTTCATAAAAATATCTTGAAGGGTTTTTGGAATATAATTTTTTTCTAAAGAAATACAAAATGGCGGATTACGACTAAACTAAGCCGAAATCGAAAAAAAGTTACGTGCATTTTTTACTTATTTTCACATGTAGAACCCTGTTCTGAATAGCACGCTAAGCTTTTTTGGGACACCCTGTATACAGCTAATATGGAACAGCGAAACATCTCCGGAACCATGATAGATAGAAAGATGTGGCTTTCAGGGTTCGATAATGGCTATAAATGCGCTTTCAGAACATATGCTGAACATTTTCTGTGTTCAGCAAAAGTGTGTGCAATTGACATAATTAAAAGAAAGTGAATATGAAGCCAAATTTTTAAGACTGGATTTGGATTCTACGGTTAAAAATAAGATTTTTTGACTCTTGCAAATGTTTCGCTCCGAGCATTAGTTTGCCGTCTGGAGAGCCCTGAAGGTGCTAAAATTGAAACTTTAAGTCCATTTTACAGCTAAACTAATGGATTTAGGAACAAATTTCCAGAGACAAAAAATTCTTATTTTTAGTTATAGAATCCAAATCCAATTTAAAATTCATACCTTATATGTAACTTTTTTTCCCAAAAAAAAGGTGTTCATCAGGGCTCAAAAAGTGACAAAAATAATACCAATAATGCATATTTTTAGGAATGGATTTGGATTTGACGCCAAAAAATAAGAACTTTTTGTATTTTGTTTTTTTCCTAAATCCATTAGTTTAGTTGTAAAATGGACTTAAAGTTTCAATTTTAGCAAGTTCAGGGCTCTCCAGACGGCAAACTAATGCTTTGCGAAAAAGTCCAAGAAAATTCACTTTTAAGTCTATCTCTTTCTTTTTTTCTGACGCAAGCTTTCTATGAACAATTAATAAATATAATCCGTTCAGCCTGTTTTCACCCATTGCAGATATGACCCATGTTTTTACCCGCCTCAGGGTGCTAAATGACCTTTCAATAATTGTACTTGTTGTACATGGCAGAGCAATCAAGACAGAAAGAACATTGTTAATATGTAGGGGGAAAAAAGCTTAAGCTTCTTTAATAATATCTAATATCTACTTCTCCCATGTTTTCCAGCCTGCTTGTGAAGTTGTTTATCTGTCCACAATATGAAACCACAATTCCACTCACACAAACCACACACATACACACACACAGAATCGTTTATTTACAAATGAATGTTTACAAACAAAATCCATAACGTGTTTAATGCCCTTGCTCAATGACTGTCTGGGGCAAACTCACAGAATCAATATCTTTCAAATTGTTAAAATTTGCACCAGAATGGGCCCTTTCTTTTAGTTCTTCTAAGCCTATGTCCTTCATAATGAACGAATGAAATGATTGTAAGAGATACCCTGGGAGGTTGTCCTCTGAAAATCTACACTTAAGTGATGACATCATAAAATCAAGATATGGTAAGTACTGCCCTCCTCCAATACTCAGCCGAGGATTCTGCTGGAGTGTTAGACCGGTGTTTCTGTTTTTGTAACTGTTCTAAAGGGTTGAAGATCAATATTTAACTCTTCTGCTATCATATCTGCAGAAGCAAGAATTCCTTTCAATTTGAATCAGCTGTTTCACGGTGTCCTTACTTACTTTACTTTCGCTGGCTCTACAGTCCTGGGTGGACCTTGGCCTCTCGAACAATTTCCTGCCATCTGTCTCTTTCCTGGGCAGCAGTTCTCCAGTTCCTAACACCAAGAGTCTGCAGGTCCCTTTCAGCATCGAATCCTTTTCCAATAAATCCGTCCGGTTTCTTTCCTTGTTCGATATTCGTAACAATAGGTTTTTTTCTAGGAAAGGGTCGTCAGCCCGTTTGCCCAACCCCCCAACCTGGAGGGCCAGGAACTTTGATTTTGGGGTGTTCACCCCCTAGGCAGCTCGCTTTCTCCGCAACTAAAGAGCACTGCCTGCCCTTCGCTAGTTTTGGTCCGCCCCGAGCTCCTCGGTAACCATCATATATGATGGCCATTCCCCTATCAACACGGTGCCCTTCAATTGCATTTAAAATCCTCTTCATATGCTTATTACACTGAAGAATATCCAAACATTTTGATTGTAATATATTGGCCATAGCCCCAATATGGAATCATATTTTGCTATTATTAGTGTAGCCAGTTGCCAAAAAAGGGCCAACTAGCAAAAATTCTAATCTGAGAACAAGATCAGAGGAAGTGTGGCCCAAAATCCACAGCAAGAACAACACAAACAAAATTGCCAATTTATGAAGTGTCATATCTCGAAATCTATTAAACGTACAGTGTTGCAGTTGGAATTACATTTTTGTAAATTTATTGAACTTCACAGAAATAGTGAGAACAACTTACATCGAATAACGGATAGTTTACGAGGAATACAGCAAGAAATAAAAAAAATTCCATTTTTTTTTTAGTTTTTTTGCGTATTACGCAGCTACCTCAGGTTTTTCGAAGCTACAAACTTAGGATCATGGATCACAATACCCTAACTGGTCCGAACTACATATCAAAAAATCAGAACTACATCAAGCTTTGCGAAATTAAGGTCTAATTGAACTGGCCTAATATTCCGTTTTTGAGTTTTTTAATATTGCAACAGAAGTACTGTGTAGGCCCAGTAGTTCTAGGTAATTCTTACAAAGTCTTTACACTTTGTCTTGTACTTAAAAAGAAGCTAATTAAATTTACTACAACTTATTCTTATGACTTTTCTCGTAGGTGAACGGTTTTATGCTGATATTCGGCCCGAAACGAGAGCAATTCTTGAAATATCAATTTTTTGGGGAAAAAAAACTGCCAATTTTTGAAGTACCATAATATATCGGAAACTATTGGACGTGCAGAGCTTCAGCTTATTCAGCTTATTTTTCTGCAAATTTACTGTAAATTAAAAATAGTAATAGCGACTAATATCGAAAAGGGCATAGTTTACGAGCTATATGGCAAAAAAACTCCGATTTTTTCACGTATTACGCGGCTACCACAGGTTTTTCGAAGCTGCAAACTTAGAATCACATTACCCTAACTGGTCCGAACCCGAACAACAAAATCAGGACTACATCACGCTTTGCGAATTTAATGTCTAATTTGACTGGCCTATTCGTTACTTCTTTAGATTGTTACTCCCCTATAAATAGAAAATAGAATATAAATGACTTTGACTAAATAACTATAAAGAAAATGGGATTTTTAGTCCAACCAATGTACTTTTGGACAAAGGAATGTCACACATCTGTTTTATAAGGGGAGTAAAAGTGTAAAGAAGAACATTCCCTACACCTTCTTTAGATTGGTACTCCCCTCTATTTTAAAGAGTGCCACCTATTCTATTATTTTAATTTGTGGATATCACGTCCATACGTTAGGGAGGGCCCCCCCCTGGCTACGCCCACGCCTCCTCGTCATCCGAGGCCACACCATTTTCAGCACCAGTTCTGTGGTGCTGAACTTTTTAGAAAGTTCTCTGGTTCTAAACTTTTTAGAAAGTTTGAAACATTTTTACTAGTAAGGCGTCCCTGAAGAAAATTAGGTCCAACTATTCAGGGACCAATAATACCAGCTCACACATTTACAGAGAACTGGAGCTGAATATGGTGTGGCCTCAGTACATGCGAATTTGCAATAGACCATATATGAGTGTTGTGAAAATTAATAGCACCAGCTCTTGTAAAAATGGACTCCCTGCTATTCTTCAGGCACTACCGCGCCAGCATATGAAAAGAAAACAATCATATTTAAATTTTAAAATTGCAGGAAAATTCATAGAGCTGTTACTTTATAAGTTGATTTCCTAATTGTTTTTTTACTATTTCTCTATGAAAACTTATGCTATATCGAATTAAAGCTTATAAAATTGCGCAGTTGTTTAAGCATTTTAAACATTACGTTAGGTATAAAAATATAGAAGTTATGGAAGCTCAAAGTTGTATAAACATTTGATATAATTTTCAATATTAGTGTTTTTCTTGCATAATCACTAAGCAAATAAACGTATTTAGTACTAAAATTAATGATTTCTTAAAGAAAGTTTAATGCTCTTTACGATGCTGCAAACCGCATCTTTCTATCATATTTAGATTTTTATTTATTACGTAGTTAATGGCTAAAAACAAGACCTTAATGAAAAAATCAATATATCGATGTATCTCGAAAATGAAGGTCCATAGGACCTAAGGTTACTTGACATTTTTGGTCAGAAATTTTATGTAGATTAATAGGGTTTTCTCTGTAGGTACTTATGCGGAACACCCTGTATAAAAGAAAAAATACATATTGCACACATATGTCAAAATTATTACCAAGAAAACACTATATTATTTAAAGAAAAAAAAAAAAAAAATCACAGGGAAGTACTTGCGTCCAAGTACTTTTTAGGGTTTTGTAGATGAGTAAGCATACCCGTTATGTAATTATGATTTTATTGTCTTCGATCTCAAGGGTCCCGGGTTCGATCCCCCGGGGGGTCACAATGTTTCTTATCAGTAATAAAAACAAGAAAAATTACATTTTTCAGGAAATTTGCATCGCCCCACCATAAGGTATAACCATGAATTATTTCGAAATTTTAGCACCAGCCGATCTATAGTGGTTGGGGGGGAGGGGGATTTTTTTTGGGTATATTTTGATTTTTTAACTAATAAGAAATGCAAAATTTAAAAAAGCATATATATATTTGTGTCCTAATCTTCAGCAGCTTTCATTTGATACTCAACTCAAAAGTTTCAAAAAATAAAATTTTGGGCGCACTTCACTTTTTCGCACACAAAATTGGTAATTTTTGAAAATTTGGGATGAACTCCCGGAATTTTCATCGCGCCACAATAAGGTATTAGCATGAATTATTTCGAAATTTTAGCACCAGCCGATCTATAGTGGTTGGGGGGGGGGGGGGGGGGGATTTTTTTTGGGTATATTTTGATTTTTTTAACCAATAAGGAATGCAACATTTAAAAAAGCATATATATATTTGTGTCCTACTCTTCAGCAGCTTTTGAACTTCTGTATATTTTTCCTGTGGTTGGGTCAAAAAGTTGCACCAGTGTTTCAAATTTTAGCACTTTCGCTTAAACGGTTCGGGCCCTATGAACCAAAGAGCGACGGACAGACGGACACATCACCCTCGGCATAAGGGTTTTGAGAAGTATCTACAAAACCCTAAAAAAGAAGATAAATTGAAGGGTATTTAGCCAAATGAGCAGAGAGGGCATTTGTAACCTCTAATTCTGAATGAATAGCCCAATTCAGCTTAATTCCGTTAAATGAAAAGGTTAAAAGATTATAATTAAATATAAATTATAGCATATTTATTGATTTATCACAGATGTATGTATTTAATAAATTCCTAAATATTTAATTTAGGCTATCTCGGTCCTTAGCCAATCACCAGCCAATGCTACATTGTAGTAGGCACTAGAAGGATTCGAATTTGTACAATCATCTCCTCTTCTGAACATATTTAGACCTTGTAAAACTTGAAGATTGTTAGCACCGGTTGTTAATAGTGGTCCTCCCCAGTCACCCTGCGTACAAAAATATTGTTAAAAACAAATAATTAATTAAATTAAAATAATTAATTAACCATGGCGGTCATTATTTTAATTAATCACCAAATTTTGGCTAGAAAAAGCGTTGAACGCCAAACAAGTTTATTCGTTCTTCAACTTCTTAAACAATTAAAATTAAAAAATTAAAAAAAAACAATTAATAGTTATTGGAGATAACTGCAGTTATTATAATTGTTAAGTAAATTAATTTTCATGGATCAAAAAAGTTATAACAGAATCATAATATTATTTACTCGTTTAGAGTACTTGACAGTTCTTCTTATAGTCCAGGAGATAGCGTGCAAAAAAGTGTCTGACTAACATCAAGCTACAATTTTGTATAAAAGTCAATCTTTTAGCGCCTTTTAAGAATATGTGGTCGGATAATCGAGTTGATGTTAGTTTGTCTTCTTGACAGGTGACCACGTTGATTTTTAGTAATATTTGAATAACTAACCTATCAAGTGTGAAAATAACATCGACTTAATTTTTGGTCAACTAACTTATTCTGTGCTCAGAATCATGAAAATCACATTGTCCACCATAATTGGTGAGACATGGCCGCTCTCCACCGGTTTGTTTATTTCAAATGCCTATTGCCAAGCTATGTCCCGCAGTCGAACTTAGCCGACCACATATTCTTAAAAGTCGCTAAAATATAGCCTTGTATACAAAATTCTAGCTTGATTTTAGTCAGACACTTTTTTGCACGCTATCTCCTGGACTATTATAACAACAAGGATTAAATAGAATTACTTATTCATGTAAATAGAATACAATTATTCATACATACGTTTGAAGAGGATTGTGGTTGACTTAACTACAATTACTACGTTTTCATAATAATTCAATACGGATTGAATCCTGATTTGGGATTTAACAAGTTAGGTATTTCCATGAGTTGCATTGAATCGTATCAAATTCACCAAACATTGATAAAGGTTATAAATAATTTTATAACCTTCATTTTTTTATATATATTTTTAAAAACAAAACTAAAAATTTCAAAATTTGTAATTATTTAATGAAGGTTACGTTTTCTGGTTGATTCTCAGAGCAAGGAAGGGGTAGAGGGAACAATACTATAGAATCTGGGTCTCAAAAAGTTGTTCATTATGCTCCCCCCATATACTAACACTTTCAAGCGGCAGTTTGGTGAAACAGTATCGATATCTCGATAAAAACTCGAAATTTATCTGATATCAGCTGATAAGAATAAGTGATATTTCCTTACGATTTTTAATACAGTTTTCTTTATAAATATGTACTTTAATGTTTGTTATTAACCATATTAATTATCTAAAGGCAGTAACATCGTTAATAAACGTGTAACAGTTCCTAGATAACCAATAGCTATCTTCTTTGAGTTCGGGGTATCAAAAAAATGCTACTGCTAAGAATTTGTTGACAAGAGTCTTTGGGGACGGAAGAACAAGGAATAGACCAATAAGACAAGGACCAGTGACCACGTGATCACTTTAGTTCGGATTGAGCTCGCTTGGGAGGTTTAGTATAGGGGGACAGCATAATGAACCAGTTTTCAAATCGGATTGTTCCCTCTACCCCTTCCTTGCTCTGAGGGTTGATTGGAGTTTTGTGTTTTGTCAGATTTAACTTGTTTCACCTTTCACCTGAAAAACCGCTAGGGGCGCTTACACTCACACTCAGCGCAAGTCAGGATCGAGTATAGGTGTTTCTATGAAACTCGATCCAGATACGATTCCAGAATTTAGTGTATCTATCTGGATCTAAATCGTATTCAATCCGTATTGAATCTAGATTTCCATGGACAATTTGTATTAAAAAACTATATTTAACCCGTATTCAATTCGTATTGAAACACCATGGAAAAGTAGTAAATTACGGGGCATGTAAACAATAACCACTGAATAACCATAATATAACCATTAATAATCACTGTGTAACAGTAACAATCAATAACCAGAAAGAATGAAAGATATAGCAGGGTTTGCCATAGAATTCCCTGCTCTGTTGCCTAGGCGTATCTCAAATAGTCATTCAGACTTACGTCCATAGCGTGTAGTCTCGTACATTCATATCCCGCATACATATATTGTATATACGCAAGCGATGCACCAGGAATCAAACGAACGGTACAGGCATTGTTTATCATAATGTAAATACATATTTTTATCTACTTACGGCAGCAAAATTAAACATTACTTAACTGTTTTTAGGCTGGAAAGTACTATTTCGCTGATTTGTCATTAGAATATTAAAAACAGGCAGTAAAGAAGTTAAAACAGTCAGGTTAATACTTTCTCTGCCTAGGCAGAGAAAGTATTAACCTCCAACACTGCAGCTTCATGTAAACATCCAACATTCATATCATATTATTATTATTGAAATCATTCTAGATTAGACTAGCTATTTTTCCTAGTTACTTTTTTATTGTAAGCAATAGAAGATATATTTAATACTTTTAGTAATTTTTTAGTAAAAATATATATAAATATTTTATATTGCGTGCATTATTCATTCAGAAGTTTTTCGTGTTATATACGGGTGTTTTGTATTTCGTTGTTATAGATTCAGTTTGCTATTCACTTATTGTTAATATTCCAAACCTTATTTGATTCTTTATGAACATTAATTATAGGTAATACGTATTTTATTATCTTATTAATATAACATAGTAATTAACTATATGTTATATTAATGAAGATGGTATGTTAGCAGTTTCATTTTTCTGCCGCCCGTAGATAAAATATTGTATGCAACAAGGCAGCAAAGGAAACATTTCTGCCTCGTTTATTCATATTGCCTGCCTCGGCTTCGCCTCGACAGTCAAATAGATAAATTACCTGCCTCGGCTTCGCCTCGGTAGTTAATTATCATAGACTGTCCTCGCCTTCGGCTCGGAGGCTAATCTAATCACTCGTCAGTAAAATTCCATTTTGCTGCCTAGTTACATAAATAACTAAAGTAATGCAATATATTAAAACTAGGAAATATCGGGTGAAGGGTAGAATCTATAAATATATTATTTAAAGGGTAGATATAAAATTTTACCGCGCAAATTCCAGCAATATTGGTATAAGTACAGATGAGTTCATTCGGAATCATTGAACCTGCTATATCTGCATATTCATTGTTACAGTCCGTAGGATCCGATAAAAATACATTTGCAAACTGTAGTCTTTGAGAGTAACCGCTGTTGCCTGGTGTTCTACCCCAGCCAACAGTAATAGCTGGGGTAAAAAGAACTACAGGGTTACCACTTTGAACAGGAATAGATGGCACTGTACCAAAATCTGTAAACAAAATCAAGACGTTATACATTGTATAATTAATCAAACTCCGCATAAAATCATGCATTCACAATTTTTAAAAAAAAATAGTGCATTACGCGTCTAGTGCGGAAAGTAGCATTTTGCATGCGAGTGTGGAGTTTGCACCCGACCGACAGCGAGGGTAGTAAAACCACACGAGCAAAGCAAATTGCAGTTTTCGCACGAGTTGCGTACCGTACTTTATCTACGATTGTTGGATTATAATAATAAATACAGAAAATCATTAAATATACATTGTTTATCACTAAAAACTTGATAAAAACAGTTACTTTAATTAAACACATAGCAAATTAGTTTGGTAAATGATGAAAAAAAAAACACGCAAACCGTGTGATAAGGTGAAGAATTCTTCTTTTTTTCGCACTTGGGTGGATTATGAAACGCGCATGCGCAATGAATACAACTACGAAAAGAATCAATTTCTACGCATTTAAACAGAGATAAAAGGTTTATATTTCGTATCATTCGTAGATATACATTTTTTATGTCTCCGATTTTAGAAAGAAAGAAAGAAAGAAAGAAAAGACATTTATTGATAATAAATATTTACAAGGTTATTGCTGTTTTTTTTTTCATGCAAATGTTAGTACCCCACTGCTGTACAGCTTCGGGGGGTGAGCTCGTTTACATTTAACTTCTTTTCACTGCTCTACTTACAAAAATCAGATTTGATACATCCTTTAGTTATTCTATTCTATATATTATATTATTTAATTTATACATCAGCAAGTTATTAATCAATTTATATCGAGATTTTAAGCATTATTTAATTTTATTTTTTAACATTAGTTTATTTGAATTTTCATGTAAACGTACATACACATACTCACCCATACATACATACACTTACAAATAAACCCATACATACACAAATCTATAATTTTTTTTTGTTTTGTTTAACTATTAGTAGTGGAGGTAATAAGGCTGATTTGGCTGGTTTTACTTGAATTCAGTTTCTATTAGTGTCCGATTTTAAGAATCCCAAGACAGAAATCGTTTCAGACATAACGGGATATTTGTTATTTTTTCGGGGGGTTTGAAGTAAATCTTTATTTAAATTAATATGTTGTGTTGGCACTACTGAATTTTTTTTTTTTCTATCGTAACCTAGCAACACTGTGCAGAGAATATACGTTCGTTAAAAACCATGCCGTTTACTGATGCGTCTTCCCTTTTTTATCCTTGATAATTAATCATAAATCTTATTTCAAATTTAACAACATTTTTGGTTCTGTGTATGACTGCCGGTCTGTCTGTCGGTCTATCTGCCGGTCTGTCTGTCTGTCACTAAATTTTTACGAACCAACATGTTTTAAAAACTCGTCTGATTTCAATAAAATTTGGATGGTAGGTGATAATTAGCCCATTGTTGGTCCCATATAAGTTTCAACCTTCTGAGGTCGTTGGTTTCTCGTCCATATGCACAAAAATACATTTAGTAACACTTATCTTCAAAAGTTCTCATCTGATTTTTAAGAAATTTTGAATGGTTTGTCGAAAGTAGCCCGCAAATAGCTCCAGACTAATTTCAACAGTTGGCACCCTTTAAAGTTTTGCTAAATTGATACTTTAATTAATGTAAAAAATCAAAACAATTTTGTCAGTTTTAAAAAACGGAGGAAAATGAAGAGATTAAATAAATTTGACAATAATAGGTTAAAAAGAATAAAATAATTAAAGTATGCGAAATAGAATACGAGGAAGTTAAGAGCCACCCTAAAGTATACATTTTGAACAATTTAATGAGCGCAGACAGTATAAATTAATCTGAGGATATCTGCGGGCTACTTTCGACAAAACAAACAAACTTCATAAAATTCAGATGAGTAATTTTAAAGATATTGGTGTAAATAAATGTATGTTTGCGCTTATGTAGAAGAGAAACAAAGGGGCGCAAACGGTTGAAACTTATATGGAACTAACAATAGGCTAATTCTAATTATGACCTTCTATCTAAATTTTATAAAAATCGTACGAGTAGTTTTTAAGATATGTTGGTTCGCAAAAATTGAGTGACAGACAGACAACAAAACTAAAAATGTTCATTGATGAAATGGATTTTCGTCTCAAAAGCTGGATCATCAAAGCTGTCATCAAAAGCTTCTACCGGAATTGTCAAAAAGTTATCCGTACATGTAATTCAAGCTCCAAAGAATTTTCTACGAACATCGGAGTTAGACAGGGAGATATCCTGAGCCCACTCCTATTCATCACTCTAATAGATGATGTGATTAAGACTTGTAATGCTAGAACCAGAGGTTACCATCTTGGTAACTGGATGCTGAAGGCAGTTACTCTATCGGCGATGGCTTTTGCTGATGACCTTGTTCTGGTAGGAGAGTCAGAAGAAAAGCTTCAGAAACTTGTGGACGTCTGGACGGAGGAACTCGAATCTAGGTCTCCAAATTAACGTCGCTAAAACCAAGACTATGGTAATTTCGAGGCAAAATCTAGAGCACCGGATCACCATTCACGAAGAGGAATTGGAACAAGTGAATAGTTTTAAATACCTTGGGGTGATGGTGAGTGCAGACGGCAAGTGTAAGGAGGAGCTGGAGGCGAGAATAGCGGCTACAGGTAGACTCTATCATGCAATGAATAGGGGGTTCATCAGTAAAGCAGAAGTAAGTCAAAAGACGAAGATGACTGTCTTCAAAACTGTTTATATGCCCACACTAACCTATAGTTGCGAATCGTGGGCATTAACAAAGAAGAACCTCAGTCGCATCCAAGCAACCGAAATGCGTTATCTAAGGAAGGTAGCAGGTAGCAGGCAAGAAAAGGAGAGACAGGGTCAGGAACTCAACCATTAGACTGGGGCTGGACACACAGCCAGCAACGCTGTCAGTTGAAAACTCTCAACTCCGATTGTTCGGACATGTGAATAGGATGAGTACCGACAGGCTTCCCCGAAGAGCCCTTGAAGCCAGGTGTGAGGGGAAAAGGCCCAGAGGGAGAAAGCCTGGATGGACAACATCAGATCCTCCCTGGCTCAAAGAGGAATATCCCTACAACGTGCCCGTACCTTGTCTATGGACCGGAGAGGGTGGAAAACTTTTTGGTCAACCTCGACACCGCAAGGTAGAAGAGGATCCGACTAAGTAAGTAAGTAAGTAATACAGTCCTCGCAGTAATGCGTAAGACGGTCTGTACGCCATTTGGCGGTCGTTTGTTTTTTTACAAAAGCTCAATCATAGCTAAAAAAAGAAATACGACCTATTAACTGATTTTCTTAGGGCACATAAACTGAAAATAAATAAATTAAGTTTTACTAAAATTTGGCAAACTATAGCACTTGCAATTATGGCATTATGCAAGCTGAAATAAAAATCTTTTTTTTCATAAAAAAGTAATTATAACATTTAAGTAATTTTCAATAGGCTTTTCCTACATTATATATGAGGAAGCTCTTCTAGCTCTTTTCTATTTAAGCTCTATCATCATTATTTTAGGAACATCGATCGTGGCATCGATGAACGTACCTTGAAAAATAATAAATAAAAATTGTAGACAAACGATTGAGATTTGACCTACGGTATATATAAATGCTTTTGTTGAAAATAATAAGTAGTGTAAGCCCACTTCCTTTGTTAAATCTTCGATCAAACACTTTGTATAAAAAGTAAAACATCGATTAAATCTTATACTTGTCATGAATGTGGCTGAGGTAGTTACTTTCTTCAGTACAGCTATGTCAGCACTATAAATTCCGTTGAAATCTGGGTTGAACCTAATGTCTCCTTCACCGAATACGTACATTCCTCCTCTCGGTAAAGAAGCTGTCACTAAACTAGCTACTTCTCCACCGGGCCTAAAACATAATTTTTTTTTTTTTTTTCAGTTGCAACTATAATTTTGCTGAAAGTTCTGCTAGTAAATATTTATATTGCACTTATAGAAATTTTACATTTTAGAAAATTTAACACTTTGTAGTACCTTTAATTATTAATTCTTAGAAACACTGAAATAAAAATTTTGCATTTCCAATGGTCCAATGGTAAATTCTATAATAATATTGATGGTTGCTAAGAAGGGATTTCCTTTAATATATCAGGGGGGGGGGGACTAGATGAATTTTTATGAAAAGTTAAAATTAAAAAATGCTTCTCCAGTAGTCGGGACCAGTTACTTAATTTTGATCCATGGGAGGCTTATACATTCTCTTTTAGCGCAGAAGAATTTGAATTTAATATATATATATATATATATATATATATATATATATATATATATATATATATATATATATATATATATATATATATATATATATAAATGTATATAATATATTAAGGTGTATATAGTTAAGAAGGTAAATTAACAGCCAATGCAAAAAATATATATACTCACTGAAGCAAACAATGAGCAACAGTCACAATAATTTTGGTGGTAAGTACAACTCCGCTGCATACAGTTCTCGAACCAGTAGTATACACTATTAATAGTCGTGCAACAAATGGATATTGATCTCTTGCAGTTGTTGTTCCTCCAAATATCCTTGAACTTATACTATCCACATCTAAAACAAAATATTAGAGTGTATTGTATATTGCTAATTTACAATATCTAACTTACTCAACCCTAAGTGCCGTTAGGGAAAATCTTAACCCAAGAAATCAACATACTATCTAGCCAACGCTCACAATTGGGTGTTAATATTTTTGGTAGCGCGCTGACCAATGCATTGGGGCATACATATGGAATTAGTACCTAAGAAATAATGTTTGAAAGAACTTATTTATTTCTCCATGTCTAAATAAATAATTAATCGGATAAACTGGACAACAATATAAGAGGTAATCAAACAATAGAAACAAATTTTGATTGGGCTAATAATTAAAAGAGTATTAATAGAAAAATTCTAATATTTATTGTTTAGAATGCAGAAGCGGATCTCTAAAACAAATACTGTGATTTTTACTGTTCTTATGTATTGTTATATTGTTAGAAAAATAATAAAAATAAAGTATACAAATTTCATTTTATAGTTTCATTTTTTGTTGCACATTTTACTTAACATTAGAAAATAAACTAATAATATATTTATTTATTATATATAATTCAATAGCATTACGCATAAGAATCCTATCTCAAAATAAAAAGAAAATATTTCAAAAATCATAAGTATACATTAAAACTCAATTTTGGTTTAATTTTACATTTAAACCAAACATTAATAGAGACTATAAAACTAATAAAGCTATTAAACAAAGACTAGCAAATTAAATAAAAAATAGATATAATGTGTATACAATTAAAGGCTACGTGCTATCATTTGACGCAAGACATAATACACTGGTTAGAGATTGTAGGCTATGGAGGTTAGTAGAATTGATAGGGAAAGAATTAAACGAGGATATACGCAACGGACAAGTGGACACAGGGGTGATGTCTCCTTGATATACAAATAAATATTGATCCTGCAATTATACAGGGTGGGGCAAAACAAACAGTGCAGTTTGCAAGGGTGACTACATACCTTGTGGTAGGGGTAGGAACCTGGGAGGGGTCTCATTGTCACCACCCACTCACCCCATTTTTAGTCGTTACCGTGGTTTGAACATCGAGGCTTCGCCGTCCGCATGTTTTTCGAAAACGGCCGTTTTTGCGGCGCCTCGTCTCTCTGAGGGGTGACCTGGGGTGGCCCGCGAGATCACCGGATTTGAGCATTTGCGATTTTTTCCTGTGGGGCTACCTCAAGGAAAAGGTGTCCAAACATCGTCCTCACACTTTGGAAGAACTGAAGACCCAAATTAGAGAGGAAATCGCCGCGATTCCCGTCGATATATGCCAGAGGAAGGCTAAAAGCTTCAGGAATCGCCTCCATCAGTGCATCACTGCAGGAGGCCATCATCTTGCTGATATGATCTTTAAAACTTGAGTAAACAAATGGGGTGTACTACTGAACCAAATATAACAAACTGCATTTTTTTAAGTTTCGCCGTTTTTTTTAATAGCCCTTCAAAACTGCACTGTTTGTTTTTCCCCACCCTGTATGTAATAAATATAACAATACAATTTATTAAAACTATTTATTATTGGATCGTGGACATGGTACTTTTTATACGTATGTATACATGTAAATAAATTGAATAATTATGAATTATAAATATACATAAACCAATATATTTAAATAAGTATGAGGCGTGTCCCAAAAGTAAGGTCTCCAAGCGCCTAGCGGCAGAGGGAAATTTCTCCGTAGATGGCTGCACTGCTATGTAGTTTGGCTCTTCCCCTTCCCCTGGCTGCCCTAGTTGACCAGATCGGACCCTTTGTTGGCTTGTGACGCGCAATAGAGATGGCTACTTCCACGCCGGCTACCGCCACTTCCTTTCCAGTCGACACTCAGTGTGATCTTCGCTTTTTGGACCGAAAAGGGGTTCTTCTCATTGAGTTTATGCCTAGCGGAACCACAATCAATGCAGCCTCTTATTGTGAGACTCAGAAAAAACTGCGCAGAGCAATCTAAAATCGAAGACGAGGCATGCTGACAAAAAGGATTTGCCTTCTGCATGACGATGCTCGGCCACATGTTGCCTGGGGCACAAGGCACAATAGCAGTTTTGGATCAATTTGGTGGGCACATTTTACTCCCCCCCCTCCCCACGTACAGCCCAGATCTTGCCCCGTCGGACTTCCACTTGTTCTTGAGCCTGAAGAAACATTTTGGAGAAAGAAGGATGACTACAGAAGAGGTAGTGAAAAAAGAACTCACCGGGTACCTGGAAAAGAAGCTGGCGGCGAGTTTTTACGAGGAGGGCATAAAAAACTTCCAGTAAGCCTTGGAAAGTGCATCCAAGTGAATGACAATTATGTTGCAAAACAACACTTAGATAAACAACATAGCCATGTAAATTATTTTTCTAATAAACCTTTTTTTGATTTTTTAAAAATATGGAGACCTTATATTTGGGACACACCTTAGTATTTTTCTCCGAATACAGTTTTACGGAGCTCAACACTAAACATTTTAAACCAGTAGCTCTTCATTTCTACTCTTTTCTCTCTGGGACTACTCTTTCATAATATTACACGTTACTATCATTACGGAATAAATAAATAAATAGATTTAGATAAA
This sequence comes from Gerris lacustris, assembly GCA_951217055.1. NCBI lineage: Eukaryota > Metazoa > Arthropoda > Insecta > Hemiptera > Gerridae > Gerris > Gerris lacustris. The sequence goes on along the minus strand of OX578280.1, from coordinate 12,017,753 downwards.
TTTAACTAAGATATTATATGTTACCATTTATTTCATTTATATTTGTATCTCCATCAGTATCAGCCACTCCGCTCTGTAAAATATCACTTAAATTTAATTATAAATATTAAAATTATAACTTTAATTGCATTTTTTGTAAATTAAATATTTAATTACTATTGAACATTTTATAAAAATTTCAAGTAAACATAATTTTACCCCACAGAGAATTGAATTTCGTTATACTTATATTTAAAGAGACTATATTCATAATTCTTTAAACCTAAATAATTCTTATAATTATGTAATACTAATTTCTTGTGTTAATAATTTTTCTGAGCAACACCATAATCAATCGAAAACGTCTTTGTTATTATGGACAGGGACATGGATTTAAAAAAAGAAATTGATTTAGTAGAGGACCTTAAAGAACACTGAAATTTTACTCCGTCACAATACTTACTTTACTCCATCATACTTTACTTTACTTTTGTATACTGTACTACTACTTTTGTATACTGTACTACTACTTTTGTATACTGTACTACTACTTTGTATACTGTACTACTACTTTTGTATACTGTACTACTACTTTTGTATACTGTACTACCACTTTTGTATACTGTACTACTACTTTTGTATACTGTACAACTACTTTTGTATACTGTACTACTACTTTTGTATACTGTACTACTACTTTTGTATACTGTACAACTACTTTTGTATACTGTACTACTACTTTTGTATACTGTACTACTACTTTTGTAAACTGTACTACTACTTATGTATACTGTACTATTGTACTTTTTACATCATACTTTACTTTTGCTCCATCAAAATACTACTATGTTTACTTTGTGTATGAAAAAAAATACGTATGGTGTCGCGGGACACCCGGTAGGAACGAAGGTCCTTACATTTTTCATTAAATATAAATGATAAAATTACACTGCTAAGTACGTAAACATTGCTAACTACTTATACATGGCGGAGTGAGAAAAGAGACAAACTTAAAAGTAACGAACTGTTTGTACCTAGCAGAGTTAAGGCAAAATTAAAAGAAAACCATTATTTGTATAATTAAAGCAAGCGTCTTACTATAAATATATATATTGAATAACAGAAAAAAGTTGATCATGATGAGTTTATAGTGAAATAGTTTTCTACCTACCTGGCGAATTCATTTAAAATATATCTCTTCCCTCCTCTACAGCTTCGGCTTGTATCAGGGTGAAATTTTACATGATTATATTTTATTTATTTACAAAACAAAGTGACATTTTTTACTTATATAACAAAAATAATCAAAACAAGTCAAGTAACAGGCTTCCTTAATAACACATTTTCCCGTCTTTTAAAGCTTACGTTTACACGAGCGTTGCGTGTGAACGCTTGGGCGGATAACGTTTTCCGACGAACTCAGCCTGGGCATTGGTAAAATGAACATGTGTACCAAATTTCATCTAACTCGGTGAGCTTTTACTCAAGTTATCGTTATCTGTAGATTTCGTGACGGATTTTGCGTGACGGTGATTTTGGTCGATTTTTTCGGATTCACTCCCGGGCCCCAGAACGTGCCATAAGAAACTTCGTTCCAAAAATTAAGTATCGCCTGCAGCAATATCTGCTGATAGTTCAAAATAAAACCTTCTTTTATCAGTATAATTTAATTACTTATCTTCAGTTCCTGCTTCCGAGGATACTGAAGTTAACTGGAGTGTTATAATCATTTCAAAGAATGATTGTTTTTTCTCCTCATTTACAAAAATTTCTAGTCTGCCATCCGTTTCAGACATCAGTGAACATTTTTGGTCTCGTTCTGTCTTTCCGTCCTTCAACAATTTTGCGAACCAGAGTTTCTTAAAAACTACTTGTCCGATTATATTGGAATTTCGATGATAAGTCACTGCTACTTCCATATTAATTTAAACTATACATACGAATAAATTGTAGGATAATAAATAAAGAATTATGAATTACTTACTGATGAGGTAAAACCCAAGATAATGAACAAGACTGCCACTTGAAACTGCATTTTTGAATTATAAAAGAAAATGATGATATTGGAAAGAAAATGAGGTACTATTTATACGCAAGGTTACATTCAGTTTATCTTTATCGTATGATTATGAATTATAAGCTTTTATGTTTGTTCTACGATAAGGGCATTAATTCCTTGTTTTATGATTGAAGACAATTTTTTTAAGACTGGTAGTGAGGAGTGCATAGGTGTTTTTGTATTAACACAAATTAGTAAATACTGCACGAGTTTCTCAAATAAAAAATGAAATAATGACAATATAAGGAAATAAGTTTGTTTGGTTTAGAAAAAACAGTAATATGTAAATATATTCTATAAGATTAGTTAAAACTAAAATTACAGTTATAGATATGAAATATTCTGTTGCATTAAATGTTTTTGCTCAGTTTTTTTTTTTTTTTTTTTTTTTGCATCAGAGATTTTCTGTTGCATTTGGGAATAAATGTTTACATATTCTTAGGTTGATTTGGGCTTGGGATTAATCGGAGTTTTGTCTAAGGTTACACCTACAATGGCTCCGTATTTCTCCCGATCCACTACAGAAGGATTGTCTGATCCCACCCTGGACACAGTTGCACCCAATCGGGAAGCGGAAGAAGTTGTGTTGTGGAGGTACCATGAGTGACTTTGAAGATTATTGTTTTTGTTGACTTGTTAGGGAACGGGCTATAAGTTTAATGAAGACAGATCTTCTGGGGAGTTGTTTAATACTTACGAAACTAACTTTATAAGACTATAGAGGTATGGCTATTGAAACCATTAATTATATTTTTGAAGGCATAAATGACGACATATCTGGCCAATCTGATTTTTCGGTTATTGTAGGCTTTTTTTGTCATTAAGGCAATGGACTCCTTCAAATACCTCGGGTCTATTATCCATGAGTCGGGTACGTGTCAGTTCGATGTAAGTACCGGAGTTGTTCAAGCTCGGAAGACTATAGCTATGCTGAATGGAGTTCTGTGGAGTCGTTCGATGGGAAAGAGCACAAAGAAGACTATTCTAACCACCATTGTTGAAAGTATTTTAACCTACGGATCAGAAGGGTGGGCATTGACGGAACGACAGAAGACCGAATTAATGCTGTGGAGATGGATGAGCTGAGAAGAAGTGCACGAATATCCAGGTTGGAAAGAGTGAGGAATGAGGAGATTAGGCGGCGGATGGAGGTGGACGAGACGGTGATAAGACGTATTGAAGAACGGGCACTTCGTTGGTACGGTCATGTGAGGAGGATGGGAAAGGAGCGTTGGCCGCGAAGAGTGCCGGAGTGGTCACCGCCCGGCAGGAGGAAGAGGGGCCGCTGCAGAGCGACTGGAGGGGAGGCGTTGTAAAGTCTATGATGGAGCGGAACCTGCTGGACGGAGACTGGGAGGACCGCCAAAGGTGAAATCTAGGAATAACGGGCAATCGCTGACATGTGGAACAGCCCTGTAATGTTAAGTAAAGTAAGTGTTTATTTTTCTTCCGATGTCGTCTGGTGGTCGCCCGAAATCAGATTGTGAGAAATGCGGATCAATATAAGTGTAGCCAAAGAGACCACCCAACACAAAACATTGGCAATTTTTCTCAAGCTGCCATTGGCATTATGACATTATTGTTTGTACAAAGTTTGTGGATCGCTTTTATTTATTAATATTATTGTTGGCTCTCTTCACTCGCCTGTTTATACAGAATTTCTTGATACTCTTTATTTAAGAAAGTTATTGCTGACTCCCTGCGCTCGCCTGTCCAGACAGCTGGTCTTTATAATATTTTTCTTAAATTTATAGATCGTCTTTTTGTAGGCTTGCTACGCTCACCTGTTTTTACAGCATTTGTTGATTATCTTTATTTAATAATATTAATGCAGGCTCGCTCGCTCGCCTTGTTATACAGTATTTCAAGATAACCTTTATTTAGAATAATTAATGGAGACTCGCTGCGCTCGCCTGTCCAGATGCTGGACCTTATCATATTCTTCTTAAATTGTAGATATTATTTTAGTTTTTGCAGGCTCAACACGCTTACCTGTGTGTACAGTATTTGTAGATTATCTTAATTTAATAATATTATTAAAGGCTCGCTAAGCTCGCTTGTCTAATCAGCTAGGCCTTATCATATTTTTCTTTAATAGTAGTAGACCATCTCTTTTTTAAAGTTTATTCATGCTCACTACGCTCGCCTGTTTATACAACATTTGTAGATTATCTTTCTTCAATAAAGTTATTGCATCCTCACTAAGCTCACCTGTTTATACAGCTATTGTAGATAATCGTTATTTAATGCAGATATTGCAGGCTCGCTGCGCTTGGCTGTCTAGACTGTCTAGCTCAGCCATATCATATGTTCCTTGCATTTGTAGACATTTTAATTTTAAAGTGTTTGCGGGCTTACTGCACTGGCCTTTTATACCAGCATATAATTTTTTTTTAATAAAGTTATTACTGGCTTGCTTCGTTTGCCTGTCTAGACTGATTCATTGCAAAGATGGTGAGCGTAGCGATAACATATTCACAAGCGTAGCAATAACATTATTCACAAATACTGAATGAACAGACGAGCGTAGCGTAAATCAATTAAATTAAATCACTTAATAATTTCATAAATCAATTAAATGAAAACTAATTTTGAATGCTATCTACACAGGCGAGCGCAGCGAGCCAACAATAACATTCGAAGTGATCGTAGTGAGCCTGCAAACACTTTGAAGTAAAGGTTATCTATAACGATTAACTATAATTTCTGTATAAACTGGCGAGCATGCAATAATTCTATTAAATAATAATTATTATCTACAAATGCTGTATAAATAGGCGTGCATAGTGAGCTTCCAAACACTTTTAAATAAAGATTATCTGTACAAATGCAAGGTAAATATGATAAGGACTTTATTAAATAAAGATTGCCCTCGTCCTAACCGGCCTTTAAAATATGCTGACTAAAACATTTTCTTTAGTCGTCCATCATTTAGGCCACCATCTTGAAAATATTAAGTTAAATATATTCTAATATCGAATTCTTTTCGTATTAGGAAATATTTAGTGTTAAATTTTAAGATTTATTTACTAGTTGCCTACTTTTAAAGACCTTTAAAACGATGTATAACATGTCATTGTCATTTTAACTAATTTTGTTTAGTTTTCCTTATCTTGAAAATATTAAGTGTGAAATTGTAATGGTAACATTTTCCTTTTCTACTTTAAAAGACCTTTAAATTGATGTTGAACATGTCATACTGACTAACAACTTATTGTTTAGTCGTGCGCTATCTTTAAAATATGAAGAGTGAAATTTTATTAGTTACTATTCTTTTTCTTCTCATAATGTTTAGAACTCATCTTCCTAAACAGTTACACTAAACCAGCCACACAGATCTAGGTTCATTTAAGTGTTCTGGACAAGCAGAAACTTCTCAAACTAGAAACTTGCCCCCCCCCCCCCCCCCGGTTGGCAAGCCTGCTCTCCCTTGGGGCAAAGGTACATGGCCAAGTGTGTGTGTAGCCTTTCAAGAGTGTAGTGGCAATTTTTTATGATTCTTCTTATTAACACAAAAGTAAGCTTAAGATATCTGTGACATCCTTTGGCTCCTTCAAAAATTATTAGCAGCCAGGAAGACCACCAATTTCTCCACTTTGTACCGAAATCCAGGGAAGCGTTTACAACCCTTAAATTCCTGGATTCAGACTCTACTCTGCCACCACTCACATGTTCCAGTCACCACACTTCACTTCACCTCAACACCACCACAACAGATACTATTATTATTATCACCTTATACATATAGTCCACAGGCCATCATAAGAAGTGAGTCGCTGATTGATAAAGTCTTTTTACCTTATGGAATCGCTTATTTATGCCTTGTCCACCGATGAATTGGGTATATGGCAACTGGGTGCTGGGCCATTTCTTTTTTGTTGACATGCCAAACTTGCCCTTCTGCGGGAACATTGAAAAGAGATGGATAAAGTTTTGATTTTCACAGGATCGTTTAATTAAATTATTTCAAAAACAGTGGTAAAGGTGGCCACCGATACGAGTGGGCCGTTTTCTTTTCAACGTCCCCGCAGAGCGATATGTTTGGGGCGGTGGCCACCCCAAACGGCCCACTCTTATCGGTGGCCACCTTTACCACTGTTTTTGAAATAATTTAATTAAACGAACCTGTGAAAATCAAAACTTTATCTATCTCTTTTCAATGTTCCCGCAGACGGGCAAGTTTGGCATGTCAACAAAAAAGAAATGGCCCAGCGCCCAGTTGCTATATACCCAATTCATCGGTGGACAAGGCATAAATAAGCGATTCCATAAGGTAAGAAAACTTTATCAATCAGCGACTCACATCTTATGGTGGCCTGTGGACTAATATATATTCATTCATTTGATCTATCTTATTTAACAATATACATTTCATACAGTCTACTTAATTTTTATTTAACTTATTTCCTTTACCCAGTTGTGGCCCAATCAAGCCGAGTGCTCCCTGGCGATATTTTAACTGATTTAGCAAATTCCGTGGTGAAAGGTTTATAATAATAATAATAATAACCATTTATTGCATATTTTTATAACATTAACTTACATAATTATAACACTGTACATTTTTATTCACAAGCAAATCGGCACGTAGCCGTGGTTCCCCTTAAGGGGTTTGAGTTGGTCGAAGCCACTTATCTTTCTTTCTATACATAAAATATAATTAATAAATAGTTTACCAAATACATGTAATTAATAAATTAATTAATAAAATTAGATAATTAATACATAATTTACCAAATCTTTCAATACCATACCACTAGTTACTAAATTTTTGAAAGAATATATATCAAAATTAGTTAATAAATAATTTATCAAATAATTTAATAAATAATATAACAAATAATTTAATAAATAATTTAACAAATACTTTGATAATCAATTTAAAAATAATTTAACGAATATATTTATAGGTTATAAATATTTAAATTAAAGTTTAATAATAAAGTTAGTTAATAAATAATTTAATAGATAATTTAACAACTTATTTTGTTTTTTATTACTTCTCCTTATTGCCGTATACACTTACTAGTTAAATAAGATTATTTTTTATTTAATTAAGAAATTTGATTTTCTATTTTCCTCTCAGCCAAACATCGCAGTAAATGTCGGTCATTCTCCTCCACTCTTGTCTGTCCTGAGCGACACGTTGCCAGGTCTCTCCTCCACATACCTTTTTAAACTCCGTCCCATCGAGTTCTCGGTCATCCTTTACCTCTTATCCTGTCTATCGGGTAGAATTGTAAAGCTTTTTTTGCCCATCTCTTATCCACACTTCTTGCTATGTGCCCTGACCATTGCCATTTTCTTGGTGTGATAATCCTTGCTATATCCTCAAGCCCTGTTTCCTTTAGCATCCATTCCACGCTCTTCTTGACCTTGATCTTAATTTTGAGCATGCTCCTCATCATGTGCCTTTGCGTAACCTTTAATTTATTGAGGACATGACTCGATGTTACCCAGGTTTCACATGCATATATAAGTACAGGCACGAAACAGATTACGTTTGCAAAGAAAATGATTGTTAGTTGAAAACTATATAATTTGAGGGGTTTGTGTTCAAATAATATGTTAGATTAAAATTATGAACAGAATTGTAATTACATATTTTTAAAGTTTGGAATTATTTTGAGAGCAAAAACGTTTCTATGGTCGAGAAAAAAGTTTGACTAGCCATAAGTGAAGGGAATTAGCCGTAAAATAGGATCAAGTTATAAGTGGTTTATTATTAAGTTACTTTATTGTTTTTTATCAGCATTATTGTTTTTCATCCCCGCTCTATCCTAGGGGGCCCCGCCATTTTGTCTCGCCAAGGGCCCCGCAAGATCTAGATCCGCCACTGAGTAAAGAGAAGATATTAAATATTACCTTGCAAATTCCTGAATTATTGGTAAAAGTACAGATAAGTTCATTCGGAAACACTTGCTAAATCATCATATTCAAGTTTACAAAACAGAGGAGCCATTAACAATACATTCGCAAACTGCAGTCTTGGAGAGTAAAACCTGTTGCCTGTTCTACCCCAGCCAACAGCCAACATTTTCCTACTCACTTTAAAAAAACAAACTATTTTTTCCCTTTTCGCGAGACCTACAAAAAAGGTCCTTTGCGTCGGACCGCTGCGGTCGACCGTATTCGAGTTATGCGGAAAAAACAGTTTTTTCCACATAACTCGAATACGGTCGACCGCAGCGGTCCGACGGAAAGGACCTTTTTTGTAGGTCTCGCGAAAAGGGGAAAAATAGTTTTTTTTAAAGTGAATCGGAAAAAAGATACACGCCCCCGAAAAAGCCCCTAAAACGGACGTCTAAGAGCGGGCCCCAGGAAGGTGTCCATGACCCCAACGCAAGCCCCACGTCCACGCATGGGCTAGGCACCGCATATTGAAACCCAGCCCACGCCCAACCATGGTTTCTCCTACATTTCTTCTTCTCGATCTCGATTCAGAAACTGAGGAAGAGTTACTATAGATATTATTTTTTTAAATCAAATTATAATTATTATTAACTACGGGAAACAGACAGTGAAAAATACACTCCAGCGCCGGGATCCCGGCGCTGGAGTGTATTTTTCACAGTCTGTTTCCCGTAGTTAATAATAATTATAATTTGATTTAAATTAAAATTTAACTTTCCGTAGTATGAAAACTACCAAAAACTTAAAAATTGAATTATAGATATTATTCATTTATTAATTAAAACAAAAAACAGAGGTAGATAGAACAAAACAAAAAAGAAATTACGTAAGAGAGGTACCTATGGAGAATTTAAATTGTAACAGGAAATTCCTCAAAAGGTGTTAAGAAAAACTTTCCGGCTGAACAGGGACTAGTTCACAAAAATTCATGAAATATTTGTCCATCCATATAGGCTCCCATGATACAAAGTAAAAATAAAATAATTAAAAGGATTATGTATTAAACTAGATTTAATATTATTAAAATTATAAATATAATATATGTGGAAGGTAATTAAATAGAAGCTACATGTATTATTTTATCTTATTATGTTTAACAAATTCTTAGCTTATACAATATTAGCAATGATTAATTAATTAGGATACTGGGTTGAAAAAAATAAGTGTTAAGTGTGTGTTAAAAGAAGTGTTTAATAATTATAATCTACTATTAATAATATATTTTTTCTTTTTATTTTGACTTCTTTTATATTTGTTAAAACAAAATTAAAATTTTCGCAGTTTTGGTTAGTTTTGTTTTTATTTAATTGTTGATTAATTATATAATCATGTTAAATTAATTGTATCATTTACCTAACTTAACTCCATGAATAATATTTATAGAAATACAGTATTTTATAATAAAAACAAATTAACTTATTTCATCTTTAAGCTTGATTCGCATGTAATCTTGATGGCTGGAATTATATATAATACTGGATTCTGTAGAACTAGGCAAGTTAGTTCCTTCTGTCTATTGCAAAAGTCTGACCCACGACCCACGAAATCTGTGCGACTGGCACAAACCTGTCCACGCATGGGTGACGACTGAGTGGGCTAGCCGTGGGCTGGGTTCAATATGCGGCAATGTTAGGAACTTATAGTTTACAAAACCCCCCACGCGTGGGCTGGGTGTGGGCTGTGCGTGGCGTGGGTTCAATATGCGCCGGGCCTGATTCTACCCTGGACGCAGTTACAGAAGCTCAAGAAGTTGTGTTGTGGAGGTACCAGGTACCATGAGTGACTTTGAAGATGCTTGTTTGTGTTGACTTGTTAGAGAACAACGATCTTCTTAACAAGAGGCAGAAAATTGATATGGGCCATAAGTTCAATAAAGACAGATCTTCTGGGAATTTTTAGAATACTTACAAAACAATGGCTACCAAGATAATTTTTCAGTTATAACCTATATTCTTAATTAAACTGAAAGAGCTTTAATATTATTTTATGTAGTATGCTATATTAGTATAAACTTAATTTTTAACAGTCCATTTTGCTATATTTTTGGCAAAAACTAAAAAATGCTTGCATATGAGTGATACATTTTCATGTAATTCTTTTTGGTGTCGATTTTTTGGTAACACTTGTGTAACGCTCTTTTGTGTCGTTTCTTGGTTCGCTTGATTCACATATGTGAAAATTATTACCAAGAAAACACTATATTATTTTTAATTCATATTTTACGATTTTGGTAGTAGTCATACTACGGAAAGATTAAATTTTAATTTAAATAAAATTATAATTATTATTAACTACGGGAAACAGACAGAGAAAAATACACTCCAGCGCTGTATTATTTATTAAAAATAAAATAATAAAATATTGTATTAAATAAATAGAAGGGTATCAATCCATACTGAGCTGAGTATTCTCTACTTCTACATGAATAGTCCAATTCAATTTCTTGTCAGAAAATATTTAATCAATTTAACAAATTCCGTTAAATGAAAAGGTTAAAGGATTATAATAAAATTAAAATTATAGCATATTTATTGATTTATCACAGTAATGTATTGAATAAATTCCTAAATATTTAAGGTAGGCTAGCTATCTCGGGAAAGGTCGCCCTCAGCCAATTACCAGCCAATTCAACATTGTAGTAGGCACTAGATGGATTTGAATTTGTACAATCATTTCCTCTTCTGAACATATTTAGACCTTGTAAAATTTGACGGCCATTAACTTGGGTCAATAGTGGTCCTCCCCAGTCGCCCTGCGTACAAAAATATTGTTAAAAACAAATAATTTAATTAATCCCTACATTTTTGTAAAAAAAAAAAGCGGGTCAAATGTTTTGAAAATATGACCTCTCAAAATAACGTCTTTATGAATCTCTGAGGTGAAATTTGATTTTAATTTTTTTATCGTAAAATAAAGTAAACTTATGGCGTAGTTCGTTAACATAAATGTATGAATACAAGTATATATAAGAGTTTTAATGCAAACCTAAAAATAGTAATTGTAAAATAATAAAATCTTTGCACCCAATCATAGTAGATTAAATAGATCAGTCAATATTATTTAAAATCTATAATAAACTATGCCATTTAATCAATAGTTACAAGAAACATGATTTCATTGGATGGCCATAATATAAAGTTTAGTCCAAAAACCTTGACATTGGATTTTTGGGAGTGGTCGAGCTATTGCAGCTCACCCCACTTTCATCTGGGGCCCCAGATGAAAGTGGGGGGGGGGGGGGGTCCCCCTCAGGGGAGAAGGGGCCCCCCACTGGCGATGATGCCTGTACAATAACCACTGCAAGTGTGAAAGATACAGCAGGGTTTGCGATAAGATTCTCTGCTCTGATGCCTTAGCGCTCATCTAAAATGGCCATTCTGATACTTCCATAGCATGTCGTCATGAGCATTCTCATCCCGCATACATATTGTATATCCGCAAACACTCGGAATCAAACAATCAATAAAGATGTTGTAGATATTAATGAAAATATTTAAGTAATCCAATATATTACAACCAGGAAATACGGGGTGAAGGCTAGAATCTATAAATATATTAAATAAAGCGTAATTATTAAATATTACCGCGCAAATTCCAGCAATATTGGTAGTAGTACAGATGAGTTCATCCGGAAACATTGTACTTGCTATATCTGCATATTCGTTGTTACAGTCAGCAGAATTCATTAACGCTACGTTCGCAAACTGTAGTCTTGGAGAGTAAATCCTGCTGCCTGATGTTCTACCCCAACCAGCAGTAATTGCTGGGGTAAAAGGAACTACAGTTGGACTAACAGGTTGAACAGGAATAGATGGCACTGTACCATAATCTTAAACAAAAAAAGACAGTAATATATTTTCAAAGATGATAAATAATATTTATAGTAACAGTATAATAGTAATCAGTATATTCTTAGTAATTAGTAAATAAATAGTAACATTTTCTACGACCACTGGTACAATAATTATACATTTTTATACGTTTAAAAAACACCGCTGAGTCAATATTCAACTCACAAAAAATAAATTTCAGTTACCATATTAGCCACAATTGTATAGGTAATTAAAACTCGCAAAATCATACATTTTCAGTTTTAATAGTACATTACGCGTCGAGTGCGGAAAGTAGCATTTTGCATGCGAGTGTGGAGTTTGCACCCGAGCGACAGCGAGGGTTGTAAAACCACACGAGCAATACAAAATGCCGTTTTCGCTCGAGATGCGTACCGTACTTTATCTACGATTGTTAGATTTAATTATAAATACAGAAAAAAATAAACTTGCTGTATGTAAGTTCGTATCTCTCTCTTGATAAAGATGGCATTAATTCTTGAGTTATATTTTTTGCCGAATTAATTATTTCTGATGGAGTATTATTCTCCACATTTTCGTCAAAGTCACTTAATTCACTCATTGTTTTTCACTAAAAACTCGATATAAACAGCTTCTTTAATAAAAGAACAGCAAATTAGTTTTGTTAAATGTAAACAAACTAGCTAATCGTGCGTAAAGCTGAAGAATTCCTCTTCTTTACCGCACTAGTGTGGTAAAGAAGAGGAATTCTTCAGAACTATGAGACGCGCATGCCCAATAAATACAAGTACGTAAATAATTACTTTCAACGCATCTAAACAGAGATATAATGTTTATATTTCTTATCAATCGTAGATAAAAATAGTTATTTAAAGTGAATCCTAATAAAAGGCAAAAAACTATAAGAACCTGTTTGGTGTTTAGGAACCTGTTACGTGTTTAGGAACCTGTTTGGTGTTTAGGAACCTGTTACGTGTTTAGGAACCTGTTACGTGTTTAGGAACCTGTTAGGTATTTAGGAACATGTTACGTGTTTAGGAACCTGTTAGGTATTTAGGAACCTGTTAGGTGTTTAGGAACCTGTTAGGTGTTTAGGAACCTGTTACGTGTTTAGGAACCTGTTAGGTGTTTAGGTACCTGTTACGTGTTTAGGTACCTGTTAGGTGTTTAGGTACCTGTTAGGTGTTTAGGAACCTGTTAGGTTCTTAGGACAAAGACCAGCCTAGTTCAAGAACATGATTGAAACTTAAATCAATTTGATACTTATTTACTTTTTAAATAATTAAGAGCTCCACATGCACGCTGATACGAGTTAATTTCTATTCTTTTGTTTTACCTTCGAAGGTCATAGATTTGAAATGAACAATTTATAGCTCGGTCACTATTGTTGTATAGTAGGTACGTTGCTGTTTGGTCCCAAATTAATTTTAAAATGTGTACTTTTAAAATTGCAATTATTGATCCATATGCTGGTCCATATACTTGTTTTATATATTATATGGTATACAATGTTTTTAATTTTGCTTCCGAGCTTACCGAAGGGAACGGAAGCTATGTGATTGCTCTGAAGAAAGAAAATATTTATTACCACCTGTTTCAAAAATTCCATGACAGGAATCTATTTTAGTCATCAGGGAACATATTTTTTGTTCCGTGTCTGCGTGTCGGACTGTAGGTCTGTTGGTTTGTCACTAAATTTTTGCGAAACAACACATCTTAAAAACTGCGCGTCCGATTTAAAAAAGAAAAAATATTGTGGAGAAACGATTGAGAACTAACCCATGCGGTATATTCAGGGTATAGCCGACCTAAGCCGATTTTTTTTTTATGAAACTACGAGTAGATCCAAAATGGAGCAAAACGCCTTCAAGTGCACGTTTCTATCTCATTTGTTACCGAGATATGATTTTTTTTTTTTTTTTTTTTTTTTAAACAAACATAGTTATTTGCTAATAAAACCGCTTTTTCTTGGCAAATATAGTGAGAGTTAAAATATAAAGTTTTAATTTTTATAATTATTGAACACTTGAACTGTTATTTCGGTTTATTAGGTAATATTTTCTAAAAATGAGAGATGCACTAGTTTTATGAGAGATGCACTAGTTTTATGAGAGATGCACTAGTTTTATGAGATATGCACTAGTTTTATGAGAGATGCACTAGTTTTATGAGATATGCACTAGTTTTATGAGATATGCACTAGTTTTATGAGATATGCACTAGTTTTATGAGAGATGCACTAGTTTTATGAGATATGCACTAGTTTTATGAGATATGCACTAGTTTTATGAGAGATGCACTAGTTTTATGAGATATGCACTAGTTTTATGAGAGATGCACTAGTTTTATGAGAGATGCACTAGTTTTATGAGATATGCACTAGTTTTATGAGATATGCACTAGTTTTATGAGAGATGCACTAGTTTTATGAGATATGCACTAGTTTTATGAGATATGCACTAGTTTTATGAGATATGCACTAGTTTTATGAGATATGCACTAGTTTTATGAGATATGCACTAGTTTTATGAGAGATGCACTAGTTTTATGAGATATGCACTAGTTTTATGAGATATGCACTAGTTTTATGAGAGATGCACTAGTTTTATGAGATATGCACTAGTTTTATGAGATATGCACTAGTTTTATGAGATATGCACTAGTTTCATGAGATATGCACTAGTTTTACATGAAATTTAACGCTGATTTTTAAAATGCTGTGAAAAGTAAAAAATATTTGAGGTGGATTGGAGAAAAATGAGGTTTTATAAGCAAAAATCCTTCAAATCATCATTATTACATCGGCAGCGGATTGAGATGGAAAAGTTCGCTTTGCAGCGTTTTGCTCGATTTTGGACCAAGTTTTACCTATTTTTTTTTTCTTTTTAGGTCGGTTACACCCAGTGTAGTATTTTATTTTTAGGAAATAATGGGTAGAATAAGCCCACTTCGTTAGTTACTTCTTTGACAAAAAACTGTGTATAAAAAGTAAAATCATCGATTAAATCTTATACTTCTCATGAATGTAGTTAATGTAGTATCTTTCTTCAGTACAGCTATGTCAGCGCCATAAACTCCGTTGAAAAATGGGTTGATGAAAATTTCTTCTCTCCTGAATGAGTACCTTCCTCCTCGTGGTAAAGTAGCTGACACTGAAGTTGCTCTTTCTCCACCGGGCCTTTTAAATCATAAATTATTATTTTTCTGTTAGTTTAAATGAAGCAACTATAATTTTGCTGAGACTACTGCTCGTAAATATTTGTATTATCGGAATTTCACTGAACACTTTTTAGTACCTTAAATTATTACTTCTTTGAAACACTGAAATAAAAGTATCGCATTTTAAATGGTAAATTCTATAATAATTACTACGTTTCCACGATGTTTATATACGGATTGAATCCTAATTTGGGATTTTACAAGTTAGGTGTTTCCATAAGTAGTATTGAATCCGTTTTTTTTTTTTTTTTTTTTTTTTCGTTTTATTGTACATTACAACTACAAAATTACATTGTTATAAGTAATAAGGATAACTGTTTTACATGGCGTGGTACACTTGATGTGAGATACTGTCCAGTGACAGAACTCACCGTTAATGACATGAGTTTAACATGCTAACAAATGTGAATTATGCATCCTTTTTCTTTTTTAAAAAATATTTAACAAGTCACGTGGCTGCCTTTTGAGTCATCGGAGAGAATTTCCAGGAATGTGATTTGAAGATAGGTTTTTTACTAAAGGATTAGGATGATAGGGTACGGAATCATGAAAGGATTGATATCTGGAAGTGGCTAGATCAGAATTAAAGGGTACTTTTAGGTCGCTATGAAGTATGAAGTTAGAAACAAAGAAGGGAGCATTAATTATTCTCCTTAGGATTTTAGACTGAAGGGATTGGATGCGGTAGGAGTTAGAACGCTTGGTACAACCCCATAATTCGATGCCGTATGTCCATATGGGTTTTATCATTGTCTTATATTATATGAGAAGTTTGCTATGTGTACTGAGTTGTGATTTGTAATGTAAGAGCCGGTGTAGTTGTTTATAACGACGGTTGGTTTCTTGTCTTTTGAGTTTTGTGTGGTGTGCCCAGGTTAAACGTCGATCAAGGTGTAACCCAAGGTAGCGGACAGTACTAGAATGAGGAATAGGGATTTGGTTAAGAGTTACAGGTTCGCAAATACCATGTCACAGAGCAAAGGTAACGTGGTAGCTTTTTGTTTCGTTGATCTTTATTCTCCATTTCTTCAGCCAAATTTCAAGAAGTGTAAGATGTTGTTGAACATGGTCAGAAGCTGTATGAGAAGATTTGAGAGAAGAATGAATGCATTTGTCATCTGCGAAAGATGAGGATGTTCAGGAATGTCAGATGTGTAAAGGGAATATAGGATTGGGGCTAGGATACTTCCTTGGGGTACACCTGCTTTTTATCAGGAAAATTGAAGAAGTGGAGAGGTTACAAAAACATGGTAGAATCGGTTTTAAAGAAAGGATTTTAGGATCAGGTAATATGTGAATGGAAGGATGCCCTTGAGCTTCCAAAGTAATCCGACGCGTCGTGCCAAACCCTGTCAAAAGCCTGGGCCTCATCTAGGAAGACCACCGAACAATACTTTTTCTGTTCAAGGGAGGAGGAGATTATATCTATAATTCTGTGACATTGCTGGATTAGGATTATGGAATGCCGTGAGTGGAAACCTAGCTGGTGATAAAGTATGATATTGAAGGAAGTAATAATGGGGTTAATTCGACGGAGTAGAAGCTTTTCTAGAATTTCCCCCATTACTGAAAGGAGACTAGTCGGACGGTAGGAAGACGATAAATGGGTAGGTTTGGAAGGTTTGTGGATCATGATAATGTTTGCGAATTTCCATAAGACAGGGAAGTAGGTTGTTCGAAGGACTGACCTGTAGATATAGGTGAGGTAAAGATGCTTTTTTTGGGAGGAATTTAAGGATGTTGGATGTGATAAGATCATAGCCGGGGGCTTTATTTTGAGGTAAGTGCTTTATTAAGTATGACACATCAGAGGGATTAAAGGCTTTTGAAGGAGGTGAGAGTTGGAGAGGAATTCCCAGATCTTGGAGTATAGTTCTTGAATGAGCAGGATCAAAAATGTCAGAATGCGGAGTAAATTGATGTGATAGATGTAGGGCAAATTGCTCTGCTTTATCCTTATCACTTCTTGTCCAGGATTGATCAGGTTTAAGGAGAGGAGAGGGGATGATCGTGTGTTTAAGGATTTTTCGGGTTGCATTCCAAAGGGATTTGTTTTCTGTGGTCAAGTTTTTAGTGTAGTCTGTGAACTGTTCTGCCTTATATGCTGTCAATGTAGAAGTTAGTCGTCTAGTAAGTCTATGATGGGTTTTTATTACTTGGACATTTGTACCCCGTACCCTTTGTACCAAAATTTAAACATAGTTTCACTAACTTAGAAACATTCCCGGACATGTGTTCAACCATTCCCCAAAATTTCATCGCTATCAGATGAAAGATATAGATTATAGAAATATTTTTCCTTTATTTTGCAAATTACCCCCTTCTAAATGAACATGAACATATGGCAAAAATGTACACTTTTTACCAGAATGAACCCCAATAAGAGGTGAGCTAGAATGAGCCCTAATAAGAGGTGAGCTAGAATGAGCCCCAATAAGGGGTGATCTAGAATGATCCCCAATGAGGATTGAGCTAGAATGAGCACGAATGAGGTGTATGCTAGAATGAGCCCGAATGAGGGGTGAGCTAGAATGAGCACCAATGAGATGTGAGCTAGAATGAAGGGTGTAGGCTAGTGTACCTATAAAATTCAAAATAAACATACATCTACATAATGTATATAGTTAACAAGGTAAATAAATAGTCTAAGTCAAACTATATATACTCACCGAACCACACAATGAGCAACAGTCAAAATAATTTTGGTGGTAAGTACAACTCCACTGCATACAGTTCTCGAACCAGTAGAATACTGTATTACTAGTCGTGCAACAAATGAGTATTGATCTCTTGCAGCTGTTGTTCCACCAAATATCCTTGAACTGATATCCACATCTAAAACAATACATAAGAGTGTATTTATTAATTGGCAATTTACAATATCTAACTTACTCAACCCTAAGCGCTATTAGGGACAATCTTAACCCAAGAAATTAACATACTATCTAGCCAACGCTCACAATTGGGTGTGATATTTGGTAGTACGCAGATCAAAGCATTGGGGCATACATATGGATTTGGCGCCTAAGTAATAAATAATGTTAGAAAGGACTTATTTATTTATCCATGTCTAAAATATAATAATAAGTAAAATAAACTAACCACCTCTCTAACCAGTATATTCTAAACCCCAGTAATAAGATTAATCTAGTAATTAAAAGAGAATTAATAGAAATATTTTAATATTTATTTTTTAGAATGCAGAAGCGGAATCTCTAAAACAAATGCTATAATTAATACTTTTCTCGTATATTCTTGGAAAAAGGATAAAAATAATCTATATAAACATAATTTTATAGTTTCATTTTTTTTTTATAGTTTTAAATTATATAGTTCATGTTTAATTTACCTAACATTAAGAAATAAACTATTAATTCATTGATCCTTTCAATTATAACTAATAAATATAGAAATACAATTTATTAAAATTATTTAGTATTAGAGATCAACACTGAAAATGGTACACCAATAGCTAAGTAGCTCTTCATTTCTACTTTTTTCTCTCTAGGACTACTCTTTCATAATATTACACGTTACTATTATTAATGTCTAAATACATAAATAGATTAAGATAAATTTAACTAAGGCATTATATGTTACCATTTATTTTATTTATATTTGTATCTCCATCAGTATCAGCAACTCCGCTCTGTAAAATATCATTTAAAAAAGATTATAAAGTTAAAAAATTAAATCTTTTTTAAATTTTTAAGTTCAAATATAATTTTTTTTTAAATTTTAATTTTAAATTAAATATTTAATTACTATTGGAAATTATATCAAAATTTCGAGTAAACATAATTTTACCCCATGGGATATTGAACCTTGTTATACTCGTACTTGTATTTAAAGAGACTATATTTATAATTTTTTAAAATTGAAATAGTACATTTTTGTGGGATAGGCGGGGGGGATGATTAACTTTAATTTCTTTTATTAATGATTTTTCTAAGCAATATACCAAAATCAATCGAAATCGGTTTTGTTACTATGGACAAAGATTAGATTTTTTTTTTTTTTTTAACTTTTTTGGATTTAGAAGACTTCAAATTACATTGAAACATGGCTCCAAAATTAGTGTTTTTGTGCAGGGCCGTACCCAGGTGCTCCTGCGTACATGGCTAACCTGTAAAAGTGCGCTCTACCGGGGGGTCCGGGGACTTCCCCGGAACATTTAAGAAATTTTAACGTCAGTGAAACACATTTTTAAACAATACTGGCTCTTAAATGTTAAAGAAATGTTTCATTTTTACTGGTCTTATATTACTTTGCTTTGTAAGTTTCATCGCACATTTCCGTTTCCCCAATTTTAAACCACTTCCCGTGATTCAATCTTTCCCAAATTTTGCACACAGATACAACTAAGGTGAAGAATACAGAAACCAAAAACAAAAGAACAAAAAACAAAATGGCGTCAAATTTATTTGCTTTTTAAGTTTCATCGCACAGCTATTACCCCAATTTTGAACCACTTACCGTCATTCAATCTTCCCCAAATTTTGCACATAGATACAACTAAGGTGAAGAATACAGAAACCAAAAACAAAAAAACAAAATGGCGTCAAATTTATTTGCTTTCTAAGTTTCATCGCACACCTGTTACCCCAATTTTGAACCACTTACCGTCATTCAATCTTCCCCAAATTTTGCACACAGACACAACTAAGGTGAAGAATACAGAAACCAAAAACAAAAAAACAAAAAACAAAATGGCGTCAAATTTATTTGCTTTTTAAGTTTCATCGCACAGCTATTATCCCAATTTTGAACCACTTACCGTCATTTAATCTTCCCCAAATTTTGCACATAGATACAACTAAGGTGAAGAATACAGAAACCAAAATAAAAAAAGTTGAAAATAAGACCAGTTTAAAAAAATGGCATTTTTATATTAATTATTAGTTATTAAAAACTCAAATTTAACTCCATGCTACACTATAATAACTCCTTTTTTTACGGTTCAAGATTAAATGGTTGATATAAATAAATTGGTTGTGCGTGAAGTCTCACGTAAAAAGGGTTTCGTTGGTATTGTAAACATAAAATTAGTTAGTATAAGGGGAGGGGGGGGGGGCAATTTTTGATAGACAAAATGGCATGAAAAATTAACACTTTCCACAAGTGTAATATTTTTTATAACCTACTCATCAATACCTTTCATTTAGTATCTACCTTTTTAGGCGAGACAGGAATTATACGCCATTTTGGATTCCCAGTTAATCAGATCAAATTGTTATTATTATTAGCAGGGCTCGATTTGAGGCGGAACGGCGTTCCGGGACCTCTCTCTCTGATAAATAAAAAAAAAAATTATCGGCATAAGATTTGCACTAATAGTGTGGGTTTATGTCTAAAACTGCTTAAAATGCTGTTTTTGAACGTTTATTTTTCAAATTTTCCCGGGGGAAGACCCCCGGTCCCCCTTCTATAAGGGGAGGGGGGGAGGGTAGGTTGTAGTTCCGGCACCTCAATTTCTAGAAATCAAGCACTGATTATTAGTAACAGCAGAAATATAGTTGTAGGTGGGGTTGTACGCGAAATGTTGATGTTTTTTGACAAAATGGCACGGAAAATATTTAACACTTTCCACAAGTGTTATATATATTTTTGTAATCTACTCTTCAATACCTTTCACTCAAAATTTTTAGAAAAATATTTTTTTCGCGTGACATGAATTATTCGCCATTTGGATTTGAACAGCAGATAATTTTGAGTTTGCTATATTTTTCCTGTGTGCGCTTCACAACGATCTTTATTACTGGAACGTTTCATGTTTTTATCTTTTTTGATTTATAAGTTATTGGAGCCATACAGAGTGACAGACAGACAGGGGAATGAAACTATAAGGGTTTCTTATTTGGGTTTTACCAACGAAACCCTAAAAACGTTAATTTCTAACAATATTTTTCATTTTGCCATTGTGAAGTAAGTACTATTTTTCCCTCTTCTCTATTTTGCGCCCTTCTCAAACCTGCGCCCTTGGCAGGGGCCACCTTCACCACAGCCTCGGTACGGCCCTGTTTTTGTGTGACCAACCGACCAACCCACCCAATTTTACTACCTCTCAAATTTCATTAAAATTGGACTAAAAGTCGACCAAGAAGTCATGGAAATCTGAGGAGTGCGCTAGTGTCATTTTTTGGTGTCATGTATAGTCAGGTTTAATTAAAATAGACCACTGTCAAAAAACACAGTGTTGTTCTTTTGTTATTAATAATTTTATTTTTGATAACTACAATATTTTTTGCAACAGGCAACACTGTACCTGATAAGAAATCACATTATTTATTGATTTTTCATAGTAATAATATTAATATTCTTTAAATCTAAATCGATTTTCTTCTTTCTTAATCATATTTTTTCTTCCTCTTTTGTATCTGAGTTTGATTTTTGATACTTTACTTTTTTATTTCTGTTTGTTAACTGTATCTAGTCCTATAATATTAAAAGTTTTGTATTACAATAAAATTAATATCTATTTTATAATTTTAAAATTCCGTTATAAAAATAATGATATTCTAAGATAAGTTTCACTGGTTATTTTATTTAAAAAAAAAATATAATGGGGAAAAACAAACTAGAAATTCGCTAATATTATTTCAATTAATTATCATAGAGAGCAATAATTTTTATAAAAACAAATACATATTAGGTTTGTTCCAACCCCGTTATTTGTAGCGTTCTTTGCATTTGCATCGTTTAGGATAGTTGTGACTATAATTCGTACTGTATAAAAACAAACAAAACAGGAAACCTAACAGATTGGAAACCTTCCTGTTGTTATTTGTGAGATTTGACATAACTGCGCATGTCATACACAAACTAGAAATGGATATTGTCTTAGCACCCGACTGTACAGACTTCGGTAATACTCGAAAGTCCCGACTTTAAACGACTAAGCTTTCAGTTTCTCCCGTGTTCATGACTTCTTGATCGACCTTTAGTAGATTTGATGAATTATTTTTTTAATTACATGTTAATTGTTTAATAAGTAACGCGGCCACTGCCTCTTTAGGCGTCGAGGAGGGTTTTGTGGAATAGATGGAGATGATAGGATTTTGGACTAAAGGATTTGGATGGTGGGATATGGAGTCATGGAAGCTTTTGTACCGGGAGGAGGCTAGGTCATGGATAATGGGACTTTAAGGTCTCTGTGGAGGATAAGGTTGGAAACATAGAAAGGAGCATTGGTTATTCTTAGGATTTTAGATTGGATGGTTTAGATACGATAGGAGTTGGAACGCTTGGTGCAACGCCAAAGTTCAATGCCGTATGACCATATGGGCTTAATTATAGTGTTATAAATGAGTAATTTGTTATGCATGTTGAGTTTCGATGTATGGTGTAGGAATCTGTATAAAAGTTTGTAACGTCTGTTGCAGTCTTGTCGTTTGAGTTTTGTGTGGTGTGCCCATGTTAGACGCCGATCCAGGTGTAACCCAAGGTAGCGGACAGTGCTAGAGTGAGGAATAGGAGTTTTGTATAGGAATACAGGTTTGCAGTTGCCGTGTCTTAAACTGAATGTTACGTGGATACTTTTATTCATAAGTATTTAGCCATAAGATATGTTGGTTCGCGAAAATTGAGTGACAATGTCTGAAACGGATTTCTGTCTTGGAAGTTTTGAAATCTGAGACATAAAATATTTTCATACTTCAGAACAATCACATAGCTTCCGTTACCTTCGGTAAGCTCGGAAGCAAAACGGGGCAAAATTAAATTAATTCAACAATAATATGTTAAAAATATTAAAATAATTAAATTTTACGAAATAGAATGTGAGGGAGCTACGTGCCATTTTAATTGATAGAATATTTTAAAATTATTTCAAATCCTAGGTAATGGAAGCGTTGTAATAGTTCCAAAGAACGAAGTTTTGTCTTGGAATTCTAAAATTTCTAGTCTGGAATCCATTTTAGACATCAGGAATGTTTTTTTGGTCTCGTTCTTTCTGTCGGTCTACCCTTCAACAATTTTGCGAACTGCAACATCTTAAAAAGAACTTGCCCGATTATATTACAATGTCGATGGTACGCCACTTTTGATTTTGTATTAATTGCAACCGTCTATGCACATAATATAATTTTGAATAAAAATAAAGATTACCCCACTGAAAATCGAAATCATACTTCATAAAAATTATATGTATAAAAATAGTAACAATGTAACACCACCTAATGATTGTGTTGATCTACTAAAGCTAAAGGACGAAAGTGTTCATGAAATTATTTAGTATTAGAAACACATCCATCTTAGATTTCGAAGCTCTTATACATAGATATAATAACAACGATCATACTGATGGTGACAAAATAAAATGGGTGCCTAGTTTTTGCTACCGAGGTTACCGAAGGTAACGGAAGCCATGTAATCAATCTGGAGAAGACATTTTTTGGGTCCCCGATTTTAATAATTCCAAGACAAAAATCCGTTTCAGACATTAGGATACATTTTTGGTTCAGTGTCTTTTTGTCGATCTGTCAATTTTTGCGAACCAACATATCTTAAAAACTACTTGTCTGATATTATTGAAATTTTGATGGTAGGTCATAATTAGCTCATTGTTGGTCTCATATAAGTTTCAACCTTATGCGCCCATTTGTTTCTCTTCCATATGCTCACAAAAATACATTTTTATTTATACCTATATCTTCAAAAGTACTAATCTGATTTTTATGAAATTTTGACGGTTTTTCGAAAGTAGACCGCAGATAGCCCCAAATTAATTTCAACCATCTGGCCTTCTTAAATTTTGCTAAATTGATACTTTAATTAATCAAAAAATCAAAGTAATTTTTTCTGATTCAAAAAACGGGGGAAAATGAAATAAATTGGATAATAATAGGTTTTAAAAGCATAAAATAATTAAATTTACGAAATAGGACGCAAGCTATGTGCCACACTAAAAATTGGCAGAGTATTTTTACTAGATTCTTCCCGCTATTTATACTATACATACTAAAAAATTTTAGGATACTACATAAAGAATTATGTTTTACTTACTGATGAAGTAATACCCAAGATAATGAGCAAGACTGCCACTTGTAACTGCATTTTTGAATTATAAAAGAACACTGTGATATTTGGAAAGAAAATTAGGTTTTTTATACGCGAGGTTACATTTAGTTTATCTTTATCATATGATTATGAATTATACGCTTTTAATGTTTACTCTTTGATAAGGGGTCCTTGTTTTATAATTGAAGACAAATTTTTAAGACTGGTAGCGAGGCACATGGGTATTTTTGTATTAACCTAAATTAGTAAATATTTTAATCTATAAAACTGCATGGGTTTCTAAAATAAAAAATGACAAATTGAGGAAATAAGTTTGTTTGGTTAGTAAAAAATTAATAAATATATTCTATAAGATTGGTTTAAACTAAAATTACAGTTATAGATATGAAATATTCTGTAGCATTAAAGTTTTTGCTCATCAGTGATTTTCTGGTGCTTAGATTTCTTTGTATTAGTGGTTTTCTAGTGGTTAGGGAATGAATTTCCATTTTTTTATAGATTGATTTGGGCTACATTGGAGCTGTGTCTAAGGCTACACTTACATTATGATATAGAAGAATTGTCTGATCCAATGTCGTCCGGCGTGAGTCTACTCTGGACGTAGTTACACCCGATCTGGAAGCGTTAGCAGTTGTGGAGGTAGAAGTACCATGAGTGACTCTGAGGATGATATTTTGTCTTAATTTATACAGGGTGGCGCAGTGCGGATGACCACATTTGAAATGGTCACCATGTGCTTGATACTAGAAGTAGGAGATTGATATAAAGCAAATTTTCAGGCAAGAATGTGGAAGTTTACTGGACATAAGACAAATTTTTAAATGTGGAAGATAATGTCCGATAAATGACGCCTTGTCGATTTACACATTCTTAGAGGAGCTTGGCGAAATTGCGCATCACATTATTTAACATCATGTCAGGGAATCTGATTTTTCATCCCCTATTCAAAGGATAACGAAATGGATACTGTCCTCATATGGTTCCAACAGGACGGAGCCTAAGCACACACTAGTGTTCATGGATCGCGTGCGTCAAATTTTTCTCGGTCGTGTGAATAATGTGGAAATCGACAAGGACGTCATTTATCGGATATTATCTTCCACACTTAAAAATTTGACTTATGTCCAGTAAACTTCCACATTTTTGAAAATTTGCTTTATTTCAATCTCCTGGCTATCTAATTTTTCGGTTATTGCAGGCTTCGTTCCGCTGGACCCCATAAATAGATATATGAAAACACATAATTTCAATTTTTTTCTACCTATTCAAACCTTTTTCCAATGTTTTAGGAATTTTTAATGTTTCAGTATTTTTTTTTTAGTCTATTAATTTTTTTTTTCAAAACTTAGATTTGAGGACTAATTTTTGTCTAAATTTCGTTTATTTTTATTTTGGAATTTTTCTTCCTATAAAAATACACTGAATTTTGATTGTTTGTCCCCATATAAGGGGGTTAAATATTGAAGGTAAAAAAAATGTTTATGTTTAAAGTAAAATTTTTCATATTTTTTTTTCTCTCCAAAAATTCCAAATCTGCTATCAAATATACATATTTGAATTTGAAATTTTAAAGGCCTGGGGAAGCTAAAAGGGTGTTTCCTCCTAGGGCGCGATACTATGGAAACAAACTCTCCGGAAATAGGGGCAAAGTAAAAGAAGAGGAATAACCACGATCTGAAGTTACTTAATTCTGAGGGAACATAATAAATAAAAAATCGGTCCAAGATAACTCAGACAAACTTTCTCATATACAAGTTCATAATTATTCAGCACAGTGTTTTCCCTTTGTTAGTTTTCGTATGTACATTTAACTATTATTGAAAATTTTATCAAAATTTATCATAAAAATAACATCTCCTGGGCGGGGAATCGAACCCGTGCTCTCTCCATCCGTGTTTTAAGCTTTTTTCTCAGGAACTAAATTTTTCCCGGGAAAACTTATATGGTTAGATTCGCATTTAAATGGGCTACATTTTAGATTTTTTTAAATCAAAATTGTCGGAACCGTTTTCGAGAAATAATTTTGTTTTTCGTTTTTTCAAAATTTTTGGGGGATAGCACCCCCAAATTCAGAGCTAAAAATTCATTCCTCGATTTCGCCTCGGGGCATGATTTTTCTGAACATGTATGCCAAATTTCGTCAAAATCGGTTCAGTAGTTTAGGCTCCAGGCGTCTGCACAGACAGACAACATACGACTGACAGGCTTTTTTAAAAAACTACTTTTTTGGACTCAAGGGACCTCAAAACGTGTAAATCCATCAAAATCTCAAAATGGAATTTTCGCGCCATCACAATACTTTCTCTTTATATGATAAAGTAAAAACATAGCACATAGCCATTGATCCCTACTATAAATATTTTATCGAATCAGGTTCGCCAAGTTAACAAACCTTATAAAATAATGGCTTTTGTCCTAATTTCAATTATGCATTATAATAATAATATTAATTTCAATGTAACTCTTTAATCCTGATAAGAAATTTAAATAATGATAAGTTTTATTTTTTATTCTTTCTTGAATATATACTTTTTTGTTTTTCCTTAATTACATAATCTTTGTTTGCTTCCTCTGTCAAGGCTCGCCAAATATTAACCTTAGACATACATAATACTGTGTGGGTTAAAATTTTTAATAAACATGGAAACAATAAAATTCTTTGTTTGTAAAATGTATTTCCTTATTTTGTTAAAACTAATATAAACGAGAACTAATGTTGTTATTAACGTATTTTATCTAGGATTGATACAAAATATAAACATTTTATCTCTGTTTCGATGCGTAAGAAGTGATTCTTTTTGTGGTTGTACTCATTGCGCATGCGCTTTCTTACTTCTTCTTTTTTTCTGCCCTAGGGAGGAAAAGAATTCTTCACCTTAACGCACGATTAGAGTGTTAGTTTACATTTATCAAAACTAATTTGATTTTTATTTAATTAAAGTAACTGTTTATATCGAGTTTTATGAGTGATTTAAGTGATTATGTGACGAAATATTTTGACGAAAATGAGGAGAATAATACTCCTCCCGAAATAATTAATTCCGCACAAAATACAACTAATAAATTAATGCCATCATTATCAAAAGAAAAATACGAACTTACATACAGGAAGTTTATTAAATATTTTTTTCCTGTATTTATTATTAAAATCCAACAATCGTAGATAAAGTATGGTACGCAACTCGTGCAAAAACTGCATTTCGTGTGGTTTTTCTACTCTCGCTGTCGCTTGGGTGCAAACTCCACACTCGCATGCA
Source organism: Gerris lacustris (assembly GCA_951217055.1). Taxonomy (NCBI): domain Eukaryota; kingdom Metazoa; phylum Arthropoda; class Insecta; order Hemiptera; family Gerridae; genus Gerris; species Gerris lacustris. The sequence continues at coordinate 11,990,496 of OX578280.1, read as the reverse complement.
AAATGCTACTTTCCGCACTCGACGCGTAATGTACTATAATATTGAAAATCAAGAACAAAAAGGAAACCATCTTCTGTTAAACAATCTTTTATTTTATTTTGGTACTAAATAAAATTCATATTTATATCTAAATATTAAATTTTAATTCCCTCTTTACTTTCTAATATATTGAGAAAATATTATGATGGCGCGAAAATTCGATTTTGAGATTTTGATGTTTGTAAATCAAATGGATTTACACGTTTTGAGTCCAAAAAGTGGTTTTTAAAAAAATGTCTGTTTGTCTGGCGTCTGGCGTCTGTCTGTGCAGACACGTAGAGCCTAAACTTCAAGACTGTTTTTGACGAAATTCGGCGTACATGTTCAGAAAAATCATCCCCGAGACGAAATCGAGAAATGAAGTTTAGCTCCAAGTTTGGGGGCGCTACCCCTTAAAAACTCAGAAACGTAAAAAAATTATTTCTCAAAAAATTTTTCGACGATTTTGATTAAAAAACTCTAAAATGTAGTCCATTTAAATACGAATCTAACGTTATGAGCCGTTTTCCCGGGGAAAAATCGAGTTCCTGAGAGAATAGCTTTAAACGTGTACGCAGAGAGGACGGGTTGGATTCCCCGCCGAGGAGAAGTTATTTTTAAGATAAATTTTGATAAAATGTTCAATAATGATTAAACTTACCTAGAAAAACTCGAAAAATAATAAATGGAAAACAATGGGCTAAGTAATTATGACCTCGTGTATGAGAAAGATTTTCTGAGTTGTCTTGGACCGATTTTTCTTAACTGTAATCCTTATTCATACTTGAGTAGCGGCACCAACCTGCAAGCTAAGTTTATACAAAACACATTTGTGAAGCAAATATTTCTCAAAAGGTATTTTGGAAAACTTATTTTTCCTCCAGAAGGGAGAAAACATTAACTTTCCACCCTACTTTATAGGGAGGAAAGAATCCCATTACAGCCTAGTTGTGAAAATCGTGGCGGAAAGTAAAAATCGTGGTGGAAAGTAACAGTAGAGCCAACTTATTATTGTTTAAAAATCAGTGTTGCCTCCTTTGTAACTAGTAGCAGTTTCTTTTTAACTGAATGACTCGACTGCTTAACAGCTTTTTTAAAAAAAATATTAGAGTTTAAATAACACGTACTTTTGATTGCCGTGATGCTTTAATTTTTATCGTCATTTTAAAATGTTGCATGACTTCATAATTGAGTTTAAACAAGACGAATACAAAAGAGGTAGGTTACGTCTAATCAGGTTATATTTATGTTTTTGATTTCTCGTATTTTAGAGATAAACACAAATAAATTAAATGCTATTCATTAACGTCATTTTGTAGTATTATTAAACATTTTAATTATTATTATAGTTACATAGTTATAAGTCATTAAAGAAATCAAATAAAACATACATAGTTGGAATTGATGATATATTTTTTTTTTTACTGCAAGACGTTATACTTTTTCTTTTGTTTTTAAAAGTCATTTTTAAAATTAAAGGTACAAAAATTTGTAAATTTAGTTATTAATACCTAAATAAATAGATAAATCGACATCTTAGGTTTTATTTGTGTTGATTTTCTCCCTTCTAGAGGAAATATCTTGTACGTACCACGGGAGCAAAAAGCCATACTACGCTCGCTATAATTAACTCCCTCGGCTACGCCTCGGGATTAAACTTCATGGTTCCCTCGGCTGCGCCTCAGGAACAAACTAAATAACTCCCTCGGCTACGCCTCGGGATTTAGACAGTATGGTTCCCTCGGCTACGCCTCAGGAACCAACCAAAACGCTCAGGGAGTAATGACTTTGTTTCCTCCCTTGGTGCGTAAATAACTACTGCTCACTCTCAAATTCTATTAAAGTAAAGATTTGTACAAGGTGACTTATCTTGACGTAAAAATAAACAACTGACTTTTATATAATGCTGCTTTATTTTTAAATATTATAAAACATTTAATCATTCGGAATTATGGGTGTTTATATCTATTTATTTTTATGATTAGCAATAAATTAATTATTAAAGCAAAAGAAATATTATTATGTAGTTATCTTAAATTAAAATTAGAATAGATGCATCTTGACCCTCTTAGATAAATGTATAATAAATGCTCTAAGTAAGACAAGGCAGTTATTTTTTAGGAATTTCTTCGATCGTTGTCTTTTACTTATATAGAAATATATAAGTATTAAGATATTATAATTTTAATAATTGCTGTTTTTGAATTTCATATTCTGTACATTAATTAAACAATTAAATAAATCAGTAGAATCGTTTTCATATCTGTTCAATAGGACTATAATGTTGAAATCACAGGTTATTGACACAATATAATAGGATGTCTATATTTACTGTGTTATGTAAAAATGGTTTTCATTTATTTGATTGTATTTTCATAGAATGCTTGTGTACTTGTGTACTTTAAGTTATTAAATTTATAATTCTTATAGGCTTATAATAATGTTTAACCACTGCACGGAGTAGGAAAGAGACGGAGTCCCCACTCTAGCACCTTGCTATGGGTGACTCTCATTCCTTTCATATCTTTAGTTTACATTTGTTTTGATTTTCATTCAAACCTGTTAATTATTTAAATTCATTAAAATATTTTAACTTTGTAACAATAATGTATTTTTATGTTATTTATTGTTTTTTTGTTGGAATGGAAATATATTATTTATTATTATTATTATTATTATTATTATTATTATTAAACAATTTTGTTCGTATTCGCTTGAAAGTTTAGACTATCCATTAAAGTTTAGTTTTTTCGGCTATCCAGCTTAGATAAGAGGAGACTTTAGTATATACTCCAGGATATCCAGGTTCCGCACATTTGTACCCGTACGAAACAATTCCAATAACATAAGTGATTCCACTTTGCTTATACATCAATGGCCCGCCAGAATCTCCCTGAAACACATTTAATTATTTATGACAATCAAATAATGGCATAGTTCAAAGGCTGTTTTGCTAAAAACTATATTTATAAAAGTTACAACAATTCTGAATAGTTGAATCCTTAACAGTTAGTCATTTTCCATAAAAATAGTCTGCCAACGAGATTGGCACATAGCTTCCTCGCATTGTAATTTAATGATTTTATGCTTTTAAAGCAAAATTAAAAGACCGCAGACGTTGAAATTAGCGTGCGGTCTATTTTCGACACAATGTCCAACTTTCATAAAAATCAGATGTGTACTTTTAAACATATAGATGTAAATAAATGTATGTTTGTGCGCAAGTGGAAGAGAAACAAATGGGTGCAGGAGGTTAAAGGTTTTTTTATGGGACTAACAATGGGATAGAGCCTTATGAGAGGAGTGGGGTAGGCAAGGGGTGAGGAGGCTAGAGTATAAAAAGGTCGGTGGCCCTAAGATCAGTCCCATTTGCATTCTCTCAGCCTCAAGTGAGGCTCTGTTCCCTCACCTCCATGTTGCCCTACGACAACGAAAGCTCTCATAGACTTCTACCTCATTCCATGACTAGCCGGAATAGAGTAGTTGTTTTATTAGGGCTACCTTTCCTTACCATCAGTGGGTCAAGGTTCCGCCGATCACAGGGTACTCCCGTGGCCACACCTGAAGAAAAACCACGCTCGGCCTCATCCCCATGTCGTTCTGGTTTACAACCTTCGACCTGGTCTAACCACGGCCTGTCTGTTCCCTGTGTCTCCGAACCTTTCTACCGTCGTTTGGAGAACCGCCATCCGGCCATCCCTCTGCCTAGATCTTGAAAGAGTCACCCCTCTCGTGCACTTCCTTCATAGGGGTACCATCATCGACCCAGTCTCTCACCCTAGCCACCAGGGCAATCACCGCGCCTAGACGTGGCCCATTCTTACCTCTCGCTAAAGGGAAACCCCCGGTTGCCTCTTTTATTTTAATATAATATAAGTTCTCTCTGGTCAGGTGATAAGCCATTAATATTTATTCAGTGAAATCCCCCGAGTTTCTCCCTTCTCGTGAAAGATGCGATCGTGAAGGTAAAGTCGGATCTGACAGGATGTCCAATCCCCCAGTTGTCGCGCACGCCATGGAGCGGCGCTGTGCCAAACGATATACATTGTAGTCATAATTAGTTTTTTAAAGGCTCTGGCAACGAAACTATTTAGGCATTTTATTTTATAATTAGACCAAGCCACCAACTCTAAATGATAAAGTAGTGTATTAGCACTGGGAAATAGACACCGATTGCTAAATGAAGCCCCACTCGGGGTGAAATATAGTGTGATAATCCTCCCCAGAACCTTTATTTTAAATGAAGGGCACTTTGTGGTTGGAAAGGTTACAAACAATAATTTATTAATACTTACTTGACATGCATCCTTCTCTCCAGATAAGAAGCCGGCACATAAATTTGTATTCGTTATACGAACGCCAAATCTAAGGAATGCTTCTTCACATGCAGAATTGGACAAAATTGGTACAGTAATTTCCAATTGTTCTTCTACTGATACTTTTCTTTCTGGAATATATTTACAAAAGTAATATCATTAGAATAATCGACAGGTCACAACAAGTCTTCAGTTAATATCGCTTACGAGGTAAAGTAGAGCTCCTTACCCCATGAATATCATAGGCAATTTTGTGACATCGCAATATCATACTTCCTCAGTGTCAATTTTTATGTAAATCTTATATTTAAAATAAGAGTTCTCTAAATTATACCTTTATTCGGAATTTAGCATGAGAATTTTTATTTGTAACTACGAAAGATTTTCAAGTACATTAGAGCGTCGATTATCCGAACTAATGTTTTTAATCAAAAATTCGGATAATCGAAATTCACTAGAAATTTAAAAGGGAAGATGCAAAAATAATCAAACACGTTTATGCAAAAAGCATATTTGTTTTATTTATCTAGTACATAGAGAAAAAAAAAATATAAGTTGTATAACCTAAGATTAATTTGGCATAAAGAAGGTTGTAATACTAGCCTGCTTAATTTTTATACTTAATTTTTCACTATGAATCTCGATTAGTCGAATCCCATGACGTAATTTGAAATTTTTCAGCCACTCAGAACTGAGGATGATTAAAGAGTCACCACTAAGCTTCATGTTTAATTCCACTGCTTTTTCATACAATATGGGTCCATATATGGATATGGGCTGTCCAGGGGCCCATTTTTGCAAAAACCAAGTGAATGCAGCATCTTCCAACAATTTGGGATTTCTATTTTTATGGTTTTACGATTTATACTGCCCTCCTCACTGTCAAGATTAAGTGCACTTAATTTGACCAAGTGATTGAATCAGAATTATTTTTTATTCCCGCACTCGTTGATTTACCAACTCCGAACTTGATAGCCAATGCCTTGGCTTTCACCTTTCTTCAGCCGCTTAATAATTTCAATTTTATCTTTTAATGAAAGCACTACCCGTTTCCTTTTTGTCGACATGTTGTAAGTTTTACTTAAAATATCTAACCACTAACTAATTAAATGTATACCTCACAATGAATGATTTGAAACTGAGAGCATTAACATAACCGGCCAACAGAACAGAAAGGTATTAAATGGAAAAATGCTGCAAATAATTCCACGATTTGCATAGACAAACAAAAGTTAGTTCTTAGTAAACAAATGTTAATATCTGCCCCGTCAAATTGAATTCATCGAAATCTGGTGTCCCTTTATACCTCAAACACCTTATGTGTATTTAGCTGTGGCTTATGATTTTTTTTTTTTTTTTTTCCATGAAGCTAGTTCGGATAATTGAACGTTCGGATAACTGACGTTCGGATAATCGACGCTCTACTGTATATATAATTCATTTAGCCTTAAAATTTGAGAATACATTAATTTATGTTGTTATTTTATAAATATTAGGTGCTAAGTGCTAAGAATATCGAAATTTAATGAATACTTACTGTATCCAATTGTTCCCCATCCTGCTACGTATGCTGAATCGTTAACAAATGAGTTATGCCTTAAATCGGGTGTTATGGGAAGACAAATTGGTTGGACGTATTCTGAAATAAAATGAATTAAATTTGATGATCATATAGACATTTTATTTAAAAACAAAACGAGAAATATCTTTCTGATACAACTTGTACTAAAACACCATTTTAAAACAATCTATATTTGGACTCAGAGAATCACTATACGACATGTAAAGGGGGATAAACTTGGGCATTCATCTCGAATGAGCATGCTTTCTTCCCGAATGAGCATGCATTTTCCCCGAATGAGCATGCGTTCATCCCGAATGAGCATGCATTTTCCCCGAATGAGCATGCGTTTGCCCCGAATGAGCATGCTTTCGCCTCAAATGAGCATGCGTTCATCCCGAATAAGCATGCGTTCATCCCGAATGAGCATGCGTTCGCCCCGAACGAGCATGCTTTCACCCCGAATGAGTTGCTTTCGCCCCGTTTTGTTCAAATTGTTGACAGAGCGAGCCGAATGGATGCGTATTGCTTAACCAGATCCGAGCGTTGTCAGCTCATCAAAGTGAGCATGTGCTCGGTGAGTGCTCAGTGAGGACGGGGTAGACAACTCGGGTTGGGCCGAGCAATATGAGCCGACTCCCCCTTCTCCTTTGTTATATATTTATTATTATTATTATTTTTAATAATATTATTATTATTATTAAGTTTTTGGTAGTTTTCATACTACGGAAAGATTAAATTTTACTTTAAATCAAATTATAATTATCAATAACTACGGGAGACATAATTATTGATAATTATAATTTGATTTAAAGAAAAATTAAATTTATATTATTTAGGAACATTTCTTGTTGTTATTGTTTAATAACAAACTTAGCTAGGAACAAACCTTTTATATTAGCGAATTTTCAAAGAAAATTACGCTATTGCAATGGCTTCAAAAATTTTGAAAATTTTTTCCATGGAAACCCGTTTTAGACCATTCTGAATCGATTCCTAAAATTTAACACTTTTTTTATGTATGTATGTATATATGTGTCACTCCAGACGATATCTCCCCTTAGAATGCACTTAAAAATTTCAAACAAATTTTAAAATGTCAATAATATCAAAAGAAAGGATGAGTTCGTTGGCCAGAATTTTTGGAGTCCATTTAGGGGTCAAATTTTGACCATATATAGGGTCAAAAAACGTGTTTTTTCCATTTTACCCCCCTTTTATGTGAAAATATGATAAAAGTGTAAATAACAACAATTACTGTACTCTTAAAGAGCTTTCCAACGACATGCATCTTGAAGGGTAAATACTATTTTGACTTTTGTACCCCGTACCCCTGTGTACCAATTTTTTTTTTTTCACCCGAGCAAATTCTAAACCAAAATTTTCCTATATTATCATAAGCCAATAAAACGCAGATTTCTTTGAAAATTCGCTCATCAAGTCATGGTGCATGACTGGACTTTTTTATATTCCTGGAGCAACAACCCATTGAAGGCTCAGAACTATCAATGAATATATAGATTGGGAACTTACTATTAAATTTAACCTTTTTGACCAGTTTTAAGAGAGCTATATCAGCTGTGCGGCTATTCTCTTTACCGTAGCTTTCATGTACAATAACTTCCGTTACATCTATGTCCACAGGAGGAACTTGACTTCTTTGGGTACTTCTTAGGTTTACCACTCCCATCCTGACACTAACCCTGTTTTAATAATTATCAATTCAACAATTAATAATAATATAATTACGGAAATATTGATTTTTTTTTTAAATTTAGTTTGAGAATTGATTTTGTATATTTTAATGAAATCATAGTAAATTAAATGAGTTTAGAAGAATTAAATTAAAATATTTGTAATATTATATAAATATATTTTACGAACAGATTGCTGCCGGGATCTTTGTTACAATGAGCTGCAGTTAAAACGAACTGATCAGAAATCAAAGCTCCCCCACAAAGGTATTCAGTGAGTTTTCTTCCTCTTTGCCTCTGGAAACCTATGGCTACTTCCCACGGCCAGTCTCCTATATTAAATAAATATATAATGAATAAATTATATATATATATATATATATATATATATATATATATATATATATATATATATATATATATATATATATATAAAAGCACCCACACCACTCAGCTCGACCGTAGATGTATATTTAAGGCGCCTTCACTCAACTTGGGGGTTCGGTCAGGTAAATAAAAAATCAACTCCAAAACTTTCACATAGCCGACGTTTCGGCAACTATATTATGTTGCCATCTTCAGGGCGAGCCTATATAAAAACAAAAGTAATAGGTAAGAGGAGAGAAGGTAAGAATTTATAACAGTAAAGTAAAAGGTAAACATATAAGTGGAAAATAGAAAAAAATAGAAAAAAGAAAAAACAGAAAAAACCGAGACAAGATCACTTACGTGAAGAACAGAAAATGGAGAGATTATAGCATAAAGATGGGGAAGAGAAACATAAAAGGTAGGGATTGGGAACAGAAGTTAAAAAGAGAGAACAAGGGGAGAGTATATGAAAAAGTAAACAAAGACAGTGAAGTGACAGCTTGGTGGCAGCAGAGCACCTAGTGGTGGAGGCGGCAAGTTAGTGCTGGAGAGCGCTGCGATCTAGCGACAAGAGGAAGAATTATCCGGGCTCTAGGAGAAAAAACAGAACCCCCAAGTTGAGTGAAGGCGCCTTATATATATATATATATATATATATATATATATATATATATATATATATATATATATATATATATATATATATATATATATATATATATATATATATATATATATATATATATATATATATATATACTTCAGCACTAATCAGTAAGCCTTTCCAAGCTGATCTACGAGGGGGATTGAAAAGTATGGTCTCCTAATTTTTATTTTAGTTTTGACTTTTAAAGTGTTCTTTCAACTTGGGGAAAAGCCAGAAGTCTGATAAACTGGTCCAAAAACTAATCGACAACTTTTCGACAGATGATGAAGTGTATTCACGGATTAAAAAACAACAAGTAAGGCGCGCTTCACAGTACGTGAGGCGATAATCGCCGGTTTCTGTACGATTAAGTTAAAATTATTAAGTGTAATATAATTACACTAATTTTAATAGTAATATTCTTTTTCTACTCTTTAAGACCTTTAAATTGATGTATAACATGTTATCGTAACTAAAACAATGTTTAGTCACCCGCCATCTTGAAAATTTTAATAATTGAATATTCTTTTTCTACACTTCAAGACCTTTAAAGTGATGTATAACATATCTTAGTTACTAAGAACTTTTTTTCGTCGCCCGCCATATTGAAAATATTACGTGTGAAATTTTAATAGTTGCATATTCTTTTTCTTCATTTCAAGACCTTTAAATTGATATATAACATGTCATGGTGACAAAAAACTTTTTTTTAGTCGCCTGCCATATTGGCCGTCATCTTGAAAATATTAAGTGTGAAAAATCCAAAATGTGTCCAGTTGTCTCAAATGCTGAGATGCACCTGCGTGCCGAATTTCATGTTCCTAGCTTTAGTATAGTTTATGAATTGAAACAAGCAACGGACAGACACCAACGGGCAGACAGACAGACAGACAGACAGAGGTGTGCAGAAACCTAAAACGTAGAATTTTCGAGCAACAGATTGAAAAAATAGATTTCAAGTTTGGAGGTGTTTGTTACATTAAACGGTGATTATGTTAAAAAAAAGATAATTTTTCTTGAAGCTTAAATAAATTTACTTCACTTTTATGTTATTTATTCATTTTTATTGTTTACTTAATTAAAAATATAACTTGGGAGATCTTAGTTATCACCCCCCTCGTATATTTAATCTAGAAGATGGTTGATTAAATATGGTTTACAAAAAATGATGCCAGAAAAAAAAATAAAAAAATAAAAAATGTACCTAATTGTGAGGGTTTTCCTCCAACTATTCTTTCCACATTGTTTTGTGACACTCCACAGTTAGGTGAATTTAAAAAAATATCATCAAAATTCTTATCATAATCTTCGTCGTTATTTGTAGGACAGCAAATTATTGGTTTGTTTCCATCGTATTCACATACAGATCTGTAAATTAAAGTTAAACTGTATTTATTTAATGTAAAACTAAAAAAAACTAAATTGGAAGCAAAATAATTTGCAGGTTATTTAGATTAATTTAAATAATCTGAGATAATAAATATATTCCCTTTAAGAAAATAAATAGTTTGCCATCAACTTTTAATCTTTATATACATATACATTATCACATAGGTACATTAGGGTGGGCCTTCATCATAGGGGTGAAAAAAAAAGTATTGAAATTTTATGCTCCCAACCCCTAACTTTGTGCGAATACATGAAAAAATTATTTTTGAAAAGTTTCATGTCAATCGGAAAATTTTAAATGGTGCCGCTTTTTATTTGAGAATTGGTATAAAAAAAAATCAATAAAATAGTGATTTGTTCTAGAAAATTTCAAAATATTACGTTTATAATGCAATATTATCCTTGTTTTTATATTATTTACATAAATGATATACTTTTATTAACTAATATAACTCAAAAGTAAGTCAATAAGTAAAGAGATAAAATATTTAGAGATATACATACATAGCAAAATAGTGAAAATTGGGGGAAAAAAATTGTTTTTCGTATGAATTTCGTAATTATTTTAATCATATGGACAATATTTAATGTTTTGACGTACATAAAAAGGTACTATAGGTTATGTGCTTCATATTAATACGTATTAACAATGCATACCTATCACAGTTTTTCAGCGACCCCTAAAAAAAACTTTGGTGAGATGTTTAGTTCTTAATTTATGTATAATTATCACGAAGATTTTTCCCGCCATCCTAGGGCCGCCATTTTTTTTTAAATTTTTGACTTCAAATTCGTAATCAGCGATCCCAAAACCCCTTATTCCTTGTTTGCAATCTAAAATAAAAAATAATGCATAAAAAATATTCAAACTCAAAAGACGGTCTTTTTCGTTCAAAATGTGGCTTATGTTATAGTTTCATTGACTCCACTATATGTATGTTACTAGTTTTAAAAAATATGATAGGTACCTATGCATTGTTAATACTTATTAATATGAAGCACATAACCTGTAGTACCTTTTAATGTATGTCAAAACATTAAATATTGTCCTATTAAAATAATTACGAAATTCATACGAAAATTGTTTTTTTACTATTTTGCTATGTATGTATATCTCTAAATATTTTATCTCTTTACTTATAGACTTACTTTTGAGTTATATTAGTTAATAAAAGTATATCATTTATGTAAATAATAAAAAAACATGGATAATATTGCATTATAAACGTGATATTTTGAAATTTTCTAGAACAAATTGCTATTTTATTGATTTTTTTTATACCAATTTTCAAATAAAAAGCGGCACCATTTGAAATTTTCCGATTGACCTGAAACTTTTCAAAAATAATTTTTTCATGTATTCGCACAAAGTTAGGGGTTGGGAGCTAAAATTAAAAAATGTTCTTTATTAAGGCCCACCCTAAGGTACATTATATAAAAAAAAAATAATCTCATTAATTTTCTTTCTTAAATTCGGAGCTTCAATGTTCTTTTGATGGCTTCTTTTTTACATTCTGGAAAACATATTGTAAATCACCTACGTGATCGCACTATATAACAAAAATTGCCCATTGTACGTAAAACAATTAATGAGATTTTTTTGTGGTAAATATTGTTATCTATAATTTTAATAACCACCTTGATTGTCTCCGAGCCATAGGAAGCGAGATATTCGCTAAAAACCGAAATTGTTGACCTTCGCGCGTGAATATCTATGGACGGGAAAGCGATCTTGTTACTGTTTTTCAATATGTTTTTCAGAACGTCAAAATGAAGCGATCGAAATAAAAATTGAAGCTCCGATTTTTTTTTGGAACAGAAAGCGATTAATTACATGATTATTTTAATAAATAAAAAATTAAAGCTCCAACATTTTTGGTACAGTAAACCTAAAATGACTGGACTATCATAATATTTTAGTATGTACTCTACAAATATTGTGTTTTATATTTATCCTTTAACACATAAATTTAATTCTTGTTTATTTATTACCCTCTTAAATATTGTTGGACTGTTTCATTTTCCTTGGATAACTTGACCATAGAGTATAAATTTGGGCAATCTTGGAGAGCTATGCATTCACCATTTTCAAAGTTGAATGTTCGACAAGCTTGTCTTCCTGAAATGTAGTAATAGAACGATTTTTATATTAGTACCTGAATATTTGAGGTCAAATATTGGAGGTTTATATTGAAACCAAATTCCTTAAAGAACGTTACAGCGACTGAAGCCCGGAAGTAAATCCGAAATAAACAGGTCAAGTGTGTGCTAGTCAGCACACAGCGAGGGTTAAGGAGTACCCTATTGATGGTGTTGAAATGCTAAAAAGCTTACTTTGAACTATCTTATGGGTCTGATATTCACAAAACACACAAACAAACTTCTGATAAAGTATTTTTTTGCTACTAAACCGGACTACAACCATATAAATACATCGAAAAGACCATAATTATAAAAAGACGTTTGAAGAATTTGGTCAATAATTTTTTTTTTTTTTTTTCGAATTTTCCAAAAAGTGGTATCTTTACTTTTGGTCGAAGAATGTTCAGGATTTTTTTTCTGATTTTATGCACTTCACATAAGCGAGATAAGGGGGGCGGGGCACGTTTCACACCCACTTCAGACTTCCCTACGCTCGCCTTATCAAAGTTAAAACCAAAGAATTATATATTTTTGTAATCAGCTCGACGTACTTCATATTATGATACCCCACACGGTTTCCAAAAAAAACCCAAATTTTTTACCTTAAGTTTTTTTACCCTAATGTTTTTTAAATATAGAAATCAAAAATACCTCAACACAACGCTGTAATCTATATTGTGGAAATAGTTTTGTTTCAGTATGGACATTTTTAATATTCTCTTCTATAAGCTGAATCTGGAGCAGCTCGGCAGCTTCGGAACGATGTGACTTGCACGAGCTAATTGAAGCGAGCGTAAGCGAGCTTCTTACATTGAACAAACTATGCATCTTGTCTGTCTGTCTGTCTGTCTGTCAGTAACGTTTACGCGTGTGACGATAACTTGAGTAAAAGTTGACCGATTTAGTTGAAATTTGGTATACATGTTCCTCTTACTAATACTCAGGCTAAGTTCGTTGGACAGCGTGATCTGTCCAAGAGCTCGCGCGCAACGCTCGCGTAAACGAGAGGTTCAAAAATTAAATTGGAATTTCAGGATGGGAAAAGATTCTATCATCATAAGATCGCTAAAACTATTAAAGCGGACCTAAATGTTTATAATAGAGAAAACAACCTTTTTACCGATATCTTACGTTCTAACGTAACGATTTTAATAAAACTTCGTATACACCATCTAATGCACAATTGAAACAGGCAATTTGATACATGCAGTAGTTTTTTTTGTGGCAAAGAGATACATTTTATAATAATTGAAAAGGAGATGTGTGGTTAGAGGAATAGTATGAATGCGGGGTGGTTCCCTTATTAATAGCCGCTGTACTACTATCATACCCTATATCTATCAACTCATGATGATTCATCATCTATTTTTTCAATATTCAATACAAATTTATTACTATACGCTCGCTTCAATGATAGAGCCACGCGATGCCTAGTTATTATCAATTTATTTTTAGCTCTTAAGCCGGGTTTACACGGGTAGAGTAAACAGGAGAGTAGAGTAGCGAGTAGAGTGTACTTTACTTCCTACTCTACCAATTTTGATTTTGGAGCGTTTACACATAAGCTAGTAGTAAGTATAGTAAAAAAGAAGATTATTGCACAACAATGTATAATCTGAAACTAAACTCTACTTGCTACTTGCTATTGAAAACGTTTACACGGGTAGAGTGGCGAAGCTAGTAGAGTAGGAGCTGTGGTGGGGGAAGTAGAGTAGAGTCCACTTTACTGCATGCGGTATAGTACTCTACTCTACCAGCTACTAGCTACTCTACTCGCCACTCTACTCTACGGAGCGTTTTTTCGGGTGTCTACGGGTAGAGTTACTCTACTCGGTACTATACTCCCCTGTTTACTCTACCCGTGTAATCCCGGCTTTAGGCCCGTGGTAGTGGGCTTAGTTTTATATTTAGCAAAAAAAGTGATCATAACTAAATTTATTTCTATAATTTATTATAGATAAGTTATTGGAACGAAGTTCCTTATGGAACGTTCTGGAGCCAGGGAGTGAATAAAAAAAAACGACCAAAATCTCCGTCACAAAATGACCGTCACGAAATCTACCGATGACGATAACTTGAGTAAAAGATCACCGAGTTTGTTAAAATTTGGTACACATGTTCATCTTGCCAATGCCCAGGCTGAGTTCGTTAAAACGATATCCGCCCAAGCGTTCACGCGCAACGCTCGCGTAAACGTAAGCTTCAAAAAGACGGGAAAAAATGTTATTATGGAAGCCTGTTACTTGACTTGTTTATTTTTGTTATATGTCAAAATGTAATTTGGTTTTGTAATATCGAAAATATAATCACGGTCTTGTTAAAAGTAAAATTGATCTGTGCTGACGCTTATTTCAATATATTAGGTATATTATTATAATACTGCGTATTTAATCCAAGAAAAAATTCTAACTTCATCTATTTAATGAGACAAACAACTTTAAAAATATTTTTTTTTAGTAAAACGAACACCGACACTGTTATGAAGTGATAAAGATCGCTTAATTTATTAAAGTGGACCCAAACGTTTAAAATAAAGAAAACAACGTTTTTACCAATATCTTCCGTTCTAACGTATAACGATTTTAATAAAACATCTTACACATTGTCTAAAGTACAATTGAAACAGGCATGTAAAATTTCAACAGGATTCAAGCAGAAGCTTTAGAGTAGGGAAGAGATATATTTTATAATATTTTAAATTAATAGGCCGAGTAGGTAGAAAACAGTCCTATTTCAATCTAATATCCTTTAACAAACATACTCTTTAACTATAAACTCATCATGATTAACTTTTTTGTTATATACAATATATATATTTATAGTAAGACGCTTGCTTTAATGATTTTCTTTTAATTTTTCCTTAATTCTTGCTAGGTACAAACAGTTCGTTACTTTTAATTTTGTTTCTTTTCTAACTCCGCCATGTATAAGTAGTTAGTAATGTATACTGTATACGTACCTAAGTACGTATACATTGCTAACTACTTATACATAGCGGAGTTAGAAAAGAGACAAAATTATAAAATCACTCTGCTAACAGTGTGGTTTTATAATGTATATTTAATGAAAAATGTGATGAACTTCGTTCCTACCGGGTGTCCCGCGACACCACACGTATTTTTATTATTATATCTACTTAAAGATACCAACAAAGCAAAACAAATATTTATTAGTATTGGAATAAATGATGATCCCTTAGTTTGGATATTACAAATCATTTCAAGGTGAGTCGTCGGGATACTACCCGATTATATAAAGGATAATAAAACGAGGTATTTATAAGTGGTTTTTCGGTGGAATGTGTCATAAAAAATTACAGGTTTATTGGTAAAGATTTTAAGTTAATTGGAGTTTTAGAAGCGAAGTTTTAATACGAATATTTTTTCTTTTAATTATTTTTTTTGTAATATTAAATTAATTTTATCTCCAGAAGGGAGAAAAATGTATGATTTTGAATTAGATAAGAGGGACTAAAGTAAGTCTTTTTAATCCCTCAACTCAAAAAGCAGAGAGAAAAAGTAAAAGTAGGACGAAAAAGTAAAGTAGGGCAAAAAAAGTAAAGATTGCAACTTAATTATTTTAAAAATAGTAGAAAATGAATGGCTAATGAAGTTGTTGAAATCAGGTTGGCGATACTGCTTTTTCGACCATGTTTATCTTTGTTTATAACCTGCATCTAAATAATCTTCTATATTTGAGTTTAATTGCAATTATTATTTGTTTTTAATATTGAATCTCTTATATCTGCTATTAAAAGTGCTAATAATTATTGTTATTTATTAAAATAATAAATAGAAACTGTGCAATGGACCAAAATTTGTATTTTCTTTCTACTGGAGATAAAATATTGTATGTACTTCGGGAGTAAAGTGCCATTATTCCCCTCGCGATAATTATCTCCCTCGGCTGCGCCACGGGAGCTAATTAGAGTTATTAAAGAGTCTAATTCCCTCGGCTTCGCTTCGGGATTTAGGGACCATGGTTCCTTCAGCTTCGCCTCAAGAAACAACTTTTTCGCTCAGGGAATAATGGCTTACTTTACTCCCTAGGTGCATAAATAACTATTATCTCCCCTGTAAAACAATCCGTTGTGAATCACAGGTACGGGTATCCAGCTAATAGGATATAAATTCGAATTTTTACCCTGTTATTCTTGAAGAATCCATCTGTTAACCTTATAATATTTAATATAGTTCATAAGTCTGTTTCTTCTTACCTGAGCAAACCATTGTTGTTACAAGTAAGATCAATAATGAAAAGTAAACTATTTCCATTCTGCTCGAAATACGAAACACAATAAAAAGTTATTTACTTTGCAATGGCATAATACTTTAGGTATAATCATATATTCTTAAACTCATATGTAAATGAAACATTCACGAAGAGAAGTTAGTATAGAACTAAATTTATATAATTATATCTACATGCTTAAATATGAATAATATGATTTATAACCGTATAAATTCATTAGGTTTGAAAGAAGACACGTTTTACTGAGCATAATGATGATAACGATGATTATCATCATTATCATTATTCATTAAAATAATTTTTCTTTGCTACTTTTTAAAACCTCTTTACTGCCTCTACACTAAACAGATAAAAAAGAACTTATTTACATTAAATATTTACGATTTTAAAATGATAAAATATGAATTATAATTTTACTAGTTTTTACTTTTTTGTTCCTTAGTTTTGAAAGGTTTTTATTTATAATTCTGATGCCCCTGCGTTTTAATAGTTTTAATAATAGATTCATGAAAGAATCTTTCTTTTATGTTAGAAACTAGAATGGAATTTAATAAGTTAGTATATTTTATCATAGTTAATATCATAAGAGTTAGTCGTATAGTTAATTAAGTGCGTAAGCATCCGCAGGTTTACTTAATAATTAGCTTAATTTTCCGCTGAAATCCGCGTTACGAAGGGTTTTAAGTCCAACGTTTAGCTTCCACTGGAAGCTTCCACTTCTGGAAGCATCTTCAAGGGCGTAGTGTAACTTGATGTTAACTTAAATCATCAACAATATAATATACTCTATTATACAGTAAGTACTAATACTATTTTCATTTTTCGAACGCTTTGAAATTAACTCACTATATTTATATAATATTTTTTAGGGTCCGTAGGCAAAACCAAGGACCCTTATATTTTCCTGCGTGTGTCTGTCCGTCCTTCCAGTCACATGCTCTCACGGCTACACCTTTCGTCCGATCACTTTGAAATTTGGCATGTATGTGTCTTGTACCTACCCACATATTTTAAAAATATAGCGACTTAATTGTTTATGTGTGTCAGAATATCAGACCCATAGGATAGTTCAAAGTAAGCTTTTTAGCATTCTAAAAAACACCATCAATAGGGAACTACTTAAACGATACAGGGTTGCCTACGGACCCTCGCTGTGTGCTGACTAGCACACACTTGACCTGTTTATTTTTTTGTAATCTTCATGACTTTTTTTGATTAACTGAATAAATAAAACAAGTAAGGCGCGCTTCACGTAAGTACGTGAGGCGATAATCACCGGTTTCTGTACGATTAGGTTAAAATTATTAAGTGTGTAATTTTAATAGGTGCATATTTTCTTTTTCTACACTTCAAGACCGTTAAATTGATGTATAACTTGTCATGGTGGCTAAAATCTTTATAATCGCCCACCACATTGGCCACCATCTTGGAAATATTAATGTGTGAAAACTCCAAAAAGAGTTGTTGTCACAAATGCTGAGATACACCTGTGTGCCGAATTTCATGTTCCTAGCTATAGGAGTTTACTAATTGAAACATGGCAACGGACAGACAGACAGAACCGTTTGTATAAGGTTACTTTTCGTACATCTTGCAGAAAACCTAAAATGAAAACAAGTTGCTTTCCATTGTCCCTGCAGATCCCCCCCCCCCCCCCCCAGTGGCTTAGCAGCAGATCAAGATCAAGTCACGGTAGTGGAGCAAAAGTAACCATCTTCGTCGGATTTTTACCCGCCCTATCTGAGGGAAGTAGGTGTGTCGGTTTTACTCTATCGACGCTGATGATTGTTGGTTTACCATGCCGGAGAATTTCAACTGTCTTGTCATGTTGATTTAATACTTGAAACGGGCCTTCGTATGGGGGATCTAATGGCTTGCGTGCTGCATCAACGCCTACAAAAACATGTGTAGCTTGAGCTAAACCCGTAAGCATAAATGTTTTGGGCTTGCCGTGCCTTGTCACTTACCTTTGGTTTAATATTTTGTAACCTCACTACTAGTAGGTTTTCGGAACCGTCCTGTGGTGCTTGATATTGGTTGTTGTGAAAAAATTGTCCTGGAATACGTAGCTGCATGTCAGACAAATACAAGCTCTGCAGTGCTGGCTTTCAAGTCTGGCTTGTAAGTTGTGCGTAGACCTAATAACATCATAGGCAAAACGTCAGACCATTTCTGTGACGAATGGTACTTGAGAGCTGCACTTGAGGGATGCACTTGAGAGTGTGATGTACATTTTCTTACATTCCATTGGCGGAAGGATGATAAGCTGTTGTCCTACTTAGTTGAATGCCGGAAGTGGCTAACAGGGTTTTGAAAACAGAGGACTCAAACTGTCGACCTTGATCGGTTGTTACTGTTGCAGGACAACCATATCTTAAAATCTAATCAGACCAGAAGGCTTCGGTTACTGTTTCCGTTGTGATTTTAGGAGGGGGAATTGCTTCTATCCATCGAGTACATATATCAATGCAAGTAAGGATGTAACGTTTATTGTTGGCTGATGGTAGAGATCCTACCAGATCTATGTGGATGTGGTGGAATCTTGGTTGATCAGGAAATTCTTAGAGTGGGAATGTGATATGCCGGTACACTTTATATTGTTGACATGGTAAACATGTGCGTACCCATTTAGAAATTTCTTGTCTCATATTAAGCCATATATAAACGCTGACAGATCATTTTTAGCTGTTGCTCTTCGTCCGGGATGTGACAGGTTATGCACACTGTCGAATGCTTGTTTCCTGATGCCTTGTGGTAAAAACGGCCGTCCATCCAGTCGTCCAGCCGTCAGTAAATCTTAACTTCTAACCCTGAAGTTTCCTTACGTTCTAATAAAACCGCTGTGGTCTTACTGTTCGAAAAATGTTGTATGTCTAGATCATGTTTCTGTAAGTTTACCAAAAGGTTGCTCGCCCACCTCCGTCGAGTTCACATTCGCTTCCGGCACCCACCTCCGGGGAGGCGGGCCTACCCCAGACAGCAGCCACATCCGGGTATCACTAAATGGACTACCATAGGGTGCGATATCTAGCACAAGCACCCTGTATTTCAAAGCATAAGTTGGTTCTCAGCAGAAACATGTCTACTGTCTTCACCTCCCCGTGCCTGGG
Source organism: Gerris lacustris (assembly GCA_951217055.1). Classification (NCBI taxonomy): domain Eukaryota; kingdom Metazoa; phylum Arthropoda; class Insecta; order Hemiptera; family Gerridae; genus Gerris; species Gerris lacustris. The sequence continues at coordinate 11,971,000 of OX578280.1, read as the reverse complement.
TATATTGGCTACAAGGGAACCCATCTACCCTCAAGGCAAGTGATAATCGAAGGGCAGATGGTGATGAGGAAAGTCCTAAGCTACCTAAGAGCTACCTAGCTAACTAAGAGAACAAAGACTTATAAACATAATCTTAACAAAAAGACAGCTTAAAAAAAATAAGCTTAAAAAAATAAGCTCGTAAAAAGTTGTGAGATCATAGGTTTAGCCAAGTCTCCCACTGTCCGAGTTCTACTAGGTCTAATTTATCCAATGCAAGTACATGATGTTTGTCTGTCCCTCTATTCTCTTTCCCAAATCACTCTACACGTTTAAATTTAATAGCCCTGTCATTTTAGGTTTTCTGTTCCAAAAATATCGGAGCTAAATTTTTTAGGGTTTCGTTGGTAAAACCAAAAAAAGAAACCCATATTGTTTCGTTCATGTGTCTGTCTGTCTGTCACTCTGTACGGTTCCAATAACTTTTGAATAAAAAGAGATAAAAAACTTGAAACTTTCCAATGTTAAAGATTGTTTTGACGCGCACACAGAAAATATAGTGAACTCAAAATTATCAGGTGTTCAAATCCAAAATGGCGGATAACTCACGTCATGTGAAAAAAATATTTTTTTAAAAATTTTTAGTGGGGTATCAAATGACAGGTATTGAAGAGTGGATTACAAAAATATATACCACTTATGGAAAGTATTTCATTTTCGGCGGCATTTTGTCAAAAAACATCGACATTTTGCCCTAAAATCGTGTTTCCGCTCTTACTAAAAATATAGAAACATATCCAGAATGTGCGGTCTGCTAGGCCATAGAAAAAATAAGATTAGCAATTTAATCTGATTTACTGGGAATCCAAGATGGCGGATAATTCATGTAACTCGATTTTTTTTTTTTTTTTTAATTATGCTTGGGATATCAAATGAAAGGTATTGAAGAGAAGATTACAAATATATATACCACTTATGGAAAGTGTTTACTTTTCGGCGCCATTTTGTCAAAAAAACATCGAAATTTTGCGTGTCCGCCCCCCCCCCCTAAAATCGTATTTCCGCTAATACTAAATATATAGAAAAATATGAAAAATGTGCGGTCTGGTGGGCCATAGAACAAATAAGATTAGCAATTTGATCTGATTTTCTGGGAATCCAAGATGGTGGATAATTCATGTCACTTGAAAATAAATAATTATTTCAAATTTTGTGTGAGGTATCAAATAAAAGGTATTGAAGAGTATACAAAAATATAACAACATTTTTTAAATTTTATTGTATATATAAATCTAAATATACAAAAATACAATGTCCCCCTCCAACTACCCTATAACGGCTATTCTTAAAATTTTGAAATAATTCACGCTTATACCCTATGGTGGTCCGATAAATATTTTCGAAAGATAATAAATGTACCTTTTCGTTATTACCGATAAAATCATTGTGAACCCCCGGGGGTTTGAAGCAGGAATCTCTTCCTCTGTAAAACGTGAAAATTGTTTAATTTTCTGCAGTTACTAGAAGTATAAAAAATATGCCAAGTGGTCTGCTGGACCATAGGAAAAATTAGAATAGCAATTTAACTGATTAACTGTGAATCCAATATGGCGGATAATTCCCACCACAAAAAAAAAAGAATATTTTTTTGAAATTTTGTGTGGGGTAACTAATTAAAGGTATTAAATTAAGGTATAAAATTAGAGTAGATTACAAAAATGTTTATCGCCTGTTTATTATTTTATTTTCCACGCCTTTTGCCAAAAAGCATCAAACATTTACCCCCCCCCCCCCCCCCCCCCTCTTAACATAACTAGTTTTATGTTAAGGATACGAACGAAACCCTTTTTACGTAAGACTTCACGCACAACTATTTATTTTTTTTATCGCTTCATTTTGAGATTCTGAAAAACATTTGCACTTATTCAAAATCGGCTATGAGATCGTGGTCACGTTAATAGATATTCAAGAGCAATGGTAAAAAAATTCGATTATTTGAGAAAAGCTCGCTTCCTATGGCTCTGACACCAATCTATTTTGTTATCAAAATTAAAAATCACAAAATTTTCCCCAAAAAAAGACTCATTCATTTTTTAGGTACAATGGACGGTTTACGGAATTGAGGGCAATGAAAATCTATGAATATCTAGTATCCGTCGCTCCACCACTTTTTACGTATATTTACAAATATCTCGCTTCCTATGGCTCAGAGAAAAAATAAGGTGATTATCAAAAACAATTAGAATGTAATTATTAGAATGGAAGATATAGGAACAGGGAGTTAGGAAAATATAGGAGGTGTTCAATCGAGTCTACCCGCTCTAGCTAGGTATTGCGTCTCCCTCTACCACGCTTGGTAGGGCCTACCCACCCCAGCCCTCCCGATCGGCTACCTACCACGTCTCACTCTCTTCGCTTCTCACTACCACTCCAGTTGTCGCTCACGATCCCCAGCGGCTCCCCCCCTCCCCCAACTGCAACTTCTGTTCTACTGCTCCGATTTGCATCGGACAAACGCCATAACCCTTAGAATTGTATTCCTAATAAACTTGCATAAACCTAACACATCCTTTTTAACATGCATAAAATTTATTTTTATTTTGTTAAACTATAATTTTTTGTATTAATTATAAAAATATGGGTGAAGAAGCTAAAAGATTACTTCTTAATAAACTGGAAAAGAAGAAAAGTACTTTCTTTCTTCGTGCACAACATATGTTCCATTTAATTCCTAATTTACAAACGCAAGAATCTGCATGCTCGAATTTTTTGACATTTTCATGTCTTCACTTTGGCACATAAACTCGAAAAGAGTTACTAAAAAACAACACCAAAAAGCGTTACATGAAAATGTCTCACTGTATTGCAGACTCGTATGCAATCAATTTATTTTTGGAACAGAACACCTAAAATGACAGGACTATTAAATTTTAACATGCATTGATTGATTTGGGAAAGAGAATAGAAAGAGGGGCAGACAAGCATCATGTACTTGCACTGGATAAATTAGACCTAGTAGAACTTACTCGGACAGTGGGAGACTTGGCTAAACCTATGATCTCACAACTTTTTACGCGAGACAGCTTATTTTTTTTACAATAGTCTTTTGGTTGGGATTCACTTCTTATTGTAAATAATCTATAATATAATATAACTGTAATAAAGGTATGAACAAAGGTGTTCAAATTGAAGTAAATAAAATTATCCGGCGCTAATAGCCCAAGTAGTTAAAGCGCACCTTCCCCAGCCGCGGGTGAAGGGGGGATATAAAAAATATAATATATTTATTTATTTATTTATTGTTTTCATATGGGTGTTCGACAACTTGGTCATGTACACCCGATACAGTAGTTATTTACACATTTTTTATTAATTTGAGTCTATACATCTTTCACTAAATCTAAATGTTCCAAATATTTAAATAGCTTTTGAACAGTGGTTTCGTCGTCTCGTAGAATTTCAGAAATTGTTGTTGGAAGTTCAAACTGTTTTCTTTCCTCGTCAAGTCTGTTGCAGTCGCAGAGGATATGGTGAACAGTCAATGTTTCTCCACATTACCTACAGGTTGGTGGGTCTTGTCGTGTGATGAGGTAGCCGTGTGTCAGTCGTGTGTGTCCAATCCGGAGTCGTGCCAAAATTATTTCTTCCCGTCTGTTTTGTCTGCAGCATGTTTTCCAGTCTGTGATGAGAGGTTTAATATATTTTAATTTTGTGTTTAAACCGTTTGTCCAGTCTTCTTGCCATTGTCTAAGTAAGGTAGTCCATAGAGTTTTATTTAGGTCCTTAGCAGTGATCACGGTTTCGAGTTCTTCTCCCTTGTTTATTGCCTCCTTCGCCATTTTGTCCACCTTCTCGTTTCCTTCTATATTTCTATGGCTGGGAACCCAGCAGTATTTTACTTTGATTTGGTTTGTATACTCATAATCTCGTATCGCTGCGACGACGGAACTTTCTGAGTACAGTTTACACAGAGCTTGGAGAGCACATTGTGAGTCGGTGTAGATAACTATTTTCTTCATGTTGTTTTCAGTCGCGTGCTTAACAGCTTTTCTGATCGCTTCAAGCTCGACTGTGTTTATAGAGCTCCACTTACTACAAGCGTATTGCTTAGATACCTCATTCTGAATGAAGGCACAACCACTTCCTTCGTTGTTTTTCGAGGCGTCTGTGTAAAAAAGGGCTGCATCGGCATTCTTGATCATATTTATGCTTGCGGTGTTCCTGCACATATTGAACGTCAAGTGTTTCAATCTTTCGTTGAGAATGTCCCAAGTAATTTATTCTGGGTTGGGTCATAATCCAGGGTGGCTTTTCATAGAGGTTCAAAGGTGTTGGTTTTGGTAGGTCTGATAGTCCTAATAAAGAGATTAGCTGTTTGAAACGGAGGTCAGCTGGTTTGGGAAGGTGGGTGTTACGGTTATACAAAGGAATGGAATTTTGATTTAGAAATAATTGGGCTGAAGGATTTTCTGGAGTTTGCAGGAGCCTAAAACCTAAGCGAAGCAGCGTGAGATTTCTTCTAAAGGATAGTGTTGGCTCATTACATTCTACCAAAATGCTGTCAACAGGGCTGGTTCTGAAAGAGCCAGTCACTATGCGTAGAGCTGAGTTATGGACAGGGTCCAACCTTTTAAGATGAATTTCTTTTGCTGAACCGTATATCTCACAGCCGTAGTCCATCTTACTTCTAATGAGTTGATTGTAAAGTCTCAATAGTGTATACCGATCTGCTCCCCAACTGTGTGACTGGATCATACGTAGAAAGTTAAGACCTCGTAAGCACTTTGATCTTAAGTTTTCAATATGGGACTTAAACGTTAGTTTTCTATCTACAATGAGGCCAAGGTATTTAACCTCCTCAACTGTTGGTATGATTTGGCCTGAGAGTCTAAGAGTTATTGGTTGGTGTCTCCTTTTTCTTGAAAATGTCACACAACATGATTTTGTGGGTGAAAAGGTGAAGCCATTACATGAGGCCCAGTTTCTCATTCTATTGATACACTGCTGCAAAACTGGAGTGGCCATGGTACTAGTTTTAGATCTAAAAAGTACTGTTACATCGTCCACGAAGAAAAAGGTTTCAACGCTTGGTGGAATTACTGACTCGAGATCATTGATCGCCAGTATAAATAGGGTCACACTTAAAACTGCCCCTTGAGGGACACCGTTTTCTTGAATGTAGGAAGTTGATAACGTATCTCCTATCTTCACTCTGAACCTCCGCTCAGCCAAAAAGTTCTTAATAAAAGTTGGCAGGTGACCTTCAAAGCCTGTTTTCTGTAACTGCTTAAGGATAAGGTATCGCCACGTCTTATCATAGGCTTTCTCGCAATCAAAGAATACACCTACAGTTTCTTTGCCTTGAGTAAACCCGTCCCTGATGTAATTTTCTAATCTCACGAGGTTGTCTATGGTCGATCTTCTTTTCCTGAAACCACTCTGGTATCTTGACAGCAGGTTCTTTGATTCCAGCTCCCACATAAGTCTTGCATTAACCATTTTTTCGAGCAATTTGCTAAGTGTGTTGGTCATTGCTATTGGCCTGTATGATTCTGGGAATGTGGTGTTCTTTCCAGGTTTTGCAATAGGTATTAATATTGCTTCCCGCCAGCTATCAGGATAGGTTTGGGAAGTCCACAGGATGTTGTAGAGTTTCAGGACGTAGAGTCGAAATGATGTAGGTAGGTTTTTCAGCATAATATTATGGATTTGATCTGGTCCTGGTGCAGTTAGTTTCAATGTGTTGAGAGCAGTTTCCAGTTCCCAAAGACTGAATTCTTTGTTATAGAATTGGGAATGAGAGGTGTTATCATCAAATACAATTTCGTTTACCTCAGATTGGATTTTTAGGTTCTGAAAATCCTGAGTGTAAGCTCTGTTTGAGCTGACTTTAGCGAAATGGGATGCCATTGTTTCAGCTACTTGTTGCGGATTAGAGACTAGGTCATTATTGATATTTAGGACTGGTAAGGCAAGGACACTTTTCTTCCCAGATAACGCTTTAACTTTCTTCCACACTTCAGAGGATGGAGTGAATTGATTTAGAGAATATACGTAACTCCTCCATGATGCTAATTTGGCCTGTTTGAACACATATTTGCTTTTAGCTCTCGCTTTCCTATATCTTGCAAGGTTTTCTTGAGTAGCATTAGCTTTGAACTGCCTCAGAGTTTTACGTCTCTCTTTGAGAGCGATTTTGCAATCTTTATTCCACCAGGGGACTAACGGGCGGCCTCTGCCATGGGTTGATCTTGGTATTGCTAGGTTGGCGGCATTTAAAATTGATGTTGTGATAAAGGTAAGGAGTAGTTCTGCTCTAATCTCGTTCCCTAAAGGAGGAGACGCTTCACACAGGTGCCTTCTAAAGCGAGCCCAATCTGCATTTTTAAATGACCACCGGGTGGAAGGTGATGGACTAGGGTTATTAGGGAAAATGGAAATATATATTGGGTAATGATCACTACCATACAAATAGGGTGATATTGAAAAATCGGATAAGCGACTCACAGCTGGTGATGATATTACTAGGTCGATAGCATCCTGATTGCCGGTCCTCGCATCCATGTAAGTGGGCTGTCCGTTGTTGTGAAGGAACAGTCCTTGATCTTCTATGAATGCTTCTATAATGCGTCCTCTTGCATCGTCAGAAGATGAACCCCACACTCTACTATGGGCGTTGAAGTCCCCTGCTACCATGAAAGGGGCTTTAAGTTGATGTACGATGTTGTTTAACTCCCGCCGCGTAACTTCTTCTCCGCATTCCAAGTAGACGTTACAAATTGTGATTGGATATGTTCCTCCCACAACAGTTGTTAAAACATGGAGGTTGGTGTTTATAACAGTTTCTCTACTAGGTATGCTTACCGACACTAGCGTTGCCAAGCCTCCCCGCCAACTTCCTGCGGGGGGGTCCTGACGGTAGATTTTGAAACCAGGGATGTTGATTAAGTTTACAGATGGCAAGTGGGTTTCTTGAAGCATTAGAACATGTAACTTTTCCCTGTGTAGAAGTAATCGAATATCTTCACTACGCGTTCTGTATCCTTTACAATTCCAACTACCTATTTTAATATTTTTATGGGTCATAATAATTTATTTCTTTCCTTTGTTTTTCTTCCCCTTCTTAGATCCTTTTTTAGTTGGCTCGTTTCGATGTTTATCACCTCCCGGTCCTTCGCTGATCTTGTTACTGCTGGATGTGGAGTCTTCTGAGTCTGGATCCCAGTCGTTAATCCACATCATCTCTTTTTCCGCTTGAGGGTCTAACCTAAAACTTCTATCTGGCTGTTTACTAGTGATGTTTAAAGGTTTCATGTTGTTGACGTCTTTTTGAGATTCAGATTTTTTGTCTTCGGGCTTGTCACTTATGTCTGAAGGTGTAAACTGAGTTCCTTGGTCCTTGGTTTTTCTTTGTTTAATTTTATTTTTACAAGTAGTACAGTTCGAAGATGGGGAAGGTTCTAGTGGGCCGCTGTTAGTTTTGCCTAAAACTTTAGAGTAGGTGGTTTCAAAGAGGATTGGTTGTGTGCTTCGGACTTTGTTTCTAGCTTCCGCAAACGATATTCTCTCCAGGGTCTTAATTTCCACTACCTTCTTTTCTAGTTGCCACCTCGGGCAATTCCTGTCTGTTGCCGAGTGTTGGCCGTTACAATTAATACACTTTATATAATTACAAGTACCTTCATGTGCGAGTTCTCCGCATCCAGGACATACGGCTGGGCTCTTACAGTTGGCTTTGACATGTTGAAACCGGTGACAGTTATGACATTTTAGCGGAAGAGGGATATACGGCCTGACGGGCACACTCATATAGCCAATTTTAAGTTTTTGAGGAAGAGTTGTTAACCCGAATACGATGATATAGCTTTGAGTTGGTTGAAGGTTTCCATTCACCCTCCTGTTTATTCTTATAACATCTTCAACTCCCTTAGATTGTAGGTTTTCTTTTATATCATCGATGGCTACCAGGTCTAAGTCGTAACAAGTTATGACACCTTTGATTTTGTTTAAGGTTTTGTGTGGCTCAACTATGACCGACAGATGTCTATTTTCCGGTAATAACTTTAACAGTTTGTCCGCTTGCTCATGAGTAAAGGTTTCTACAAGAAGGGACCCGTCCCTCAGTTTTCTCGCACCTTTGACATTGCCCGCTATTTGGGATAAAACCTTATCGATCAGGAACGGTGAAACGTTTGCCATTGTTTCACCATTTGCCCGTTTGAGAATTAAGAAGTTATACTTCGGTTTAAAGACTGGAGGATTATATATTGGAGGAGAGCTTACTCGCGGTCGCTTTGTTTTAGAGGTATCCGAGGTCTCGCCGAAATTATTTTGTTTGTTTTTATTTGTTGACATATACGACTTGGAAACCGTTGAGGGAATCGTGTCGTTATCTATTGGAACTTGAAAATTTTCATCTTCGTCCCATCCTCCAGGATCTGGAGGCCGGGCCCGAACCCTCTCCATGCACTTTAACACTTTAATTTAAGTATAATAAAAGTAAAAAGATTTTTAAAAAACTTACGTGTTGAACTTGTCAAGAGCTGTCAAAACACCCCAAAATATAATATATGTGGAGTAAATATGTTATGTTTAGACATTAAGATAACTGTCAATCAATACTTTCAAATCAACCTCAACATCATTTTTTAGTTGTAAAGTTCTCTACTAGGTAGCTCTAGCGGTGCTGTTTACAATTTATTACATTTTTTTACAATATTTTGAATAGCCGGTTTTTCTATTTGCCTTGAAAGGGTATAAGAAACAGTTTTTTTAATTTTTCCATTATTTATACAATAAACTCTACCTATATACAAAATTTCAAGTTTCTAGGATTATGTCAGTAAGTGACAAAATAACAAAACTTTAGGCTCATCATATATCTTATGAACTACAATGGGTAGAGGTGTGAAATTTTTATTTTTGGTTTAGTTCGTCATGAACTTTAAATTAAAATTAATTTTATACATCTAAGTATCTTCAATAGGATAATAGAGGGGGGGTCCAAATTTCTGTGAGTTGGTTCCAGTAAAGGACGGTACGGCTGTGCTCGACTTGGCGAGGGCACTGCTGTGCTCCACTTGGCGGGGGCACTGCTGTGCTCGACTTGGCGGGGGCACTGCTGTGCTCCCAAATATCACAAGTAACCCTAATTATAGTATTGTAGCGTGTTCTGGTTATGCCTCCTTTGTGATTAATACAGCAAAAGAACCCAATCTACCTGCCGACGAAAAATATAGCCATAACGGGGGTAGTAGTAGTAGTTCCCTACCCTACCTAGTACTTCCTACTAGACGGGTAGGACGAACCACTTGTTCGAACCTCGCAATCAAGCCTTACAGTAGATCCATTTTACTTGCCCCGTGGTGGAGAATTCCAGCTACTTCACACATCATACATTTGTATATTGTACCGCCGAAGCGAGTCTGATGTGGTCATTAGTAAGCTATATTAGCGTGGGTCATAGTGTGGGGGAACAGAACCCCTTAGGGGGTGTCTCTCGCCCTTCACCGTCCTCGAACCATAGATACAAATCACATCTCATGACACGGATCGAACCCATATCAAAGTGTGGGGGAAGAGAACCTCTCATTGGGTGCCCTCGCCCTGCTCCGTCCGCGATTTATAGATGCAATTCAGAGTACCATGGCACGGTATCGAACTCGAGTTGCCTCGACTCAGTGATAGCTGTGCGGCGCCTTTAGCACCTCGGCCACCCTGGCTCCCTCGGGTAAGTGGAACCATGAAGTCGTATATCAACTGTCTGACTACAATTTACAAGTGGAATTGGATACATAATTGCATTAACTAATAAATTAGGCAAAATCAATATTAATATTTTTAATTTTATTTATAAGGTTTCAAGTGTATCGATGATTGAACATTACTTTCTTGATCCAGTCGACATACTCGGCGACTTTAGTGTAGACGCCTGGATAGCCGATTTCACCACACTTGTAGCCGAAAGATACTACTCCAATTAAATAGTAACTTTGATGTTCCCTGTTGTAGAGCACAAGCGGTCCACCGGAATCACCCTGCAACAATTTATCATTTTTTTTTTACACTTAAATAATACAAATTAATAGTAGTTCTAGCACTAGATTAAACATTTTTTATTTTCAAATAATTACAAGATAAAAAGAACTTTTTATATACTACGTTTTTAAATTTTCTGTTGTAATCGTATGTTATGTTGATAATATAATTGTTATATAATATATAATGTTAGTGAAAATAATTAATATAAAAATGCCATTTTTCAAAACTGGTCTTATTTTAAATTTTTTTTTTTTTTTTTTTTTTTTTTGGTTTCTATATTCTTCACCTTAGTTGGATCTATGTGCAAAATTTGGGGAAGATCGAATCACGGTAAGTGGTTCAAAATTGGGGCAATAGGTGTGCGATGAAACTTAAAAAGCAAATAAATTTGACGCCATTTTGTTTTTATTTTTTTATTTTTTTAGTTTCTATATTCTTTACCTTAGTTGGATCTATGTGCAAAATTTGGGGAAGATCGAATCACGGTAAGTGGTTCAAAATTGGGGCAATAGGTGTGCGATGAAACTTAAAAAGCAAATAAATTTGACGTCATTTTTTTTATTTTTATTTTATTTTTGGTTTCTGTATTCTTCACCTTAGTTGTATCTATGTGCAAAATTTGGGGAAGATCGAATGACGGTAAGTGGTTCAAAATTGGGGTAATAGGTGTGCGATGAAACTTGAAAACCAAATAAATTTGACGCCATTTTTTTTTTTTTTTTTTTTTTTTTTTTTGGTTTCTGTATTGTTCGCCTCAGTTGTATCTATGTGCAAAATTTGAGAAAGATTGAATCACGGGAAGTGGTTCAAAATTGGGGAAACGGAAATGTGCGATGAAACTTACAAAGCAAAGTAATATAAGACCAGTAAAAAGAAAATAGTTCCGAATTCATTTACTTCACTTAAATGACAACCATCTAGAGAGCTGATCTTAAACCTATAAAAGGACAAATCTTTGTACAACGGATCTCCCCAACACCGAATCTAAACCGTGCCATTGATATGGCACTAAACCGTGCCATTGATATGGCACTAAACCATGGCCTGTGAAGGGGCAGTAAGAGAAGAAAAATGTGTATAATTAAAGAAGTACAGAAGCAGAAAAATTAAACCTATACCTAGGACACAAGTGTAAACAAACCTGGGTGACACACGTCAATTAATTTATTTCTTTGTTTACTTTTCGTTGTCATTCAATGTTTATCTCTTAATAAAAAAATCACAAATTTGAAACCCGTCAAAATGGAGATTGTAAATACTATGGGATATGACAAAACAAATAAAATAACTTGCGGATTTTATCCGAACTAACTTTCCATACAGCAAAATGTGCTGAAAACTAATTTAATTCTGCTAAAAGTTTTAAAATAATGCAGTGTCATTGTGTTTTGAGTTATTCTAAAAGTTTCAAATGTTTAGCTACTCGGGAAGTTAGTTAAAAATCGATCGCAAGATTTGTACTGGACAAACAAACAAACAAGAAAGCAAGCTAATAAAAACGTAGTAAAATAAAAGATTCGAAGTAAATAATATATAAGTGATGTATAGAAATAGAAACATAAATATTATTGAACTAAGATAGAAGTGGAACAAGTTATTTAAAAAAAAATTAAAAAAAAAAATTGTAGTAACATATAATAAACATCAAATACTTATAATTACTATTTATGTTTTTATATGAATGTATGTTTGGAATTTTACCTGACACGCATCTTTTGCTTCCGTGAGAGATCCTGCACATATTTGTGTACTAACTATAGGAGCATTGTGAGGTACAAATTTTTCCCTACAAGTCTCTCTGTCAATAATCTCTAATTGGACTTCCATTAAAACATCAGATGGCTTACTATCTGGAATAAACAAAATAAGCTTAATATGAGTTATCAAAATTACTTAGTTTTTATAGAAAGAGAAGAAATAGGAGGAATTTATGCATAAATAACAGAATTGGCAATTCTAGCATTACTTAGATATAGTACAGGTAAAATAGACCCAAAATGCACTAAATAAATGACAAATTGTACATTCATAAAACTTTGCTCATACCTTCATATTCAGTGGAAATGAAAATCTGCAGAGTCCGTCAAAATTTAGGGGGTGGAACACCTCCCCAGATGGCAGGGAGGGGGATTTTTTGCTTTTTACCAAATATCTCGAAAAGTATTGACATTAGATGAGTTATGGATATTTACAAATTTGTTCTTCATTAAATTTACAATAGAAATAGCCCTTTAACACTTTTTTTTAGCTCCAACCGTTTTTGAGTTACAAGCGCTCAAAATTAGGTAATAAAAAATAAAGTTGGATAAGGGGGCAAAAGAACTCTTTTATTTGGGATTTCTGACCTTAAGCCTGAAAATCTGCAGAGTCCGTCAAAATTTAGGGGGTGGATCACCTCCCCAGGGGGATTGGGAAGGGGGATTTTTCGAAAATTACGGTTTCCACTAACTATGTAAGATATCATTTTCCATGTTTCATTTAGTGCTGAATCGAATGAGGCTACTCCCGAGTCGAATTTCATGATTCTACATAGAAATGTTTTAATTAATAACTCTTCTTTCTTCTCTATAAATCTGCTCTATTTCGCCTTAACTTGAGGCTTCTTCAGGCTGGTATTTTAGTCCAGTCAAATTAGATGAAAAAAAAGGGGAAACTTCCCAAGTTTTGGGAAAAATCCCAACTTTTTTGGAAAGTGGTGGTGGTAAATAGAGGAATGAAAAATGTAGAAGGGGGTGTCAAAAATCTATGGAAAAATAAATAGAGTGTTCGGCTTAAGGTGAAGAAATCCCTAGAAAAAGAGTTCTTTTGCCCCCTAATCCTACTTCATTTTTTATCACCTTTTTTTGTGTGCTTGGACTATTTTTATTTGAAATTTAATGAAATACAAATGTGTACATAACCATAATTGGCCTAATGTCAATACTTTTCGAGATATTTGGTAAAAAGCAAAAAAAAAAACACCTATTGCCCCCCTCCCCCCCTCGGGGAACGTTAGTGCGTTGGACAGGCAAGTCTTACGAACACTTTAAGCCATTTTCCAAAACTTGGGGTTTTTTGCTAAGTTATATCCTAATTTGACTGGACTTCATGTGGTTTTGGTTTATTTCTTAAAAAAACAAATTCCCATTTTTACTTTCTCATATAAAGAGAAAGTATTGTGATGCCGCGAAAATTCGATTTTGAGATTTTGATGGATTTACACGTTTTGAGGTCCCCTGAGTCCAAGAAAGTGGTTTTTAAAAAATGTCTGTCTGTCGTCTGTGCAGATGCCTGGAGCCTAAACTACTGGGCTGATTTTGACGAAATTTGGCACACATGTACAGAAAAATCATACCCCGAGGCGAAATCGAGAAATGAATTTTAGCTTAAATTTAGGAGCGCTACCATCCAAAAACTCTGAAAAAACGTGAAAAAAAAATTATTCCGCGAAAACAGTTCCGACGATTTTGATTAAAAAATTATAAAATATAGTCCATTTAAATACGAATCCAACAATATAAGCCGTTTTTCCGGGAAAAATCTAGTTCCTGAGAAAACAGCTTAAAACGCGGACCGAGAGAGCCCGGGTTCGATTTCCCGCCCGGGAGAAGTATTATTATGATAAATTTTAATGAAATCCTCAATAATAATTAAATTTACATACGAAAACTAATAAATGGATAACACTGGGCTAAATAATTATGAACTCGTATATGAGAAAGTTTGTCTGAGTTGTCTCGGACCGATTTTTTTGTTTTTTACAACTGCAAGAGAACTATTTTGTCTACAGGCTTCATTTTGTGCTTGAATAAAAGCCAATTAAATTTACTACAACTTAATTACTTATGACTTTTCTTGTAGGGTAGAGGTTCTATGCCGATATTCGCCCCGAAACGAGAACAATACATACTTAAATTTTCCATTTTTTGGGAAACACTGCCAATTTTTGCAGGGTCATATCTCGGTAACTATTATACGTACAGAGTTGTAGTTGGACATAAAAAGAAGCCAATTATCTTTACTACAACTTCATCCCTTATGACTTTTCTCGTAGGTTAACGGTTGAACGCCGATATTCACCCCAAAACGAAAGCAAAACATAAAAATTCAATTTTTTTTTAAAAAAAAAAATCCATTTTTAAAGTGCACATCTTGGTAACAATTGGAAGTACAGAGTTGCCAGTGGACTTAAATTGTTGTAAATTTATTGCACTGAAAAACTAGTATAAAAAATAACATCGAAAAACGCATAGTTTACGCGGTATAGCAACAACTGAAATTTTCTAGTTTTTCAAATATTACACAGAAAATTTGGGGGAGGGGGCCTTTTTAGAAGAGGTTTTTTTTGGGGGAGGGAGTCTGAGGGTTGGGGGTGAATAGAGGAATGAAAAATTTGGAAGGGGGAGTCAAAAATCTATGGAAAAATAAGTAGAGAGAGGCTTAAGGTCAGAAATTCCTATTAAAAGTGTACTTTTCCCCCTTATCTAATTTTATTTTTTATTACCTAATTTTGAGCGCTTGTATCTCCAAAACGGTTGGAGCTAAAAATAAATGTTAAAGGACTATTTTTATTGGAAATTTAATGAAGAACAAATTTGTAACTAGCCATAATTCACCTAATGTCAATACATTTCGAGATATTTGGTAAAAAGCAAAAAATTCCCCCTTCCCGCCCCCCTGGGGGGATGTTCCACCCCATAAATTTTGATGGACTCTGTAGATTTTCATTTCCACTGGCAATATGTGTGTGTAAAGTTCATGAATATACAAATTTTGTCATTTTTAAAACCCTATTTTTCCTGTACAAATAGAGTAAATGTGAACGAGAATTTGTGTTTATAAATTTAAATATTGTACATGTCAATTATAATTTTAAATTTGCTTATTAAGTTAATAATAATATCCATAATTCTTGTGGATAGAATTTCTTAAAATTGACTTAAACTAAGTGACAATGACGTAAAGATAAAAAAAGAAAATTTATGTAATCTGATAAATTGAATATTAATAATTAAAATGTGTTATTGCAGGTTTCACACATATGTAGAAAACTTTATATAAAAAAAAATACGTGTGGTGTCGCGGAACACCCGGTAGGAACGAAGTTCCTTACATTTTTCATTAAATATAAATTATAAAATCACACTGCTAAGTACGTATACACTGCTAACTACTTATACATGGCAAATTAAAAGTAACAAACTGTTTGTACCTAGCAAGAGTTAAGGAAAAATTAAAAGAAAATCATTATTGGTATCATTAAAACAAGCGTCTTACTATAAATATATATTGAATATAAGATAAAAGTTGATCATAATGAGTTTATAGTTAAAGAGTATGTTTTTAAAGGCTGTTGGATTGAAATAGGACTGTTTTTACCTACCCGGCCTGTTAGTTTAAAATATTATAAAATATATCTCCTCCCTACTTCTAAAGCTTGAATCTGGTTGAAATTTTACATGCCTGTTTCAATTGTACTTTAGACAACGTGTAAGAAGTTTTATTAAAATCGTTATACGTTAGAACGAAAATAGTATATTATGTTACTAGGCTACCGAGCGAAGCGAGACAGTAAATATTGCCAAGGTAAAGAAAAAACACTTCACAGTCGCGTAGCATATGCTATTTTTTCCAGGTAGCAGACAATGAAAAAACATTAAATATTAATCACTAATCAATATATAATAATAACAAATATTAGTACATACTTAAGACTTAAAAAAAGAAACCTTAAAAAGAGGTTACACTATAAGAAAAGATAAATAAAACGCATTGACATCTAGCGGATTTTAATCGTACTAGAAGCATTTCTAAAAAGTTTTGACAACTACCCGCCGGAAAATAAAAATCTTTTAGTTCCTAGGACGTAAAAGATTTTTTCTTTACAGCTAGGAGTAATGAAAAGATGTTTTAAGTCCACGTAATGAAGAAATGGATTTTAGCTATGTTTTTTAAGCTCTAAAGTTACTATTTCACAGCCTACCACGGAAAAAAAATATTTAAAAAAGTTGTTTGTCTCATTAAATAGATGAAGTTAGAATTTTTCTTGGATTAAATACGCAGTACTATAATAATATACCTAATATATTGAAATAAGCGTCAGCACAGATGCAATTTACTTTTAGGTAACAAGACGGTGATTATATTTTCGATATTTACAAAACCAAGTGACATTTTGACATATAACAAAAATAAACAAGTCAAGTAACAGGCTTCCATAATAATATTTTTTCCCGTCTTTTTTAAGCTTACGTTTACGCGAGCGTTGCTCGTGAACGCTTGGGCGGATAATGTTTTCTAACGAACTCAGCCTGGGCATTGGTAAAATGAACATGTGTACCAAATTTCAACTAACTCAGTCATCTTTTACTCAAGTTATGGTCATCGGTAGATTTCGTGACGGTTTTGGCGTGACAGTGATTTTGTGACGGTGATTTTGATCTTTTTTTGGATTCACACCCGGGCTCCAGAACGTTCCAAAAAGGAAATATTAATTTAATATTTGCTGTAGAAATTGGCTGTACTTACGATATTTTGTAGATCCAAATCCAACTGCAATTGGGTTTTTACCTTCATAGTCAGTGTATCTCATGTCTCCTTTTAGAGGAATACAAATAGGTTGGATGTATTCTGAAACAAAATAAGTATTATTGGTATATACTGTACTTATTTGGGTACTTCTTTAGATTGTTACTCCCCTATGTGTTATTAGAATATAAGTGACTATAAAAAAATAACTAAAGACAAAATTATGTTTAGTCCAATGTACTTTGGGACAAAGGAATATCACACATCTGTTTTTATGAGGGGAGTAACAGTCTAAAGAAGAGCATTCTGTACACCTTCTTTAGATTTTTACTCCCCTTTGTTTTCTATATAAGGGGAGTAACAATCTATAGAAGTGTCCTTATCAGTTCCCTATCCAGCTACATAGAGATTCTCATCTAAGTACTCACTGTATCTCATGTCTCCATTTAGTAATAGAAATTTTGTGTACATAATCAACATTCATACAACGTACAATATAATCTGTATCATATTAACATACAAGTTGATCTGCCCGAGTTCACCCGTAAATAAATGCTCTGAAAATAAATTAAAAACATGAATTGGGTAACAGTAAAATATTCAACAAATTATTAATTTACTTCAGAAAAATACATTCTTCTACTTTAAATTTCATATCTATATCTATAACTAGGCATCGCGTGGCTCTATCATTGAAGCGAGTATATTGCAATAAAATACTGAATATTGAAATTTGTTAATCATGATGAATGTCATAGTTGAAGATAAGTGGAAGAGGGCAGTAAGGGGCAGAGGGGGGATACTCGGTACAAAGCTTTACTTCATAACAAATCTACACACAAAACGACTATAAGAATCTTAACCACCCGGAATAGCTTTTAAACTAATATTATAAATGTATCACTTCATTACTCAAATACTACTCCATGTATCAATTTGAAATTTTACATACTTGTTTCAATTGTACTTTAGACGATGTACATGAAGTTTTATTAAGATCGTTACGTTAGAACGTAAGATATCGGTAAAAAGGTTGTTTTCTCTATTTTAAACGTTTAGGTCCGCTTTAATAGTCTTAGCGATCTTTATTAATTCATAGCAGTGTCGTTGTTGGTTTTACTGAAAAATGTTATTTGAAAAAAATGTTCGTCTCATCGAGTAGGTGATGATAGAATTTTTTCCCGTCCTGAAATTCCAATTTTAAATTTGAAGCTCACGTTTACGCGAGCATTGCGCGCGAACTCTAGGACGGATCACGCTGTCCAACGAACTTAGCCTGAGTATTAGTAAGAAGATCATGTATACCAAATTTCAACTAAATTGGTCAACTTTTACTCAATTTATCGTCACACGCGTAAACGTTACTGACAGACAGACAGACAGACAGACAGACAAGATGCATATTTCGTTGAATGTAAGGAGCTCGCTTACGCTCGCTTCAACTAAACTATTGGGTGAAAACCATGATAAGCAATGACGGTTTGAATTAGGGTCTTAAATAGTCGTTGTACGGGTAGTTATTTAATGTCACCATATGGTTGGCTATTCTCAATCAAAACTACTATACCAGACAACGACATTTTTAAGGACCCTTGATATGAATTTTAAAGTAAAAGAATGTAGTTTTCAGACCCCGCAAACTTTATATCACTATCTATTGCAGAAGCTGAACTATACACTGAGAAAAGTTTCCTCTAAAAAATAGCATAATTTATTTATTTTTTGCAATGAACAGACCAGGAATTGGGACTCAAGATGACATCCTGCTTTTTCCCATTCTCGAGAAAATTGTTCTTTTGTTCACGGATTTGCATAGCTTATCGAGGGATAAAAAAAGCACATTTCTGATATTTGATGAGCTTCCTTCTCCATCTACAGGGTGTAACCTTCATTGTTTCCGGTCCCGACGAAATATATTCACATGCTGTCATTGCTCTCCAATTACCCCCCTGCTCCCCTGTAATAAAAATATCCGTCATAGTTCCTTGTCCCGACTTGCTTTATTTAGATTGACCCCCGATGTGTCATTGCATTTTCCAATTGCCCCCTGCTTTCTTGCAATGAATATCCTTCACTGTTCCTTGTCCCGACAGCATATATTCCCATGCCAATTACCCCCTGCTGCACTTTTTACTTTCTCATATAAAGAGAAAGTATTGATTTTTTTTATTTGATTTGATTTGTGAATCTTTATTTAATTTCTTTTTTTTTCTACAAACGTTTTATATTTTTATTTTTGAATTAAAACAATCTTAATATATGCGATTTCAAGAAATTAATTTCTTAATTGGAATAACAACTGATTTTTCCTTTCTCATATAAAGAGAAAGTACTGTGATGGCGCGAAAATTCGATTTTGAGATTTTGATGGAGTTACACGTTTTGAGGTTCCCCTGAGTCCAAAAAAGTGGTTTTTAAAAAATGTCTGTCTGTCGTCTGTCGTCTGTGCAGACGCCTGGAGCCTAAACTACTGGGCAGATTTTGACGAAATTTGGCATACATGTTCAGAAAAATCATACCCCGAGGCGAAATCGAGAAATGAATTTTATCTTAAAAACGTGAAAAAAAAATTATTCCTCGAAAACGGTTCCGACGATTTTGATTAAAAAATTCTAAAATATAGTCCATTTAAATACGAATCCAACGATATAAGCCGTTTTCCCGGGAAAAATCTAGTTCCTGAGAAAAAAGCTTAAAACGCGGACCGAGAGAGCCCTGGGTTCGATTCCCCGCCCGGGACAAGTTATTTTTATGATAAATTTTAATGAAATGCACAATAATAATTAAATTTACATACGAAAACTAATAAATGGAAAACAATGGGCTAAATAATTATGAACTCGTATATGAGAAAGTTTGTCTGAGTTGTCTCGGACCGATTTTTTGAACACATAAAGTTCGGTTTTTTGCCCACCCTGTATGTATTACAACTAAGTTCAATTTAGTTAGGTGTTTTTATGAGTCAATATAAATGCTTATAACACCTCTAATATCCATATGGCTTCAGCAATTTGAAGAAATAGATTAGAATTTATTTAATTCTAGACGCTGCCTTTACAGGAACATATCTTTTAAGGTCTATTCAAACGCATGAGTTACGGTACATCTCCGTTCCGTGTTAGTTCTGAGATGTATTAAAGGTCGACCAAGAAGTCATGAACACAGGAGAAACTGAAAGCTTAGCTTCGTTTAAAGTCGGAACTTCGGAGTATTGCCAGAGTCAGTACAGTCGGGTGTATAGAAAATACCCATTTCTAGCTTGTATGACATGCGCAATTATGTCAAATCTCACGAATAACAACAGGAAGGTTTCCAATCTGCTGGGTTTCCTGTTTTGTTTGTTTTTATACGGTACGAATTATAGTCACAACTGTCCTAAATACAAATCAAACTCAGAAATAAAGAGGAAAACAAATAGATTAAGAAAGAAGAAAATCGACTTAGATTTAAAGAATATTATTATGAATAATCAATAAATAATAATATTAAGATATTATCGTATATTATTAGTGATTTCTTATCAGCTTCAGTGTTGACTGTTGCAAAAAACAATAAGAAGTTATCAAAAATAAAGTTATTATAACAAAAGAACAACACTGCGAATTTTGACAGTGGTCTATTTGATTAAAAACTGACTATACATGACACCAAAACAACGACACTAGCGCACTCCTCAGATTTCCATGACTTCTTGGTCAACCTTTAGTAACTAAAGAATTACGGATAGATGTTTATAGAACTATAATTTTAGCTGAACGTCTATGAAATGTAACTGAACGGTGAATGAACTATGACGTGACTGATGTAAGCGAATAATATACCTTTATTTTAACATAGTTTGATAACATTCTTATCTATATGGTAAAATAGGCATTATTATTGTTACCAGACTGAATTCATGTAATTAACGCTGAGTAAAAGTTACTTATTAATCATACATTAAAGAAAATTAAGCTGTATTCACCTGTGAAAACAACATCTTTATAAAGTTGAGCCAATGCGATATCTTCAGTAAGTCTTTTATCACCATATTTTTCATTTTTTACGATCACTTTTATGGGCATATCCTCTGAGTGTGGAGTTATCTTCTTCAAATTCGTAGTTCCAAGTCTTACCCGGTTCCTGCAGAACCAAATACTATGAGTTAGTGGGAAATTATGAACCTCAACTTAGATATAAGGGCACTCTTTTAGTTTGGTACCCCCCCCCCCCCCCCTATTTCATTACAAATAGTACTAACATGCCTAGTTGTTAATATGTCCAATACATTTTTACACCTAGGACATCTTAAATTTTCAATGAAATGGGTCAGTAATTAATAATATACAGGGTGACTGGCAATATATGTGAAAAAAATTAAGTAGGTTGTTCTACGCCTAAAGGGCTACAAAAACACTGTATAAACCATGGGTCAAATCTTAACCGTTCTCCCACAAAATCAAATTTCATGATTTTTTTAAGATTACATACCTTTGCTCATAAAAATGCTTATTGCAACAAAAGTATAAAAGCTAGAATAAAATGTTTGGCACCCTTGTAAATCTGACAAAATTGCTTATAAGAAAAATTTAATTTTAATTTTCATGCCTTCAAATTATATGACAAACATTTTATTTTTAAGAAAAAAATTAATTTTTTTTTTTTTTTGAGATCCCATGTCTTGGTAAAGAACCCAGCTCAAACTTTTCGGACTCCAGGAAAAACTTTCTTATTGACTAACGTTTCGATCAATATAATATTAATATTATTACCCATACTTAAGGTGGAATTTTCAGTAAACTTCGTTGAAAGTGAAATAGAAACATGTTTATTGTTGCTATTGTTGACACAAAGATGAGTATACTAAACCAACCTTGTTTGTTTTTAATTATTTACTCACCTGTAAGGCAAGAATTGCCACAATAAACACGTTTCTTGGTTACTTAGCGAAGTTTAATAAAATTTCCGCCCAATGAATGGGTAATAATATTAATATCGATCGAAGCGTTAGTAAATAAGGAAGTTTTTCCTGAAGTCCGAAAATTTTAAGCTCGGTTGTTTACCAAGTTATAGAACCACAAAGCAATTGATTTTTTAATTTTTTTCTTAAAAAAATTTGTATACATTTAGATTTTATGTAATTTGAGGGCATGGAAATTTAAATTACACTTTTCTTATTGGAAAATTTGTCAGCTTTACAACGATACCAAACATTTTGTTTTAGCATTTATAATTTTGGAGCAATAAGCATTTTTATAAGAAAAGGTATGCGATCTTAAAAATATCATAAAATTTGACCTTGAGGGAAAACGGTTAAGATTTGACCCATGGTTAGGGTGGGCCGAAAATCCCGAACTTTTGAAATCGAAAGACGGGTAGCGATAAAAACTTGTGTACCCATGAGAGGACACCGTGTGCCAAATTTCAGCCAAATCGGTTGACACTTAGGTCTCCCGACGGGGCCTTGAAGTTTCCAATTTGCTAAAAAAAAAACTACAAAAATTATGTATATATCATCATCGTCATCATATATCATTGCCAGTATAAGGTTTTCGGGTGAGCAAAGTAAGCATCCCTTCATCGTCATCATATATCATTGCCAGTATAAGGTTTTCGGGTGAGCAAAGTAAGCATCCCTTCATCGTCATCATATATCATTGCCAGTATAAGGTTTTCGGGTGAGCAAAGTAAGCATCCCTTCATCGTCATCATATATCATTGCCAGTATAAGGTTTTCGGGTGAGCAAAGTAAGCATCCCTTCATCGTCATCATATATCATTGCCAGTATAAGGTTTTCGGGTGAGCAAAGTAAGCATCCCTTCATCGTCATCATATATCATTGCCAGTATAAGGTTTTCGGGTGAGCAAAGTAAGCATCCCTTCATCGTCATCATATATCATTGCCAGTATAAGGTTTTCGGGTGAGCAAAGTAAGCATCCCTTCATCGTCATCATATATCATTGCCAGTATAAGGTTTTCGGGTGAGCAAAGTAAGCATCCCTTCATCGTCATCATATATCATTGCCAGTATAAGGTTTTCGGGTGAGCAAAGTAAGCATCCCTTCATCGTCATCATATATCATTGCCAGTATAAGGTTTTCGGGTGAGCAAAGTAAGCATCCCTTCATCGTCATCATATATCATTGCCAGTATAAGGTTTTCGGGTGAGCAAAGTAAGCATCCCTTCATCGTCATCATATATCATTGCCAGTATAAGGTTTTCGGGTGAGCAAAGTAAGCATCCCTTCATCGTCATCATATATCATTGCCAGTATAAGGTTTTCGGGTGAGCAAAGTAAGCATCCCTTCATCGTCATCATATATCATTGCCAGTATTAGGTTTTCGGGTGAGCAAAGTAAGCATTCCTTTGCATAACTGGGTCGATGATTTGTTTCAAATCATGATCCAAGTATCTAACCCTAAGCTTTTAATCTATATGATTCTTTGAGCCATCACTTATTGAATTTTGCTGTTTAATGATAAACCAAGATGGTCCATATACTTTTTAAACATCCGTCACTAGAGCTTTAATTCATCAGAAGGGTGATTTTCAGATAATATGTACAGCCGAAGAAGGCGATTGACAGTAATTAACCATCGGTTATGGGCCATTTTCCCAGGGTTTCTATTTTTTGTGTCTGCGGAGCAACATCCTTTAGATACAGCCAATGACATCTCTAGCAATTATTTTTAGTCACTACTTTTACGAAGGGTGTACTATATTTTGAAGTGTCTTGATTGGCTCAAAACAATCTTGCTTTCACAGTTTAACAATTCTTTTCCAATAAGCCCGGAAAAAGTATACGGTCCTCTTTTTTTTCTATCTAAATGTTAAATTATGTGCCATCGTTGTAATTTATTACAATGTAACTGGCAAATAGATCATTGTAATGGTTTACCCAATCGATATTCTGCCAGTATAATTACTCCTCATCTAACTCCAGTTTAAGTTGGTCATATTACATTCAACTTGGACATCATATTACATTCAATTACATTCAACTTGGACATCATATTACATTCAATTACATTCAACTTGGAGATTTCAATATTTTTTATTCAACTTGGTCATATTACATTCAAAAGCCCCCTTATACAAAACAGTAAAAATTTTAAATTATATTTGTGTTATATACGAAACAAGTTTCGAAAATAAATTTAAATATACATTTTTGCCACTAACATCATCCATAAATGAGCTGCGAGTTAAATTAAGTAAGTGTTGCCTGCTGCATTTGGTGGTTGATTGTATATATAATATATACACAATGAAAGTACATATTATGTACTTGATCTTGATGCATTTAATTAGAAAATGATAATTTTTAGATTTATCATTTTAATTAAGCACATTAATAGTGAACATTAATGCCTATACATTTCAAAAGCGCAGTAAAATATATTGTTAACGAATAAATCGCATATATACATAATTTTTGTAGTTTTTTTTTTAGAAAATCGGAAACTTCAAGGCCCCGTCGGGAGACATAAGTGCCAATCGATTTGGCTGAAATTTGGCACACGGTGCCCTCTCATGGGTACACAAGTTTTTATCGCTACCCGTCTTTCGTTTTTAAAAGTTCGGGATTTTCGGCCCACCCTAACCATGGTTTATATAGCATTTTTTGTGGCCCATGAAACGTAGAACAACCTATTTTTAATTTTTTCACATATAACGCAAGTCACCCTGTATAATGAGTGGATTTTACATACTTGTACAAAAAATTGTTTCTAATAATCTTTTCTTTCCCTTGCGGTGATGTACTAGTATTTATTTATTATATCTATATTAATCTATATGTATATTATAAATGTATGTCTGTCTTTTGTAATTTATAGACTTTGACCCCGTTTGACCGATCACCATGAAAGTTGGCACATATATGATTTTTTATTTCATGGAGAAGGATTATATGATTTCAAAATTTAAATTTTGGTACACAGGGGTACAGGGTAAGGGGTACAAAAGTCAAAATAGTATATACCCTTCATGATAAATGTTGTTGGAAAGCTCTTTGAGAAAACAGTAATTGTTGTTGTTACACTTTTATCATATTTTCATAAAAGAGGGGTAAAAATGGAAAAGCTGATGAAAAAATGCTTTAAAATTAAAAATTAGAATCTATGTTTTTCGTCAACTATAATATGTTGCTTACTCCAGAGTAGGAACTCCAAAAACATTGTACATCTATAATCTATGTACCAAATCAGAAAACAAAAAATATCGATTAACCACTCGGGTTACGCAAATAATTAGCATTTGACTAATTTATTTTAAGTTTTTTTTTTTTTTTTTTTTTTTTTTTTTTTTTTTTTTTTTGGCATTTGTTTGCACAACATACAGCCATGAAAAGAGAAAAGAGGGGAACCCTTATTTCCCTCTGATACTGATACGATATGTTAATTGATGTCTTAATTACAGATTAAGCAAATAATACAGAGTAGAATAAAACAGGTATTTGAACGTAGATTATAAATGAGTGGTTATGTTGACTAATAACATATTAAAAAAGAAATTGAATAAATAAAATAAAAATAAATTAAATTAAAAAACAATAATGATAATATTACAGATAATAAGTAAATTAATGATAGTATAGTAAACAGAATAAGATAACGTTTGTATATTGTCTTTTTAATAGTTTATACGTGTAATTTGGCTTGTTTCAAAAAATTGAAAATTATATTATATATTGGTTCCAAGTTCGACGCTAGAAGGGACATATAGTTGAACGGTTGTTGCAATATTTGTTTATGAAGGTGGAAAAACATTGTTGCTCTCGGTACACTGAATTTGATACACTCCATTATTAGATGCTCTAGGGTTTCTGGCACATTACAAACTGAACATATTGGGGATTCGGATTTACCTATTTTGTGTAAGTAATGATTGCATATACCATGATTTGCTCGCAGTCTAGAAATACTAACGACCATGGTCCTATTACTAGCAACTTCTTTGTACCACGGGTTGAAGTTGATCTTCGGTACTAAAGATTTATAAAAGGCGCCGCTGGTAGTGTTGTTGTACCATAGTTGCCATTGCTCGTAGGCTGGGAGTTTTATCTGGTGGTATAAATCGCGATATTGTACTTGATACATTATTCCGTAGTCAATAGCTAACTCGTGGTTAATACTGCTTTCTTTAGCTATGTGGTCGACTCGTTCGTTCGGAGCAATACCCGCGTGTCCTTTTAACCAGACAAACACTACTCTTTTACTTTCCTGCAACAGATGGTAGTGGATTCTCAAGATTTCGCATAGAATATAGTTGTCAATCATGTTTGAATTCAGGTTATTTAAAGCTTGAACTGCACTAAGACTATCTGTAAATATGGTAAAGGAATTGAAGTTTGTTTTAGATATGTGTTTTAGTGCTTCGACGATCGCAACTAATTCCGCTGAATAACTTGAGAAGCAATTGTTGAGTTTGAGTCCTCTGAATTTATTTTGAGAAAAATTTAAGTAAGCACAACCCACATTGTCGTCCGTTTTGGAGCCATCTGTAAAAATATATTGATTTTCGGGCCAATGATGATAAACATCGTCCCAAAACATCGCGTTCCTGACACCGGTAGGGTATTTGGTATAATCTTCAAGTTTTCTAGTGTGAACCGGAGTAATCATTATGCTGTATTGGAGAAGAGAATAGGGTGAATCTGGATAAATAAATATCTTACGACGAATTGCGGTTGTGTTTATAAAACTGTCAACAATGGGTGGTGCTTTCTTTTTTTGCCAGAAAGTGTTGGTGAGAACAGTTGTAGAGAGGTAAGATATTCTTTTTGAAACTTCA
This sequence comes from Gerris lacustris, assembly GCA_951217055.1. Lineage (NCBI taxonomy): Eukaryota > Metazoa > Arthropoda > Insecta > Hemiptera > Gerridae > Gerris > Gerris lacustris. The sequence continues at coordinate 11,944,695 of OX578280.1, read as the reverse complement.
GTGTTGAAAGAGAAATTTAATTTATTTTAAGTTCAATTATATAGCGAATGGAATAGTGAATAATATTGTTTATTCGCATGAATTATTAATAAAAAAATGTATATAATTCATTATCTATTTATACCAATAAAGATTATGGAATCTCATCAGTATAAGGCATCTTTTATTATTCTACAACCAATAGAGACCCTACATTACATAAGCATCACCCATATTTAAGTAGACAGAGAGAGCCAGCGTGGCCGTGCGGGTTAAACCACGTCTGCTCGGCCATCACTGAATCTTGAGTGGAACGAGACAGGGTTCGATTCCTCGCCGTGACACTCTGATTTATATGGCTCACTATTGATCACATCATACTCGCTTCGGCGGTACAAATGTACATATGTATGATGTGTGAAGTGGCTGGAACTCACTACCGCGGGTTGTAAAAAGGGCCTAAGTGATGGCCTAATTGCAAGGTTCGAACAAGTGGTTCGTCCTACACGTTCTAGTAGGAAGTACTAGACTACTACTACTAAGTAGACAGAGGTAAATTACTATACATAGGCAGGACAACGTCTGCGCCGGGTTTTTCTAGTATTATATAAGGAGGTAAATGTTTGTATGTTTGTTAGTCAGTAGGAGGTAATCTCAGAAATTACTGATCGAATTCTGAAAATTCTTTCACTGATAAAAAGCTAAACTATTCCCGATTGACATGTGGCTGTTTTATTTTTGTGTTCATCTGAAATATGAAATATGTACACTTTTTTATTCCACTACAGGATTTCTTGAACACATATTTCAGACTAAATGTAACTCTTGAAACAAAAACTATCTAGCCTATCTTGTCGAGCCAGGCATAGGCAACCTTTTTCTCGTTTGGTGCCAGATTCGCGAACCTCGTAAACGGATAGATATTTATTGTAGAGGTTTTTCATAATCACGTTTTTATCAGACACCCGAAAGTTTTAAAAAATAATATTCCATTATTTTTTGCCACATAGTTTTTTCGCGTCCAATTATTTGACAAATGGCTAAATGATATTTGGACCTATTTCTATTTCTAACCTATTCTTCTTTTTTGCACACGTGGTAAGAAGCAGTGAAGGTTTAAAAAATTATTAAACAAATAAACCAACGAAAATCATGAACTACCATCTACATTTCATATAAATTTGACGAGTACTTTTTAAGATAGGGTGGTTCAAAAAATTTTGGTGAACACACCGACACTTGAATTTTTGAAATTTGAGACAAAAAAAAGTTTCTGTAGAATAAATTCTTAAAATAAAATGCTCTAATATTCATAAGTTTCACTCTTGAAAATTTTTGAAAAATCATCGGGGCAACACCCTGTATATTTATTAAATGGAGTATTTTTTTTAACTTCTTAATTTAAGACCAAGAAGGACTGATGCCCAGAGGCCCAAATTTCATAAAATATCTCGAAATATTTATCATTTACACCTTACGTACACTCAATCCATGGACACACTTTGAGAGTATGTATGAATGTTAGTCTATTTACACAAATCTAAAGTTATTTTAAATATACAGGGTGGTCCAAAAGTCTCCCCCCCTCCTCATAACTTTTGAACAGTTTGAGATAAATTAATGAAACTCTGGGAATCTCTACCATGCAAAGGGAAGTTTGTTTTCATGCAATCGCCTACTAGAGGCAACCACCCGCTTTGCCCCCAGGCCACCCAACTTTAAAATTTAAAATTGGAGTGTATATTTTTGATACCGCATTTGGATTATACGGTGAAAAATAATAAACTTTTACTTTGAACTATTTTGCCCCCTATAGGGGGGCAAAGATAGCAAAATAACCTTTCCGATAATACGTTGTAAATCTAAACGGTTAGAGATAAATTAATGAAACTTGGGGTATCTGTTCCTTGTAAAGGGAAGTTTGTTTTCATGCAATCGCAAAGTAGGGGCAACCACCCATTTTTCTCCCACGCCACCTAACTTCAAAATTTTAACCAAGAGAGTATATTTTTGATAGCAGATTTAGATTCTACAGCGAAAAATAAAAATATTTTACTTCAAAATTTTTTTCTATCTCCAATATTTTGCCCCCTATAGGGTGGCAAAGGTATAAAAATGGTAAATTTCAGCGCCTGGGGGCAAAATGGTGGTTCCCCCTAGTACGCGAGTAGAGGAATACACACTTCCCTCTACATGGTACAGATCCCCCAAGTTTTATTACTATATTTCTAACCGTTTAGATTTTACAACGATCTAAGAGTTATTTTTTTTTACTATTTCTGAAGCATTATTTTGCTATCCTTGCCCCCCTGCAGGGGGCAAAATATTGGTGATAAAAAAAATAGTTACAAAGTAAAAGTTTATTATTTTTCAACGTAGAATCTAAATATGCTATCAAAAATATACATTCCAATTTGAAATTTTGAAGTTGGGTGGCCTGGGGGCAAAGTGGGTGGTTGCCCCTAGTGGGCGATTGCATGAAAACAAACTTCCCTTTGCATGGTAGAGATCCCCTAAGTTTCATTAATTTATCTCAAACCGTTCAAAAGTTAAGAGGGGGGGGGGGGAGACTTTTGGACCACCCTGTATAAATATTATCTGTAGATTTATCCGATTGGGAACAAATTCTGTATTTCCACTAAATCAGTAGTACCGATGAATTGAAGAATAAAAAATTGTCTGGGTGTCAATCACGTCCAAACGGCTTTACAGATTTTGTTAGTTTTCTGGTATAATGTTAGGCTCAATTCTGCGGATGATTAGGCTATTAAAACATTTTGGTAGCTCAATATGGGGTGGAGAACAGTGTTTCTCAATAGATTTCAAAATTCTAATTGTATTTCTATATCTATACATATAACAAAGTGTATATTAACAACAGAATTGAGCTTAATATTGTACCTAAAACCAACAAAAGCCTTTTGGACGTGACTGACGCACAGACATGAAATTGTTAAACGAAATGTGTATTAACAACAGAATTGAGCTTAATATTGTACCTAAAACCAACAAAAGCCTTTTGGACGTGACTGACGCACAGACATGAAATTGTTAAACGAAATGTGTATTAACAACAGAATTGAGCTTAATATTGTACCTAAAACCAACAAAAGCCTTTTGGACGTGACTGACGCACAGACATGAAATTGTTAAACGAAATGTGTATTAACAACAGAATTGAGCTTAATATTGTACCTAAAACCAACAAAAGCCTTTTGGACGTGACTGACGCACAGACATGAAATTGTTAAACGAAATGTGTATTAACAACAGAATTGAGCTTAATATTGTACCTAAAACCAACAAAAGCCTTTTGGACGTGACTGACGCACAGACATGAAATTGTTAAACGAAATGTGTATTAACAACAGAATTGAGCTTAATATTGTACCTAAAACCAACAAAAGCCTTTTGGACGTGACTGACGCACAGACATGAAATTGTTAAACGAAATGTGTATTAACAACAGAATTGAGCTTAATATTGTACCTAAAAACCAACAAAAGCCTTTTGGACGTGACTGACGCACAGACATGAAATTGTTAAACGAAATGTGTATTAACAACAGAATTGAGCTTAATATTGTACCTAAAAACCAACAAAAGCCTTTTGGACGTGACTGACGCACAGACATGAAATTGTTAAACGAAATTCGTTATCAGAACTACTCATTAGTGGATGTACAAAGTCCGAGTCCAAATCTGATAACAAATTAGATTACACAAATAAATGAATATCTTCTGTAAAACACCCCGTTGCGAAACACGGGTTGGGTATCTATATACACTCGGCAAGGATAGCAAAATAATGCTTCAGAAATAGTAAAAAAAAAAAAACTTTTAGATCGTTATAAAATCTAAACGGTGTATATATATGGGTATACAGGGTGTATCAATTTCAGATGGCCATAGAAAAAGGGGTATATCTACAGGTCATTTGGAGCAAAAAAGTTCATATAAACTATAGTCCAATTCTCAACAGTGTAGGAGCTATAAGCGAAAATAGACTGTGTTAAAAACAATCGAACTTTGCCTTAAAAAATAACTCAAAATATATTAATCTTGGAACAATGAATGAACAATCGTTGGAAAGAGCAGGGAATTCCCTATAAAATGATGTATGTTTTAGCTGACTTGTTGTCTTTTTAGTGTGACCCAGAGCTGTTTGAAAACTAAAAAATAGATTTTTTTAAAAAATCTGAAAAACTTTGAGCCCACTTATCGATATGACCCGAATGAAAGAAATACGTACAAAGTTAGGAAAAGTTGGCGCTTTTAATAAGCTTTAAAACGATACCAAATACTTCACAATATTCCAAGGCTAAGTGGGTGAACAAACCATCGTTGTAGAAAAAAACATGTCGAGCTTGCAGCAGGAGAAGGGCAAAGAAACGTGACATTATCAGCTGTGGCATCTTTGAAAAAAGACGTCGAATGTGCATTGTTCATGGTGGTGGCCATTAAATTGAAATTTTAGTTCTCTAACTAGAAGATCTATTATTGTAAAGTATACTTACCATGGTATCTCAAGGCAGAAGCTGCTCAAAATGGCCGCCACCTTCAGCAATGCACATTCGACATTTTTTGTCAAAGATGCCACAGCTGATAATGTCACGTTTCTTTGCCCTTCTCCAGCTGCAAGCTCGACATGTTTTTTTCTACAACGATGGTTTGTTCGCCCACTTAGAGTTGGAATATTGTGAAGTATTTGGTATCGTTTTAAAGCTTATTAAAAGCGCCAACTTTTCCCAACTTTGTACGAATTTCTCCCATTCGGGTCATATCGATAAGTGGGCTCAAAGTTTTTAGATTTTTTGAAAAAATCTATTTTTTTGTTTTCAAACAGCTATGGGTCACTCCAAAAATGCAACAAGTCAACTAAAACATACATCATTTTATAGGAAATTTCCTGCTCTTTCCAACGATTGTTCGTCCATTGTTCCAAGATTAATATATTTTGAGTTATTTCAGTTTTTTAAGGCAAAGTTCGATTGTTTTTAACACAGTCTATTTTCGCTTATAGCTCCTACACTGTTGAGAATTGGACTATAGCTTATATGTACTTTTTTTGCTTCTAATGACCTGTAGATTGTAGATATACCCCTTTTTCTATGGCCATCTGAAATTGATACACCCTGTATATACACTCTCCGTTCGATGCAAATCAATAGAGAGTCATAGGTAACGACCAAACTACTTCACAACTTCACACAAATGTGAAGAAGTGTGGTTCCTAACCCAGGATTGTTCATTGGGCCCACCTAAGTGGCTGCGTCTTCGGGTGTAAGATCCCCTCGGAATAAAAAAAAAAAAAAATTGACGATGAAATTAAAAACCAAAATTTGAATGCTTATAATAGAGATTTACTTACAACCGGTGAGGCGAATCAGAATTACAGTGAGCTGCAGTCAAAACCCATCTGGGTGAAATCAGTGCACCTCCACATACCCAAGAGATAGGATTCCACCCGTATTTTACGCCAATCATTACCATCCAAGGCCATGCTCCTATAAAAATAAAATTGTGTCTTGTAGTCCAGTCAAATTATATTTTGGAGGGGAAAAAAAGGATCATCCGCGTAGTCGTCATGATCGGCATAATATATTTGTCGTCGTCATTATCCTGATTATGACAAAAGACTTAAAACCTATGAGTGCTTGAGGAGGTCAAGTAAAAATAAACAGGTCAAGTGTGGCTGTGTGGTCAGCACACAGCCATCAATAGTACTCTATTGATCGTGTTTTGTAAAATGCTAAAAAGCTTACTTTGAACTATCCTATGGGTCTGATATTCTCAAAACACATAAACAAACTTCCGATAAATTATTTTTTTGCCACTGAACCGGACTACACCCATATAAATACATCGAAAAGACCAAAATTATAAAAAAGCGTATTTTGTCAATAAAAAATTAAATAATATTTGTTTCGAAATTTCCAAAAAGTGGTATCTTTACTTTTGGTCGAAGAATGTTCAGGAATTTTTTCAGATTTTTTGCACTTCACATAAGTGAGATAGAAGGGGGGGGGACACGTTTCACACCCGCTTCAAACTCGCCTACGCTCGCCCTATCAAAGTTATAACCAAATAATTATATATTTTTGTAATCAGCTCGACGTACCCTTTCATATGATACCCTCACGGTGTCGAAAAAAAATGTAAAATTTTTAACCCTTAAGATTTTTTAACCTAATTTTTTTTAATTTTTTTTTTTTAATTCGCTATATTTTTAAAATATATGGGTAGGTACAAGACACATACATGCCAAATTTCAAAGTGATCGGACGAAAGGTGTAGCCGTGAGAGCATGCGACAGGACGGACGGACAGACACACGCAGGAAAATTTAAGGGTCCTTGGTTTTGCCTACGGACCCTAAAAAATCATCTAAGTAATGTTCAGTGACACAATGGTGTCTGCAGTACATCAGAAGATCTTTCTTGCCAATTCAAGGAACAAAAGTTGACTGATTTCCAAAATCAACTAGGCCAAGCTGGATGATATAGAGGCAATTGTCAATGCAGGTGAACAGTTTCTCCTTGCATAGTATGGGTACTCGTACTCACTATATGCCATTGAACAACTTAAGGTACAGATAGTACATAATATCGGCTTGTAAAGTAACATTTCCCCCCTACCAAAGGTGTAGCACGACTGCATTCACTATGAGTGAACCACCAGGTTTAGCTGTGGCTGAGTACAGAAAGAAACTCGGAACTATTAGGGTGGAATATATAAAAGAACAGTCTGATGGCAATCACCACCATGTGGAACCTACTGAACCCGACCAACTTCTTGCCCTGACTTCCTTTAATTTAAGATCCTTTAATTTAAGAAGGACTGAAAAGGTAGGAACATTACCAATTTGTGAGAAACCTGTGAAGGAATCTGCGTCAACACAAAAAAAATTACAATAATGTCGACGTTTTTGATGATTGATGAGCAACCACCGACCCAAGCTATAGCAGCTACGATACAAGGTATTCTCATTACTACATAAGAGTACATACTAAAAAATGCAACTATTCATTCCTAGATATAATTTTTTAAGTATCATGCTCATTTTTCTTGTTGATCATTCAGATGAGGTGTCTCGTCCTTCTTCTGTCGAGCATTGTGAACCATTTGAGAAAGTTGAGCAACCCGGACCTTCTAGTGCCATTGCCAAGCGAATTTGGCAACATTGAATAATTATGAGTTGTACATGGCTTATAGCTCAGTCAATAAAGGCCAAAAACAGGCTGTACCCGCAACTAATTAGGGGAAATCTGAATTTTTTTCTAATGATAGACCATGATATGAGGTACATTCTCTCAAAAGTCCCCACTTCTCCCCCTTGTGCTTCCCCCAATAACCCCCCCTTAAAGTAAAAATTTACTTATTTTTCACTTTTTACGCAAAACTGTTTATTTTTTGAAGAGAAGTGATATTAACAAAAATATTTCTCACATAATGCTGCACAAAAAAGGTCCTATGCATGTTTGAAGTAAGACATACCGTTTTCGAGATATTGCTGATAAAAATTCCAATTTTTCATTTTTTCGAACCAAGATGTGTTAAAAACAACACTTTTGATTTTAATAAAATTTGGATGGTAGGTCATACTTAGCCTATTGTTGATCCCATATAAATTTCAACCTTCTGCGCCCATTATTTTATCTTGCACATGCGCACAAACATACATTTAATGTATCAATTTAGCAAAATTTAAAGAGCGCAGTCGGTTGAAATTAAGTTAGGGCCATCTGCGGGATACTTGCGAAAAACCATTCAAATTTCATATTAATCAGTTAAGTACTTTTAAAGATAAAGGTCGAAATAAATGTACGTTTGTGCGCATGTGCAAGATAAAATAATAGGCACAGAAGGTTGAAATTTATATAGGATCAACAATAGGCTAAGTATGGCCTACCATCCAAATTTCATTAAAATCAGAAGTGTTGTTTTTAACATATTTTGATTCGCAAAAATAAAAAATTGGATTTTTAATCAATAATATCTCGAAAACGGTGTCTCACTTCAAACATGCATAGGACCTTTTTTGTGCAGAATTATGTGAGCAATATTTTTTGTTAATAACACTTCTCTTCAAAAAATAAACAGTTTTGAGTAAAAAGTGAAAAACAAGTAAATTTTGAACTTTAAGATGGGGTAGGGGGGGAAGCACAAGGGGGAGAAGTGGGGACTTTTGAGAGAATGTAATTAGTTGCAGGTAAAAACCATTATTAACTGGGCTATTAGCCACTACGTCTTAAATAGACAAAATTTCAAAATTGTCTAGCATCTAAACCATTAGTCTGAGGAAAAAAACTTTAAAGACATTAATCATAGGCAATTTATTTCTTTGTCACGTGTAAAAGTTTGTAGTTTTTTTAATTTTAAGAAAACCCCATGATAGAAACAGGTGTTTAGCCAAATTTGTATTTTTTGTAAAATTTCTAAAGGGCAAAGCGCCTAAACCGTTCTTTTAACAACAAAAGACATAAATTGTAGACAATTTAATGCAGTTTATTTTTATTTAAGACCACTTTTCTCTAAAGGCCCCCATACACGATCAAACATTTTGCGCAAACCGGATGTCGGGCAAATTTAGTTCATACACGTCAAACATGAAACAGCCCCATACATGGTCAAAATGTTTGCGCAAACATGATGTTTACAGAAACATTTTGACCATGTATGAGGGTCTTTAGAGTGCGAATGTTATAAACTGTAAGAGAAAAATTGAAAATATAAAAAAAAACAATTTTGTTGGCATTTTTCTCAGAAGGCACCACTTTTAAGAGGTGGGGAAGTTGAAATTTGGATTCAGCACACCAAAATATATTTTAAAAAATACGACTACATTAATTTTTTTACTGGAAAGGTCTCTTTTTTCCAAATGACTAGGCTATTATGGTGTTTCCTTCTTTGTGTTCTTGTATGTTCCAAGACACAATGATAAATGTGATTAGTGATAATTAAATTACATCTTTATTGTAACTTTATATTTCTTTATAATATGGTATAGGAAGGACCATTTTTAAGGACTAGTGCATATAAATTCTCTTTAGTGTTAGGCATACTCCCAAATGTAGAGACAAGATTAAATCCGGTAGAACTATGATGTTTGGTAAAGCCAAAACGCCGCTATTAAAAACTTAAAAAATAACTCTCACTAGTTGCCAAAAATAATCTTATAGCAAAACTCCTACTTGTCTATAAATCTTATCAAATAGATGGTCATTCTTAGCTTTCTTACCTTCTTGTGCTTCCTTCCCTCCTATGATCCTATCATCGAGCAGATCGTTGTATATAGTTTGGCCACAATTCGGTGGTAAGGGTAATAAACTCGGTTGCCATCTTTCAAAAACACTAGTATCGTCATTGTCCTCATTTGGACAACATATTATTTCCCTGTCTTCAGAATATCCAAAGTTGCATCTGAAGCAAATAACGTATTACAACGCATTAAAAGCAACATATACATCAGCCTGAACAGTTTCAGACTACAAAAGGTTTGAGAGAGGGATGTGGGATGTCACCAACACTATTTAAAATATATATGCAGGATGTGCTAGCTAGTTGGAACTATATGGTGGTGTGGGTGTTCAGGTTAAGCAGAAAGTTATCCATTCCCTTCTCTTTGCCGATGACCAGGTAGTTATTGCCTCGGATCGACAGGATTTAAAATTCATGCTTAGAAGACTGTTGGAAACTATTGAGAGAGGAGGGTTAAAGGTTAGCATGGAGAAGACTATAAGTACCTGGTAGTTGGAGGGAAGCCCAAAGATATAGTCATTGCTCAAGGTGTCATTAAGGCAATGGACTCCTTCAAATACCTCGGGTCTATTATCCATGAGTCAGGTACGTGTCAGTTCGATGTAAGTACCCGAGTAGTTCAAGCTCGGAAGGCTATAATAGCTATGCTGAATGGAGTTCTGTGGAGTCGTTCGATGGGAAAGAGCCAAAGAAGACTATTCTAACCACCATTGTTGAAAGTATTTTAACCTACGGATCAGTAGGGTGGACATTGACGGAACGACAGAAGGAACGAATTAATGCTGTGGAGATGGATGAGCTGAGAAGAAGTGCACGAATATCCAGGTTGGAAAAAGTGAGGAATGAGGAGATTAGGCGGCGGATGGAGGTGGACGAGACGGTGATAAGACATATTGAGGAACGGGCACTTCGTTGGTACGGTCATGTGAGGAGGATGGGAGAGAAGCGTTGGCCACGAAGAGTGCTGGAGTGGTCGCCGCCCGGCAGGAGAAAGAGAGGCCGTCCCAGAGCAATATGGAAGGGAGGCGTCGTAAGGTCAATGAGGGAACGGAACCTGCAGGACGGAGACTGGGAGGACCGCCGAGGGTGGAATTTAGGAATAACAGGCAACCGCTGACAAGTGGAGAAGCCCCGTAAAGTAAAGTAAAGCATATACATCAGCCGGCTCCACACTCTCGGCCACGTCTCTTCGGAGTCTGTATATCAGACACGAGTCAATGGGATCTCGGTGGGGTGTCTCGTCTTCATTCAACCCCTCGGCGAAACGGCGAGAATTTGGAGGGTACCTCTAGTACTCGTACATTATCGCCGTGAGCCCTCGGCGCGAGGTCTCACCGAGAGTGTGCAGCCGGCATTTATAATTGTTGGTAACTGTTGAAAAATGAATTTTTTTCTGTTTAAATTTAGTAAGAGCTACATTTAAAATATTGTATTACTACATCTGTCCATATTTGTCCTTTTTGCTATGATACCCTTGGCTCAAAATCCTATCAATCAATAGCTTGATGTAATGGGACTAAATGCTAAATTTAATGGAATGTATTGATTCATACGTTGATGAATATGTTTTAGACGTTAAGTGGTCATTTTTATTTGTCCCTTTTATATTTAATTCGTAGTATTTGTTTGGGTCGTTGAAAGATTGAAAAAAAAATATGTATATACTTTCGTCATTTTGTAAACTTAGCTATATCTCACCTTTCTCCAAGGCATAGACTTGCCAGGAAACATCATTTACAAATTGATACAAGTTGTTGGCAACACTAAACCTTGGATATACAGGTCAATAAATAAATAATATGAACAATATACAAAGAAATAGAAACATGCCAGGATTACGACGTTAATTTACATTTATTATATTAAAAAGTGTGTCGAATCCTCTAATTTTATTAGATTCGTCGAACTAAAAAACCCTCCTAATATTTTCCATACTTAATTTATACGTTAACAAAAATTAAAATAAAATAACAATTATAAAAATACTATTTTGAGAACTGGTCTTATATTCAACGTTTTTTTTTTTTGTTTTTTTGTTTTTTTGTTTCTGTATTCTTCACCTAAATTGTTTCCATGTGCAAAATTTGGGAAAGAATAAAAGACGGGAAGTGGTTCAAAATTAGGGTAATAGGTGTGCGATGAAACTTACAAAGCAAAGTGATATAAGACTTTTTTTCTGTATTTTTTACCTCTATTGTTTCCATGTGCAAAATTTGATGAAGATTGAATGACGGGAAGTGGTTCAAAATTGGGTTAACGGAAATGTGCGATGAAACTTACAAAGCAAAGTAATATAAGACCAGTAAAAACAGAAGTTACCACAAGTTACCATATATATTTTAATTTTTACTTTGTAATCTGTGATATAATTGTTAATTTATTTTATTTTAATTATTGTTAACGTGTAAATTCAATATGGAAAACAGTAGGAGAGTTTTCAGTTCGACGAAACTAATAAAATTAGAGGATTTGACACACTTTTTAATATAATAAATGTAAATTAACGTCGTAATCCCGGCATGTTTCTATTTCTTTGTATATTGTTCATATTATTTATTTACTGACCTGTATATCCAAGGTTTAGTGTTGCCAACAACTTGTATAAATTTTTTAATGATGTTTCCTGGCAAGTCTATGCCTTGGAGAAAGGTGAGATATAGCTAAGTTTACAAAATGACGAAAGTATATACATATTTTTTTTCAATCTTTCAACGACCCAAACAAATACTGCTTTGCATTTAAATCAAGGTAGAAGTGTCATTTTAATAGTACATTACGCGTTGAGTGCGGAAAGTTGCATTTTGCATGCGAGTGTGGAGTTTGCACCCGAGCGACAGCGAGGGTAGTAAAACCACACGAGCAATGCAAAATGCCGTTTTCGCACGAGTTGCGTACCGTACTTTATCTACGATTGTTAGATTTAAATAATAAATACAGAAAAAAAAATGAATTTGCTGTATGTAATTTCGTATCTCTCTCTTGATAATGATGGCATTAATTCTTGAGTTGTATTTTTTGCCGAATTAATTATTTCTGGAGGAGTATTATTCTCCACATTTTCGTCAGTCACTTGATTCACTCATTGTTTTTCACTAAAAACTCGATTCGATATAAACAGTTACTTTAATAAATGAACAGCAAATTAGTTTTGTTAAATGTAAACAAACTCGCTAATCGTGCGTAAAGCTGAAGAATTCCTCTTCTTTACCGCCCTAGGGTGGTAAAGAAGAGGAATTCTTCAGAAATATGAGACGCGCATGCTCAATGAATACAAGTACGTAAAGAATCACTTTCTATGCATTTAAACAGAGATACAATGTTTATATTTCGTATCAATCGTAGATAAAATAGGTTACGCAATGAACTTAGAAAAATATTTTAATTAACAAATATATATATATATATATATATATATATATATATATATATATATATATATATATATACAGGGTGTCCCGGGTCAGGACCGACAAACTTTGGGATGTGATAGTACAGTTAATTTGGAGTAAAAAAAGTTCTATAAACCATGGTCCTATTCTCATTTGATTTCTAGCTATCTTATGTTTAACTTTTTTTTGTAAAACGTGACTTTGACTTAATAAATTGGCAATATCATTGGAAGTAATTAAGCTAGAATTATAAATGATATACCACCTGAAAGAGCATGAAAAATGCTTAAAGATAAACATAAATTCAGCTATTAAATTAAAATTTTAGTCACACGTTAATTCGTTAGAACTTGAAAATAATAAAATTTAATTAAAAAAAGAAAATGTTAGAGCTTGTATAACTACTGTATTGTATAAGATAACTATGGGTGCAAAACTCCTTAAAGTTGGCGCATTTACTAAGCTTCAAAACGATACTATTAAATTTAAAATATTGCAACTTAAAGTATCCGAAAAAGTGATGAAATTCCAAAAAAACATGTCCTACTGTAAGCTGATATAGGGTTGGGGGAATTGGAAGTGCACTGAAAATGCAATCGTCGGGTGATATTTTTTTCTTTTTCTTTTAAGTTGCTCCAGTAAAATAAAACGTTAAAGTCAGAGTTTAGTCATAGTACCCGAGTGGTACCAGTCATGGTACCAATGATACTACCGTCATTGTGAAGTCATAGCACCTGATGAATCTTATAAAGTCTTATCTTATTATTAAGGGTGTAATAATTTATTTTTATTTCGATAATTAATTATTTTTATAATAATGTTCTTTGTAACTAAACCAAAATTGTACTGTATTAATTGAATTATCTTATTATTTTGTTAAAAAAAAAGAAAATCATTAAAGAATAAAATAGAAAAGTGTAATAATAAAATAAACCGACCTTCTTTACTTACAATTAACACTTCTGTAATTACTGTAATAAATGGTCAAAATGGTGCCCTACTTCATTTACACGTCCGACATTTTTTGAGTACAGATTTGCTGCATTCAACACTAACCTAATAGGTGCATTAGAAGAGGAGAACCGGTTGCTTGGCCACCCATGTCACCAGACATTACACCTTTACATTTCTGTTTTGGGGGGGGGGGGATGGATGAAAAATTTGGTGTTTAAAATACCGGTTAAAAGTCAATAGGAGCTAATAAACAGGATACAAGCAGCAGCTCACCAAATAAATTACCAAAAAGCGACTCCCATAAAATGCAGCAAATCTCAACTTAATAATTGTGGATGTGTATGAATGAAGGAGGGCACCATTTTGAACATTTATTATAGTAATTACAGAAGTTTTAATTATAAATAAAAAAGGTCGGTTTATTTTATTATTACACTTTTCTATTTCATCTTTAATGATTTCTTTTTTTTAACAAAATAATAAGATAATTCAATTAAAACAGTACAATTTTGGTTTAGTTACAAAGAACATTATTATAAAAATAATTAATTATGGAAATAAAAATCAATTATTACAACCTTAATAATTATAAGATTCATCAGGTGCTATGACTTTACAATGACTGTAGTATCATAGGTACCATGACTGGTACTACACGGGTACTATGACTAAACTCTGACTTTAACGTTTTATTATACTGGAGCAATTTAAAAGAAAAAGAAAAAAAAAATCACCCGACGTTTGCATTTTCAGGGCACTTCCAATTCCCCCAACCCTATCTCAGCTTACAGTAGGACATGTTTTTTTGGAATTTCATCACTTTTTCGGATACTTTAAGTTGCAATATTTTAAATTTAATAGTATCGTTTTGAAGCTTAGTAAATGCGCCAACTTTAAGGAGTTTTGCACCCATAGTTATCTAATACAATGCAGAAGTTATACAAGCTCTAACATTTTCTTTTTTAATTAAATTTTATTATTTTCAAGTTCTAAAGAATTAACGTGTGACTTAAAATGAAATTTAATAGCTGAAATGATGTTTATCTTTAAGAATTTTTCATGCTCTTTCAGGTGATATATCATTTATCATTCTAGCTTAATTACTTCCAATGATATTGCCAATTTATTAAGTCAAAGTCACGTTTTACAAAAAAAAGTTAAACATAAGATAGCTAGAAAACAAATGAGAATAGGACCATGGTTTATAGAACTTTTTTTACTCCAAATTAACTGTACTATCACATCCCAAAGTTTGTCGGTCCTGACCCGGGACACCCTGTATATATATATATATATATATATATATATATATATATATATATACATATACATATATACATACACTATAATGTAAGTTTTAATGTACTTATTTAACTTACTCAGGAGCAGCATATGACGACCAAAGCGACGATGTAGCACAACTACTCCGTGATTTACATGTTCCGTTCTGTTCAGTCATCCACTCGTAACAAGCAATTCCAGCTTATGAACATGAGAATGGTGAAATAACATGTTTATACATATATGTGTATTAATATATAAATAACTATATATACACATAAATATTTGATATATACTATACTAGTATTTATAAATAACTATTTTAAACTTGTATACTGAGGGAACTTACTCAGCTGTTAATAATAATGTCCTATGCAATGTAGCACATAACTATTATGTGATAAGCTTAATATTAGGATATAGAAACAAAAAAAATTATAGTTATATATGTATATATAGTCCAGTCATTTTAGGTTTTCTGTTCCAAAAAAATCGGAGCTAATTTTGTTTTCTTTTAATCACTTTATTTGGACATTCTGAGAAACCTTCCCAAAATCGGCAACTAGATCGTGGTTGCGTTAATTGATATCAAAGGTCAACAAATTCGGTTTTTTGTGAATATCTTGCTTCCTCTTGTTCGGAGACCAATTGAGGATCACATCAAAATTGAAGAGTATAAAATTGCACACAAGAAATGTTATAGGTTAGGTTACAACTGGAAAACTTCAACAGAGAGGATGGATTCACTCTTTCCCGGACCTGGAAGCCGCTGGTCAGCACCTGTGCCAAGGAGAAAGCAAGAAGTGGCGCCGCGGTCACTTCTCGACTTCAAACATCACCCGCTCCACAAAGGAAAACCGACAAAGGCGACACCTGCCAGATTGCGTCATCCCGACAAAGGATAAACCGGACTCAAAGAACCCCCGGGGATTCTAGGTTTAATCGACGTTCCAGAAAGCAACTATAAATACGCCGACCTTCACTCCAGTCCTCAGTATGTCTTGTTGTTGCTTCAAGTAAACATCACGATGCACCACATCCCTGAAGATGCTTCCAGTAGTGGGTATGCTCTTCGTGACGCGGATTTTACCGGAAAGCCAAGCTGTTTATTGCGAATCGACCCGCGGAAGCCTACGCAAAGTTAAGAAATGTTATGTTCAATTCTTACGTACAACCAACCTCTTGGATAATAAAGTGCTCCGACGTTACCGCACAAGGAGGACTGCATTGCGATTTACATCATAAGACTTACCTTTATATAATAATAAATCACTGGGAGCACTAATATTTTCAAACATGAAATGAAACTCGTAGGTATATTATAACGGTTCCCACCGTGGAGCTCCCTCAGGGAAAAGCCAAAGTTATTGGTCGTTTATATGCCATGAGCGGAAGCTTCGGAGCACTTCATTATCCAAGAGGTTCATTGTACGTAAAGAATGAACATAACATTTCTTGCGTGAAATTTTATACTCTTCAATTTTGAACTGACCCTCACTTGGTCTCCGAACCAGAGAAAACGAGATATTCACAAATGTTCGTAAAAAGACGTGCAAAAATAAACACTACGCAAGTTATAGTAAGCTAGGTTTTTGCTAAACCGTACGTTGTACGTAAGAAATTAATTAGAATTTTTTTGTGGGAAATTTAATAATTTTGCTTTTTTGTCTCCGAGCGATAGGAAGCGAGATATTCGTAAAAATACGAAAAAATGGTGCGGCGACGGATACTAAATATTCATAGA
This sequence comes from Gerris lacustris, assembly GCA_951217055.1. Lineage (NCBI taxonomy): Eukaryota > Metazoa > Arthropoda > Insecta > Hemiptera > Gerridae > Gerris > Gerris lacustris. Next base: position 11,928,089 of record OX578280.1, on the reverse strand, counting down.
TATTCTTTGTCCTATAATCTAATGAATGTGAACCGTCCACTGGACGTAAAAAATGAATGAGCCATTATTTGTGGCAAATTTGGTTATCTTCAATTTTGATAACCAAAATTATCGGTGTTGGAGCCATAGGAAGCGAGATATTCACAAAAAACCGAATTTGTTGACCTTTGCCCTTGAATATCTATTAATGGGACCACGATCTCGTTTCCGATTTTGGATATGTTTTTCAGAACGTCCAAATGATTCAGAAGCCATATTTCTTGCCTAAAATAACTGGACTATGCATGTCAATATATTTTATCTCCAGTAGGGACAAAAAGTTATGATTTTGAATTAATTTAGAGTTTAGAGGGACTAAAACAGGTCTTTTCATCCCTGAACTCAAAAAGTAGGGAGAAAAAGTAAAAGTAGGGCTAAAAAGTAAAGTAGGGCAAAAAAGTAAAGATTGCAACTTAATTATTTTATAAACAGTAGAAAATGAATGGCAAATGTAATATAGTTGTTGAAATCAGGTTGGCGGCACTGCGCTTTTTTGACCATGTTTATCATAGATTCATTGTTTATAACCTGCATCTAAATAACCTTCTATTTGAGTTTAATTCCAATTCTTATTTGTTTTTAATATTGAATCTCTTATATCTGCTATTAAAAGTGCTAATAATTATTGTTATTTATTAAAAATATAAACTGTGCAATGGACGAAAATGTGTATTTTCTCCATACTGGAGTTAAAATATTGTATGTACCTCATGAGTAAAGTGTCATTATTCCCCTAGCGATAATTATCTCTCTCGGCTGCGCCTCGGGATTTAGGGACCATGGACCATGGTTCCTTCGGCTTCACCTCAAAAACCAACTTTTTCGCTCAGGGAATAATGGCTTACTTTACTCCCTAGGTGCTTAAATTAATACAATAAAAAAAAATAAGACAGTTAACAGCAGAATATATAACAATTACAATTATAAACTCAAAAACTCAATTATAGTTTGAATTGGGTCTGTGGGACCCCAGTGTGTCGTTCTAGGGTTAATTACATATAAAATACTACTTAATCATTAAAAATAACTAAGATTAGTTAATTATGTATAAAAAATATATTTACACTCCAATGTGTTTACTCCCTCGTAGATTGCTAATAGAGTTAAAGAAACAAATAAAATATTGTACATATTTAGAGTATATAATAGAATAGATTTCTGTTGAGGACTTCCAAAGCCAAACACATTCGAAGGAAAGAAAGTAATATTCAATGATCTGTCAAATGAGCACTATTTATTCATAATAAGCTGTTATCTAAAGAAAGTAATAAATCTATAACAATAGTAAAATCAAACAATTAAATATATATGTACCATTTAAAAATAATATTGAGTGTGACAAGTAACATCGATGATAATATTCAAGAAATAAAGCATTTAATGTTTTTTTTTCCCACGCGTTGAAGTTAGAAAATATAAATTATAGAAATTAAATGCTGGACACGTTTTTTATGGGTTTAAATTAATTTTAATGATATATTATTTATTATTATTAAATTTTATGATGGCAATGAAGTACGGTCGTTATGAATGCATGATCACTTTTAAATATCTCTTGACTTCTGAGATCGATTTTATGGGATTTGAAATGAAAAATTGTTAAATGGAAAGCAAGATCACGTACAATTGATATGCATCACAAAGCTTTTTCCCTGGAGATATTCATGTGAAATGTCAAATATTATTAATAACATACAGGGTGGGGTGAAACAAACAGTGCAGTTTGGAAGGGTGACTACATCCCTTCTACTTCCTTTGTGGTAGGGGTCTCATTGTGAACGCCCACTCACCCCATTTTCAGTTGTTACCATGGTTTGGACATCAAGGCTTCGCCATCCGCATGTTTTTCGAAAACGTCCGTTCTTGCGCGCCTCGTCTCTCTTAGGGGTGACCTGGGGTGGCCCGCGAAATCACCGGATTTGAGCATTTGTGATTCTTTCCTGTGGGGCTACCACAAGGAAAAGGTGTTCACACATCGTCCTCACACTTTGGAAGAACTGAAGACCCGAATTAGAGAGGAAATCGCCGTGATTCCCGTCGATATATGCAAGAAGGCAGCTGAAAGCTTAAGGAATCGCCTCCATCAGTGCATCACTGCTAGAGGCTATCATCTTGCTGATGTGATCTTTAAAACTTGAGTAAACAAATGGGATGTACTACTGAACCAAATATAACAAACTGCATTTTGCTAAGTTGCGCCGTTTTTTTTAATTGCCCTTCAAAACTGCACTGATTGTTTCACCCATCCCTGTATAACAATATTTAAAATACAAAAATCAATATTTCAACGGTATTGTCCGTTTTTTTGGTGTTTTTTAAGATGATTTGAGTGGTTTTTAGCTAGATGTCTGTCTGTCTGTGTCACACAGAACTCCCACAGTTTTTGAGCTAGAGAGTTGAAGCTTGATACAAAAATCAGTTCTTACATGTAGCTGTGCTGCCCGGAAAATCATAAATTTGTGACTTCTGCAACATTTTATAAATTTGTAAACAATCGAAAACATTTCCAATTGATTTAATTTTGATTTCTACCGTAATTTTGGAAAATATTGACTTTTAAACTTTGGAAATTTAACGCTAAACCATTAAGTTGAAATTTAAACCAATTATACATCTCTATAGGATAATTTTAAATATTGTTGCTTGGAACAACAATAACCAATGCCCTAAATCTAACCTAGGCTATATTTTTCACATCACAACCAACCAACTTCCTCACAGATTGCAGACAATCCATGGTTGTCTCAAAACTACAATTATGGAAATTGATTGTTGTTGTTCCAAGCCACAATAAGTCCTCCATATTTTTTCATCTTAACATCTGCCACCATTTTGAAATTATTTGGTAAGGTAATGTTCCGAGATGTCTCGCGTCTGATTTATTATTAGTCCGATTGGTTTTAGCTTTGGAGTATAGATGAAATTTCCGTCAAGCAAAAAGACATGGAAAATGTGTCGAAATATCATGCCAGGGAGTTAGGACCTGACAGGAGGTCGATAGGTTTTTAATTTTTTGCGAACCGGCATATCTTAATAACTACTCTCAATCAATCTCGATGGTAGGTCATACTTAGTCTATTACCAATCCTACATAAGTTTCATCCTTTTACACCATTGGGGTTTCTTTTCACATTCACAATTTTCTATTTAAAAAAACTTATTGAGCTGAGCGAAGCGAAGCTCTTATACTACACTTTGCATTTGTTTGGACGCATACTTCTCCTGAACGGCTGAAACGATCCAGACAATCACGGCACGGTCATAGTGATCAACCACAGGAAGGTATAAATCTTAAATTGTCCAAATTGGTACCCAGGGGTACGGGGTACAAAGGTTTCCTCCTGAATGGCTGAATTGGTCCGCACAAAATTCAGCACGGTCAATGTGACCAACAACAGGAAGGTATAAATCTGAAATGGTCCAAATTGGTACACATGGGTACGGGGAAGATATAGAAGTAAAAGATAAAAACAAAGAAATGGTTTATACTGATAAGAAGAAATCTCAAACAGACGGGGAACCAAGCTTTATAGGAGCAACAGGTGAAATTCAAGAATTACTTAAAGATGAAAAACAAAGTGATCGCATTAATGGTATCCGTTTCGACGGGAAAAAATATTGGATTGGTGATTCTCAAATAAAAATGGGAAAAAAATATTTTAAGAATGGTGATGTTAAGTATGCGATAAATGATGGACTAACACAGTTGTTAACTAGAAAGGGGCCAGAAAATTATGATCAATATGAGTTAGATGTATACAAACAAATATTGAAACAGACCAATGCACATAAGAAAACTTACACTTCAGACAAACCTATAAATTATAAAAAGGTCGTAAATACACCCGAATTATAGGTCCACTATTTAAAAAAGGAGAATGTCTCGCATACAGTGAATATATTAGTAATAACAATATTATTAGTATTTTAAAACGCTTGGAATTATTATCGAGTTCGGAAGAAGCTGGAAATTTTCATGCAGAGGAAGTAGAGTGTATAATCAACAGACTCAGCTATCTGGACATCATATACTAAAACTAGCGTTATCATATGGAAATCAGTCAGTCTAACAATGCCGATCGACAAGTTCGGAAGCCACCACTTTGAACTTTGCGTCTGAACACATAGTGAATATCCATGACCGTAGAATAGTTAATGTTGCAGACCCTGAAGATATGAAAGATGTTGTAACATTAAATTACCTAAGGAACTCACTAGCGCAATACTCGTTTGAAACTAAATTTGTAAAAGATGATTATGTAGATTTTAAAAAGAAGCGTGTTGGTAATTTAAGTATGCCATTGCGTGGTTTTGACGCAACCACTAAATTTTATGTAGATAGAATCTTTGTCAAACTCACTAAACAATCTAAACAAGATCGTGCCACTATTAATTATATGCAAAATAAAAATGACGTTATAACTTGGAAAGAACATTCTATTTTCATGTCTAACCACTTTATTATTTCATTTATAAAACAAAACTAAACCTGATGTTCCTCAGTTTATCAAAAATCATGGAAAGCGTTAAAGCACAGATTGTATAAGACTAATAGATTGTATAAGTTAGGAAAAATTTTCCTCGACGAAAAGTTATAATCAAGGGTTATAATGATCTATTTGAAGCTGATTTGGTAGAAATGAATGTTTACGCTAAAGATAACAAAGGGTATAAATATATTTTAACAGCAATAAACACATATAGCCGATACGCTTACGCAATTCCCCCAAAACAAAAACAGGAACGGAAGTAGCAAAGGCGTTGAAACAAATTTTTAATGAGGTCACCCCAATTAACTTACACACTGATCTTAAATGTGAAACAAATATTAAAGCAACGAGGAGTAAACCATTATTATACACATTCAGGTCTTAAGGCTACGATGGTCGAAAGGTTTTACAGAACTTTGAAAACAAAAATGTGGATGAGATTTGCTTTACAAGGTAGTTAAAAATGGATAGACATATTATCAGACTTGATCAAAGAATACAACAACACAACGCATTCAACTATTGGAGTGAAACCACGAATGATTACCCCCAACACTACAATTAATCCTCACAGTAAACGAAAGATAATTTTAAAAAAACCTAAGTATTCTAAGGGTGATTATGTGAGAATATCCAAACATAAAAATATTTTTGCCAAAGGCTATGAGGGTAATTTTAGTACTGAAATATTCCGAGTGGTCGAGGTTAAAAAAACTATACCTATAACTAACATATTAGAAGACATTCTTCCAACGCATCATGGGTTCATTTTACGAACATAAACTCACTTCGGCCAAGTATCCAGACGCTTATTTAGTAGAGAAAATTGTACGCAAGAAAGGAAGCAAGGTATATGTAAAATGGCTTGGATTGAAAGAAAACACCTGGGAAGATTTAAATAAAATGTCAAACTTTTGAATAAAATATTAAATTGTGTTTTAATAAACCTGAAAATAAAAGGTAGTCTTTTTTACCCTAAATAAAATAAAATCATAGAAAACAGAAATATGTATTATAAACAAATTACTCCCCCTTGAACTCAAGAGAGTAAGGTTGAACTAAACCTATAATACCAAGTTTAAAAGGTTCAAAAGGTGTACTCGTAAATAGAACTAATTCAAACGTCATGTGACAAGCACGAAACTACTACACAACACACTGGTGTACCTCTGTATAATTGTCAGGCTCACCACTTCGTATGACGCTTACTTGGATTCTACCCATTTTATACTGTTCGCTAATCGCTAGCTTGGTTTCTCGCTACACATTCAGCGTAGGAATGAATTGAGGGGTTGTAGGGGGAGGGGGGAATGCACTAGTGCCCTAGAAGAATACAAAAAGCCCTAATTCATTAAAATCGGTTCAGTAGTTTAGGCTGCAGGTGCGTCAACGTAAAATGAAGGAAGAAAAAGCGAATAAGAAGTCATCAAAACTACCATTTTCAAACCTATTTTTCTCTACTTCTACTTGACCGATTTCGACTTTTTGTTTCTAATTTTGATCTACAGGACACGGCCTTCAAAGATATTAAAAAAATTTCCGGTAGCTTGTACGTATCTCACGCTGTAGACCCTCAAAAACCCTAGTTTGTCACCTACACAGCGCCGGCGCTACGCACAGGCGGGGCAGGCGGCCGCCTGTGGCGGCCAAACTCAGGGGGCGGCCGACGACGCCCTCAGTTTGTTTTATTTTATAAATTGAAAAACAAAATTTATAGTAGCATAACGATAATAATGTGCGTAACCCCCGTACTAAGTAGGCAGTTATTAAAGATGGAACCCTAGTAATAACACCCCTATAAAATACCTTATCAGGTGCTGTTTTAGTTAAGTAGCCGGGCTAATCGCATTTCGGGTTGATTCTTGGTTACACCGGTGTTATATCTTTTTATTCCTAAAAAAACTATCGGCTGTCTTTGCTATTACATGAGTACATATATATTTATCTATGTATGTATTATTATTTCTCTCGAAACCCTCCTAGTCTTTTCCTTATACCTTATACCTCATATCTTGATTTATTTATTCACTTAACTCTTTTCTTACCCCTTTATAGCTGTTATATTTTCTACCCATACCTTAATTTGTTAATTGTTATACGTATCTCTCCTAATCCTAATGAAATAAAAATCGGTTCGAGACAAATCGGACAAAGTTTTTCATATACGAATTCATAATTACTTAGTCCAGTGTTTTCCATTTATTAATTTTAGTAGATATACATTTTCATCAAAATTTAAAAATAAGCTCTCCTCAGCGGGGAATTGATCCTGGCCTCTGTCATTCCGCGGTTAAAGCTATTTTCTCAGGAGCTAGATTTTTTTCCAGGGAAAACGGCTTATGTTGTTAGATTCGTATTTGAATTCACTCCATTTTAGAATTTTTTAATCAAAATCGTCAGAACCGTTTTCGAGAAATTTTTTTTTCAGAGTCTTTGGGGGTAGCGGCTCCAAATTTGGAGCTAAAATTAATTTCGGGGTATGATTTTTCTGAACTTGTAGGTATGCCAAATTTAGTAAAAAGTAACCCAGTAGTTTAGGCTCCAGGCGTCTGCACAAACGACAGACAGTCATTTTTTAATACCGCTTTTTTGGACTCAGAGAACCTCAAAACGTGTAAATATTCATCAAAATCTCATGATCGAATATTTGCCCCATCCCCCATCACAAATATTTTTACTTTCTCAATTATGTGAGAAAGTAAAAATATAAAGCTCAGTTCTGCTATAGCTTTCTTCCTCTGGCGCATCTTTAAATTGTTACTCTCCTTATAAAAAAAACAGAGGGAAGTAACAATCTAAAGAAAGTGTACGGAATGTTCTTCTTTAGACTGTTACTCCCTTACAAAAACAGAAGTGTGATATTCCTTTGTCCCAAACTACATTGGACTAATCATCTCTTTTTCTTAATAGTTATTTAGTCAAAGTTATTTTTATTCTAAAGCAACATAGGGGAGTAACTATCTAAAGAAGTATCTTCCTCTAGTATTGAGTTTTTAAAAATAGCCTACTTTACTTTATTACTCAAAAACTACCATAGCTAAATAATAGTGACATGGACCATGGACTATTTTAGAAAGCAGTCAGGTCAGACTTGCAAATAGACTTCGTTCAGCCCTCGGTCTCTGTAAGGGCGATTGAAAGTGGAAAAATTATGTTATTTTAAATAGTTGAAAATTCTTTTTATACCTCAAGAACAAAAAATACGAGACTGTCCGAAGTTACAAAAGTTGGCTTATTAGTGAAAATTTACTTTTTAATCTAATCTAAAATAAAGTATCAGAGAAGGCGTGTTTAATTATAATTCACAATATAATGTTTACTAAGGATAATATTAAAAATATGGCCATAGAAAATTTCAGGGCCAAGAAAATTTTAGGGCCCCAGAAAAAAAATTAATTTATGTATGATTATATTTAAATATTATAATTTTTTCCTTAGATGATATTAATATTATAAAATTTTAGACATTCCAAAATTCAGTTGCATAGCCATGTCCCAGTGACAGTTTAGGGCAATTTTTTTATAATATCAATATCAATACTATTTTTACCAACTTAAAATAGTAATATTTTAGATTAAATAGTGAAATATTAAAGCTTCCCAACTTATAGGCCATTTTTGATTAATTTGCATAATCTCTAGAAATATCCATTTTTAGGGTCCAAGGCGAAACCAAACCAAGAACAATTATAATTTCTTGCGTTTGTCTGACTTTCCCTGGAGGTCGTTAAATTTTCTTTATTCCCAAAGAACCCAACACAAAAATTTGAACCTTTCCAGTTATTTTTTGTGTAATAACCCAAACACATAAATGTATGAAAGCCCCAAAAATCACCCTTCTCCCACTCCCCCCCCCCCCCCGGTAAAAAAAATTCCTATTTCAATGGGGCGGCCAAAAGCCGCCTTGCCTGTGGCGGCCAAAAATGTAGCACCGGCGCTGCACCTACAGTATATATACACTGGCATCTTTTGTGAAATTTTGTCTTTTTGACTTGGGGGGGGGGGGGGGGGGGGGGCGGAACGCTGCTGCGTTCCTAAATAAGTTTGCCCCTTATTATTATTAATAAGTAATCCAATATTTAGTAGATATTTGGACCACTGGCTTCCCAGGCGGTGGGATACCAGGATTGGATTGGGCTAAAGGATTAGTGTGATTGAATAAGGGACCTGTGGAATTTCTCGAATATGGATATACTCGTAGATAGATAAGATCATTTTGGATTGTGATGTTATCATTTCTTGAAGCATTTTAAAATACCTTGTTAAAATAATCTGCCAATTAGTGTGGCACATAGCTTTCTCAAATTCTAAAGTGTAGGTAATTAATTTATGTTTTACAATTTTTTTTTCTAATTCATTTAATTTTCCCTACTTTTATTTTCAGTCTGTCATGCTTTTTTCTTACATGAATAGAATTATTATGAGTGTGGGACCATATCAATATTCAACAAAACATCAAAATTTCTTAATGGAATTTATTATTTTGGTATCACCTAAGGAACATGAAGGGAAAGAAACGCTTTTTCGGTCTCATCACTTATCACACTCAACATAAAAGTAAATAAACAGGTCAAGTGTGTGCTAGCCAGCACAAAGTGAGGGTCCGTTCCGTAGGCAACACTGTATTGTTTAAGTAGTGCCTATTGATGGTGCTTTTAGGTTTCTGTACAAAGTACAAAAAGATACCTTATATAACGGCTCTTTCTGTCTGTCTGTCCGTTGCTTGTTTTAATTCATAAACTACTATAGCTAGGAACATGAAATTCGGCACACAGGTTACATCTCGGCATTTGAGACAACTGGACAATTTTGGATTTTTCACACTTAATATTTTCAAGATGGCGGCCAATATGGTGGGCGACTAAAAAATAAAGTTTTTAGTCACCAAGATATGTTATATATATATATCAATTTAAAGGTCTTGAAATTAATAGTCCACAGGCCACCATAAGAAGTTAGTCGCTGATTGATAAAGTTTTCTTACCTTATGGAATCGCTTATTTATGCCGTGTCCACCGATGAATTGGGTATATGGCAACTGGGCGCTGGGCCATTTCTTTTTTGTTGACATGCCAAACTTGCCCTTCTGCGGGAACATTGAAAAGAGATAGATAAACCCAATAAAGGACGAAATATTGCCAAAAAAATTATACCCCTGAAGACCCTAAATAGAAATCTCTTAAAGAGATAGATAAAGTTTTGATTTTCACAGGATCGTTTAATTAAATTATTTAAAAAACAGTGGTAAAGTTGGCCACCGATAAGAGTGGGCCGTTTGGGGTGTCCACAGCCCCAAACATATCGCTCTTCGGGGACGTTAAAAAGAAAACGGCCCACTCATATCGGTGGCCACCTTTACCACTGTTTTTTAAATAATTTAATTAAACGATCCTGTGAAAATCAAAACTTTATCTATCTCTTTTCAATGTTTCCGCAGAAGGGCAAGTTTGGCATGTCAACAAAAAAGAAATGGCCCAGCGCCCAGTTGCCATATACCCAATTCATCGGTGGACAAGGCATAAATAAGCGATTCCATAAGGTAAGAAAACTTTATCAATCAGCGACTCACTTGTTATGGTGGCCTGTGGACTATAAGAAAAAGGATATGCAACTATTAAAATTTCACACATAATATTTTCAAGATGGCGGCCAATATGGCGGGCGACTAAAAAAAGTTCTTAGTGACGCCCCACGTACTTACGTGAAGCACGCCTTACTTGTTTAAAATGCTAAAAAGGCTATTTTGAACTATCCTATGGGTCTGATATTCTCAAAACACATAAACAAACTTCTAATTTAGCATTTTTTGCCATTAAACCGAACTATAAACATATAAATACATCGAAAAGAGCATAATTAAGAAAAAACGTATTTTGTCAATAATTTTTTTTTTCGAAATTTCCAGAAAGTGGTATCATTACTTTTGGTCGAAGAATGTTCAGGAATATTTTCAGATTTTATGCACTTAATATAAGCGAGAACGAAGGGGGGGACACTTTTCACACCAACTTCAAACTCACCTACGCTCGTCCTGTCAAAGCTTATAACCAAAAATTAAATATTTTTGTAATCAGCTCAACGTACCCTTTCATATGATAGGGACCCCTCACGGTGTCGAAAAAAAATAAAAAAAGTTTTAACCGTTAAGTTTTGTTTACCCTAATTTGTTTGAATTTTTTTTTTTTTAAGTCGCTATATTTTTAAAATATGTGGGTAGGTACAAGACACATACACGACACATGCAATTATTACTAGAGGTCAAATCAGAGGTAATTACATAGTACCAGCTCTCAGAACCTCTATGGCCCAAAGACACTGGACCTATTGCGTAATACTATTCAATCAATTACCTGATGAACTTAGAAATATAAAATCTTTTGTACTATTCAAAACGAAAATAAGAAAATATATTGCTGACATACATTAGAATTATAAATATACTTTAGCTAATAAGAAAAACTAAAATAAAAAAAAAATAAAACAAAAAATAAGTCTAAATACTATATTATGTTTATTCATCATTATTACTATAAATAATTAAAACTATAAAAACTAAAATAATCTATATATATAAAATTAAAGTTTTGTCTGTACATTGGTCAGAAATGAAAATTTTTTGGTCGGAAATTGGCCCAACCCGACTGGAAAAAACTATTTAGGAATTTAATTTAATTGCTAGGCCTACATGATTATAGGAAACATAGCCATTAATACCTAGCATGAGCCCCGCGCGGAGCGCGGGGTGAAAGCTAGTATATAATATAATAAATATATAATCAAAACTATAATATAATTATAATTAAATAACTAATTTATTCTTTTTAAAATAATTATTGTAAGATAGATATAAGTAAACTGTGTAAACTCTCTCTCCACAGCTCAGGACTCCATGTTCTTTAGTGGAGAGATAACCTTATGTAGTGCTAAATTATAAAATCAATAAAAAAGATAAATTGATGTACTAAAATATTAATTAGTTTTATGTATTATTGATATTATGTATTAATATGTTTTATTCCATAAAGGTATTTAAAAATTAAAAAAAATAATATGAAACCCCCCTCACAGGTTTTCAAAAAAATTGTAACCCTTAAGTTTTTTTACCCTATTTTTTTTTTTAAATAATTTTTTTAAGTCGCTGTATTATTAAAATGTGTGGGTAGGTACTATACACATATATGCCAAATTTCAAAGTGATCGGACGAAAGGTGTAGCCATGAGAGCAGGCGACAGACGGACAGACACACGCAGGAAAATAATATAAGGGTCCTTGCTTTTGCCTACGGACCCTAAAAATACAATACACGCTATAAACTTGTACACAGACTTTTACACAACACGTCTAAACAACAATAAAAAATCACAGGGAAGTACTTACATCCAAGTACTTTTTAGGGTTTTGTAGAAGATTAAGCATGCCCGTTATGTAATTATGATTTTATTATTCGATCTCAAGGGTCCGGGTTCGATCCCCCGGGGGGTCACAATGTTTTTCATCGGTAATAACGACTAGAAAAATTTCAGAAAATTTCCATCACTTTACCATAAGGTATAACCATGAATTATTTCGAAATTTTAGGACCACCCGTTATATAGTGGTTGGGGAGGGGGGACATTTTTGGGGGTATATTTTGACTTATAAAATTAATAAAGAATGAAAAATTTAAAAAAGCAAATATATATTTGAATCCTACTCTTCACCAGCTTTCATATGATACTAAACTCAAAATTTTTAAAAAATAAAATTTTGGGCGCACTTCATATTTTCGCGCCCAAAATTGGCAATTTTTTAAAATTTGGGATGAACTCCCAGAATTTTCATCGCCCCACAATAAGGCATTATCATGAATTATTTCGAAATTTTAGGTCCAGCCGAAGAATAGTGGTTGGGGGGGGGGGACATTTTTTTTGGGTATATTTTGATTTTTACCCAATAAGGAATGCAAAATTTAAAAATGTATATATATCTTTGCGTCCTACTCTTCAGCAGCTTTCATTTGATACCCCACTCAAAAATTAAAAAAAATATAAATTTTTGAGTTTACAACATTTTTGCGAATTGCGCATGCGCATATTTAATTTTGAACTTCTGAATATTTTTCCTGTGGTTGGGTCAAAAAGTTGCACCAGTGTTTCAAATTTCAGTACTTTCGCTTAAACGGTTCGGGCCCTATGAATCAAAGAGCGACGGACGGACGGACACATCACCCTCGGTATAAGGGTTTTGAGAAGAATCTACAAAACCCTAAAAATAAATACTAATCTCCAACACAATAATAAAACAAATCAAGGCAAAATTAATTTATATTTTTGTATAATTTTATATCATGGTTTCAAGTGTATTGATTTCTCCGCACTGTTTCCTCGATCCAGTCGACATACTCGGAGACTTTAGTGTAGACGCTTGGATAGCCGATACCACACTTGTAGCCGAAAGATACTATTCCTATTAAATAGTAACTATTATGTTTGCTGTTGTAGATTGTAAGCGGTCCACCGGAATCACCCTGTAAAAATATTTTTTTATAAGTTAATATAATATAGTACTGATTGAAAGTAGTTCTAATAGTCCATTCAACAATTTTCGAAAAAAAAGGATTCTGAATCGATGCAAATGTACAAGAGGATTAGACCAAAATACCGTTCATTTTATAGAATTGAAAGCTTTAATAGTTAGCAGCTAAAATATTAAAGAAATTCACGTTTTCAGTACTTCTAACTAGTTTTGAGTCTATTAAGAATCTACAGAAAATCATTGCTCTAGCACCTGTACAATTTGAGCTACAGTTTTTCGGCTCTCCTGTAAAATTTTGAAATGTGCTCTTGTCCACCTTTGATACTAAGCTTCTCAGATAGAGATATGGGGTTTGTGGGGTCTGAAAACTACATTCTTCTACTTTAAATTTCAAATCTATAACTTAACAAACTATTGGATGAAAGCTATGATGGTTTGAATTAGGGTCTTAAAAAAAGTCGATGTCTGGGTAGATTTTATAAAATAAATGTACTTAAAAAATGAATGTAACAAAATTACAAAGAAAAAAAACCAATGCGTATTTTACAGATTTACTAGTTGTATGGTTTATTATGTCCTCCCAGTTCATTTACGACAGCCTGCACTCTCCTTCTTCAGTGGGATATGGCCCCAGCAATATTTGATTGACGCATATCATCCCAGACACGAAGAATCCTAATCTGCCTCCTACGTAACTCATTGTTCTTTCCAACCCCTGACAGAGTAATCAATTGGATTCATTTTTCATCCAATAGTTTTTTAAGGTACAGATATAAAATTTAAAGTAAGAGATTGTAGTTTTCAGACCCCGCTAACCCCGTATCTCTAGCTATTACAGAAGCTGAACTATAAGTGTTCAAAAAACTGCGTTTTTTGCCTACCCATTATTATAAACATTAAATAATTATAATTAATATTTATATTTATTTTATAAATGTATGTTAGGAATTTTACCTGACACGCATCTTTTTCTTCCGTGAGAGATCCTGCACATATTTGTGTACTAACTATAGAAGTATTGTGAACTCCAAATATTTTCCTACAAGTGTCTCTGTCAATTACATCCATTTGGACTTCCATTAAAGCGTCAGATGGGAGACCATCTGTAACAAAACAAAATATGCTGAATAAGCGTCATCGAAATTACTTTAGTCCATAGTTTTTGTTTCTGTACGAAGTACGAAAAGAAACCTTATATAACGGATATGTCTGTCTGTCTGCCCGTTAGCATGTTTCAATTCATAAACTACTATACCTAGGAATATGAAAATCGTCACACAGGTGCATCTCGGCATTTGTGACAACTCTACAGTTTTTGGAGTTTTCACTCTTAATATCTCCAAGATGGCGGTCAACATGTCATGGCGACTAAAAACACGTTTTTAGTCACCATAACATGTTATACATCATTTAAAAGGTCTTAAAGTAGAGAAAAAGAAATGTGCAAATATTAAAATTTAACACTTAATATTTTCAAGATGGCGGCCTATATAGCGGGCGACTAAAAGAAAGATTTTAGTTGATTGATTTATACGTCAATTCAAAGGTCTTGAAGTTTAGAAAAAGAAAATTTTGTAGGAAAATATTAGTAGGTTGCAATTTTACATAAAGAAAACGATCGTACAGAAATCGGCGATTATCGCCTCACGTACTTACGTTAAGCTCGCCGTACTTGCTTATAAAAAGAGAAGAAATAATTTCAAGATAAAAAGAACTTTTTATATACTAAGTTTTTAAATTTTCTGTTTTATCGTATGTAATGTTGATAATATAATTGTTATTGTTATATAATATATAATGTTAGTGAAAAAAAATAGATCCTAATTTATTTACTTCATATAAATGACAACCATCCAGAGAGCTGATCTTAAATTTATAAAAGGACAAATCTTTGTACAATGGATCTCCCCAACACCAAATCTAAAGCATGCCATCGATATATTTGAAATAATATAATCGATAAATAATATAATCGACATTTCCTGTTTTGCTGTCATTCAATGTTTATCTATCACAAATTTGAGACCCGTCAAAATGAAGATTGCGTAAATATTGGATATGGCAAAACAAATAAAATAACTTGCGGATTTTTTCCGAACTAACTTTCCGCACAGCAAAATTTGCTGAAAACTAATTAAATTCTGCTGAAAGATGGCTAAAAGTATTAAAATAATGCATTGTCATCGTGTTCTGAGCTATGCTAAATGTTTCAAATGTCTAGCTATTCGGGAAGTTAGTTAGAAATCGATTGCCTGATTTGTACCGGACAAACAAACAAACAAACAAGAATGCAAGCTAATAAAAAAAAACGTAGTAAAATTATTGGAGCCCGTGCATAAATAACAGAATAGGCAATTCAGGCATTACCTAGATGTGTTGCGTGTTTTGTATACCTCTACAATATTCCAAAGTAAATATAAGTTCATATTTTATTATGCAGCATTTTGTGGTTGAAAGTTAAGGTGGGTTCATTGCTAGCGGATCTCGGCGCGTCCGGATTCATCTATGGCCTTCTTAAAAAGTTAAGGCTTCTTAAAAAAAAACCGCAAATAGTTGGTTTAGAACCAAATTTTTTGGGGAGCCGCATTAAATCCGGTGTTCTTTTTTTATCTTGGTTTGAATGGTATAAAGTGGCACAGTGAGGATGACCACATTTTAAATGGTTACCATGTGCTTAATACTAGAGCTAGGAGATGGAATTAAAGCAAATTTTCTAGCAACAATGTGGAAGTTTATTGGACATAACATAGTCAAATTTTCAAGTGTGGAAGATAATGTTCGATAAATGACGCCCTTTTCGATTTACACATTCTTAGAGGTGCTCAGTGAAGTTGTGCATCACGTTCTCTAACATCTCGTCAGGAAATCCGATTTTTTTCATCCCCTATTCAAAGGATAACCCAATGGATACTGTCCACATATGGTTCCAACAAGATGGAGCCACTGCATGGACGAGTGTCCATGGATCGCGTGTGTCAAATTTTTCTCGATCGTCTGATTTCCTGGAATGGTGTCGATCCACGGTCGCCCAACCTCAGCCCTTGTGATTTTATTTATGGGGATATTTAATGGCCAAAGTTTATGTCGACAATCCACGTACCCTTGCCAAGTTGAAAGATGTTAGAGAATGTAATGCGCCTTTCATGTCGGCAAGAGTAATTGCCGAGTTGAACTGTCGTGGATTGCCGACATAAACTTTGGCCTTTAAATATCCCCAAAAGATAAAATCACACAGCCCGTGTGCTGATGGATGAGTGGCGACCATGGATCGGCACCATTCCAGGAAATCAGACGATCGAGAAAAATTTGAAGCAAGCAATCCATGGAAACTCGTGTATGCAGTGACTCTATCTTGTTGGAACCATATGTGGACAGTATCCATTTCGTTATCCTTTGAATAGGGGATGAAAAATCGGATTCCCTGACGAGATGTTAGAAAAATGAATGCCCAACTTCACTTAGGACCTCTAAGAATGTGTAAACCGACAAGGACGTCATTTATCGGACATTATCCTCCACACTTGAAAATTTGACTTATCTCCAATAAACTTCCACATTGTTGTTAGAGAATTTGCTTTATTTCCATCTCCTAGCTCTAGAATTAAGCACATGGTAACCATTTAAAATGTGGTCATCCACGCTGCGCCATTCTGTATGTTATTCTATTCCTCGAATTAATAGAAAAACGAAAGTACTTTAGTGATATATTCTAAAGATATCAGTCAAAAGAATTGAAGAAATCAGTGAAAGATCATAACTTAAACTTACTACTGTCAATGCATTTACTTGCATTGAAATAATGCTTGAAGAATTGAATTCAATAAAGAAAAAACCATGAAAATCAAGCGCAAATTGAACAGTTCAAAAAGTTTGTTGGTAAATCACAAGAAAACGTTCAGCAGCTGAAATTTTCACATCCAGAACAGTATAGATTGTAGATACGCAAACGAATCGGCTTTGTTTGTTTATAACCTGACTTGAGACTAAACGGCGCAAGGATAACCAGTGATTACCTCTCCATGGCTTCATGAATACCTATAGGTTTGTTCCAACCAAGCAGTATACCGTCCGCGGGATTGTCACGGGCATGCGCAACGGGTAAAACCCGTTCCAAGCCGACTTGTGACAGTGTTTCGTACCATCCACGAAACTGTTCCAACCTGAGCAGGGATCGTTTGCGAACCGTTCACTGTACGGTCCCAACGATCCTCTGACAATACCATGTACTGGTTGGTATGACATGCGCAGTAATGTCAATAGTCACAAATACCAACAGGAAGGTTCCATAACTGTTAGGTTTCCTTGAATGTTTTTAATACAGTGCGAATTATAGTTCTAAACCCGTTCCAACCTGACATGATTTTATTACAGTACAATGTTAGCGCATGCGTATAAAACCTGTCCGAAACGATTCCCGAACGATCCACGGGACGATACAAAGGACGGTAAAAATAGGGGAGTTGGAACAAACCTTATGTTGAACACCATATAGCCGGATACGCGCTGAGATCCACTAGCTGTGAACCAACCTTGAATTATAGTAATCATACTTAAAGAGCAACATAGACTATAGACTATACATATAAGTAAGTATATCATAAATTCTCAATTTATATCAAAGAATTAACTTTGTGTATTTGCGGGTGCTTTCGAGAGTAGATGTGAACGTATATGTGATTTTATATTTATAAATTTAAATATTATACATGTCATTATATAACATTAAATATTATAATTCAGTTCATATTAATATTCCGTAAGTCTTAATATTAATTTAATATTTGTCGTACAAATTGGCTATACTTACGATATTTTGTACTTCCAAATCCACCTACGACTTACAATAGGTTTTTCAAAAATACATTCTGTGTCCCATGTCTTCTGGAGAAGGAAGACAAGTGGTATGGATATAATGTGAAACATAATTAGTATTATTGGTACTTACTGTACTTTACAGTTCCCCATCCAGCTGTAGAGGGATTCTCATCTAAATATTCATTGTATCTCATTTCTTTATCTAGCGGTAGACATATTGGACGAATATAATCTGTAATATATTAACTTTTTATATTATACTTTTTAACAAATTTCAAAGTAAATTTTTTTAAAAGACGCATTACTAGTTAGTCTGCCCTAGTTCACACATAAAATAAATGCACTGTAAATTTATTTAAGATAAGAATGGGGTAACAGCAAAATATACAATAAAATAATAATCGGTATCTCAATGTAAGACTGAATTTAAATACAATTGTACCTTATTTATTCAATTATTGGATTGTTTTCAATTTTTTAGCAAAATCAGATTTTATGGTAATCAATATCTCAGAAACTAGATTTTTCCCGGAAAAACAAATTAAATTGTTTGATTTGTATTCAAATACACTACATTCTAGAATTTTTCAATTATCAAAAACATGTTTGAAATTTTTGAGTTACTGTGCCCCCAAATTTACGAGTAGAACTAAAAAGGGAGATGCTTTTTATAATTATGTATGCTAAATTTAAACGAAATTGCCCCAGTAGTTGCCCAGACATCGGACAACAAACAGCCATTTTTTTTAATCCAACGGATCTTAAAACGGGGTTTTAAGGTCCTATTTATTTTTTTCCTATTATTTAATTCAAGGTACGTGTAAACCTATGGAATACAGATTTTCACGGCTTCTCAATACGTTCTCACATTATATACGTCCTAGAGATATATACAAGAACAGATCCATTTGTTGTAAAATTATCAGAGACATTTTTATGAAGAACCAAGTTTCATATAGTAATCAATCATCTAGGTTCATCTCTAAAGGCAGAGGTGGTTAGCGTTGGTTAGAGGTGGTTAGTGGTGGTTAGAGGTGGTAAAAGGTGGTAAGAGGTTTTAAGTTCTTCTCCGAAGACAGAGATGGTTAGAGGTTTTAGGTTCTTCTCTGAAGACAGAGGTGGTTAGAGGTTTTAGGTTCTTCTCTGAAGACAGAGATGGTTAGAGGTTTTAGGTTCTTCTCTGAAGACAGAGGTGGTTAGAGGTTCTAGGTTCTTCCCTGAAGACAGAGGTGGTTAAAGATGGTTAGAGGTTCTAGGTTCTTCTCTGAAGACAGAGATGGTTAGAGGTTATAGGTTCTTCTCTGAAGACAGAGGTGGTTAGAGGTTTTGGGTTCTTCTCAGAGGTGGTTAGAGTTGGTTGAAGTCAATGTAAATGCTCAATACCTCTGAAGTCAATTTATATGCTCAATACCTCTGAATTCAATATAAATGCTCAATACCTCTGAAGTCAATATAAATGCTCAATACCTCTGAAGTCAATATAAATGCTCAATACCTCTGAAGTCAATATAAATGTTCAATACCTCTGAAGTCAATATAAATGCTCAATACCTCTGAATTCAATATAAATGCTCAATACCTCTGAAGTCAATATAAATGCTCAATACCTCTGAAGTCAATATAAATGCTCAATACCTCTGAAGTTAATATAAATGCTCAATACCTCTGAAGTCAATATAAATGCTCAATACCTCTGAAATCAATATAAATGCTCAATACCTCTGAAGTCAATATAAATGTTCAATACCTCTGAAGTCAATATAAATGTTCAATACCTCTGAAGTCAATATAAATGCTCAATACCTCTGAATTCAATATAAATGCTCAATACCTCTGAAGTCAATATAAATGCTCAATACCTCTGAATTCAATATAAATGCTCAATACCTCTGAAGTCAATATAAATGCTCAATACCTCTGAAGTCAATATAAATGCTCAATACCTCTGAATTCAATATAAATGCTCAATACCTCTGAAGTCAATATAAATGCTCAATACCTCTGAAGTCAATATAAATGCTCAATACCTCTGAAGTCAATATAAATGCTCAATACCTCTGAATTCAATATAAATGCTCAATACCTCTGAAGTCAATATAAATGCTCAATACTTCTAAAGTCCTTATAAACCCTCAATACCTCTGAAGTCAATATAAATGCACAATACCTTTAAAGTCAATATAAATGCTCAATACCTCTGAAGTCAATTTATATGCTCAATACCTCTGAATTCAATATAAATGCTCAATACCTCTGAAGTCAATATAAATGCTCAATACCTCTGAAGTCAATATAAATGTTCAATACCTCTGAAGTCAATATAAATGCTCAATACCTCTGAATTCAATATAAATGCTCAATACCTCTGAAGTCAATATAAATGCTCAATACCTCTGAAGTCAATATAAATGCTCAATACCTCTGAAGTTAATATAAATGCTCAATACCTCTGAAGTCAATATAAATGCTCAATACCTCTGAAATCAATATAAATGCTCAATACCTCTGAAGTCAATATAAATGTTCAATACCTCTGAAGTCAATATAAATGCTCAATACCTCTGAAGTCAATATAAATGCTCAATACCTCTGAAGTCAATATAAATGCTCAATACCTCTGAATTCAATATAAATGCTCAATACCTCTGAAGTCAATATAAATGCTCAATACCTCTGAATTCAATATAAATGCTCAATACCTCTGAAGTCAATATAAATGCTCAATACCTCTGAATTCAATATAAATGCTCAATACCTCTGAAGTCAATATAAATGCTCAATACCTCTAATGTCCTTATAAACCCTCAATACCTCTGAAGTCAATATAAATGCACAATACCTTTGAAGTCAATATAAATGCTCAATACCTCTGAATTTAATATAAATGCTCAATACCTCTGAAGTCAATATAAATGCTCAATACCTCTGAAGTCAATATAAATGCTCAATACCTCTGAAGTCAATATAAATGCTCAATACCTCTGAAGTCAATATAAATGCTCAATACCTCTGAAGTTAATATAAATGCTCAATACCTCTGAAGTCAATATAAATGCTCAATACCTCTGAATTCAATATAAATGCTCAATACCTCTGAAGTCAATATGCTTTCCGCTATTGAAGGGAAAGACTAGCATTTATTCAATTCTAACGACGCCTTGACTGGAACACATACCTTCTAAGGTTTGTTCACACACATCAGTTACAGTGCGTCTCCGTTCCAACAGTTTCGAGAGGTATCAGTCACAACAAATATTTTTTTCTTAAAAATTATATGGCACTGTCTACACTGAGCCGTCAAAATAAAAATCTTAGGATAATCTAGATTTGGGTGATTCCAGTTCTCCAACCGAGCTGAAATTCAGCACATTGGCTCTGCACCTTATTCGATTTGATCTCAAATAATTATTATTTGCCCATAATTAATGTATGTAAAACCAATTCCTTCTCCGAAAACTCTATTCGAAAAATATAGGTATGACACTTTAAAGAATAAATGACTGATGGAGTAAAAGAAAAGTGACGAATAGGTGTGAATAGAACCATGATTTTGACTGACACTGAACGTAGACGATTCTGATCAGAACTGTGACGTAACTGATATGTGTGAATAGACCTTTCATTGAAACATTGTTTTGACAATATTCTTATTAATTTATTCTTATATATGGTAAAATAAATGTTATTATTGTTATCAGACTGAATTAATGTGATAAACGCTAAGTAAAAGTTACTCTATAATTATATATCAAAGAATAATGAACTGAAATCACCTGTGAAGCCAACATCTTTTTCAAGTTTAGCCAATGCTATATCTTCAGTAAGATTCCCATCATTAAATTTTTCATTTAATAAAAACAATTCTAGTTTCATATCCAATGTGTGAGGGGTTATCTCCTTCAAGTTCGTAGCTCCAAGTCTTGTCCAGTTCCTGTGAAACCAAATACTTTGAGTTAGTGGAAAATTATGAACCAAAATTTAGATATAAATATTTACTTATTCTATATTTAATTTATTGTTACATAAGGGAAAATTAGGACATGATATATAGTTGTTTTTATCTATATAATGTAAAAGGTTTGTAAATAAATAAGTCCAGTGAGAATAATATATAATAAACTGTGAGTAAGAGAAGGTTAGAAGATCTCCTCGAGAAAAGAGGGGGACTTGAGAGTGCTATAGTTAGTGCAGGCTTAGACAAGGAAGGGGATAGTTCTTTTCTGCACTCTTGCGCATGCTTTCGACGCTTGGACTACATCAGCCGCGATAGCTATACTCTCCTACTCAATTCTCTCAGCGCTCTCCTCACACAGTTGGCATTGGGTCTGTCCTTAAATTATAATGGTAGGTCATAATTAGCCCATTGTTGGTCCGATATAAGTTTCATCTTTCTACGATCATTTGTTTTTCTACAACATGCGCATAAACATACATTTATTTACACAATTTGTGTAGTGAGAGACACCAAGGGATGTTCCACGCAAGTGTGACACATAGGAACAATTCCAACATCAGACATTACGTCAAAAAGATGTTGGCTCGGCATTACGCCATGTCCTGCATCGTTTCGTCGCGTCCGACTCATCAGGGGCACGATGATGCCCCCCCATCTCTGGACCTATTCAAGATCCATTGCTTTCTCTCACTACACAAATTGTGTATCTTATTGCAGTGTGCAAAAACACGGTATTACATTGCTGATGTTTTGCCAGCCAAGCAAGAATGGCGATGTGAGAGCACGCTCGTCTCTGGTAAGCCCTATATCTCCAGAGTTGGGTGGCATCGTCGGGCCACTGATGAGTCGGACGCGACGAAACGATGCAGGACATGGCGTAATGCCAAGCCAACATCTTTTTGACGAAATGTCTGATGTTGGAACAGTTCCTATGTGTCACGCTTGCGTGGCACATCCCTTGGTGTCTCTCACTATACAAATCGTGTACCTTATTACAGTGTGCTATAAAACGGTAATACATTGCTGATACATTTAATTACACCTATATCTTCGAAATTACTCATTGGATTTTTAAGAAATTTGGATGATTTGTCGAAAATAGTCCACAGATAGCCCCAGATTAATTTCAAACGTTGCGTCGGCACTCTTTTAATGTTGATAAATTGATACTATAATTCATGTAAAAAATCAAAATAATTTTGACAGGGGTTTATTAAATTAATTTGACAAAAATACGTTGTAAAAGTATAAAATCATTAAAGTAGAACGCTATAAGCTATATGTTCCACTCTAATTGGCAGACTATTTTATTTTACATTTATAAAGGCTTAATTTAAATCAAATTATAATTATTATTAACTACGGGAAACAGACAGAGAAAAATAGACTCCAGCGCGGGGATTTGAACCACCGGCCTCTATATTTCCAGTATTTGATTTAAATTAAAATTTAATCGTTCCGTAGTATGAATACTACCAAAATCGTAAAATATGAATTTCTAATTGATTGTACGAGGTACAGGTACTAATTGGGTACTTTATAATTATAAGCGTTATTTCTCGGTCGAGTTCTTTGTCATTAATGTTGACTTCTCAGACTTGTGGAAAAATTGAAAGCTTTAAATTCGGGTCAAGGTATCATTAACGTCAGAGAAATTCATTCTCCTGCGTAGCTTAGTTGGTTAGAGCGCTATACTGGAAATATAGAGGCCGGTGGTTCAAATCCCCGCGCTGGAGTCTATTTTTCTCTGCCTGTTTCTCGTAGTTAATAATAATTATAGTTTGATTTAAATTAAAATTTAATCGTTCCGTAGTATGAATACTACCAAAATCGTAAAATATGAATTTATAAAGGCTTGGTCTTGGAACATCTAAAAATAATGGTAATCCTTCATTTCTTATCTTATTTAAGACATTAAAATTAAAAAGCAAAATTCGAATGGTTACGATAGAGATATACTTACAAAGCTCCGTGAGACAAGTAATAGCAGTTAGCTGCTGTCACAATCCATCTGGATGAAATCAGTGTACCTCCACATGTCCAAGAAATAACATTCTCGCTCAGTTGTGTGCCAATCATTACTATCCAAGGCCATCTTCCTGTAAAAACAAATGTGTTAAGGCGCGTCCACACTATGCCAAGCGGCAAGGAATGGCAAGGCCAAATGGCATTGCCAAGTGTAATGTGGACGTCTCCCTTGGCATTTGCTATTTGCCAAGCTTGGCACAAAACGTGCCACTTGACATGCCAAGCCGACCCCGACGATTGTCGGTCCCGATCAAAGAAAGCCAGATGGCAAGAAGTCGTAAGTCGGCCAGACGGCTTTGCCGCTTGGCCTTGCCAACTGGCATAGTGTGGACGCGCCTTTATGGTGTTTCCTTTTTTGAAGCCATTTATGTTCAAAGAAATTATAATAAATGTAATAAATAATTACATCATATTATTTTAACGTTAACTTTATAATAAGGAATGGGAAGGACTTTCTTAAGGACTAGAGCGTTTACAATCTCTTAAGTGTTGGGATACTACCAAATTATTCCACAGGCCACCATAAGAAGTGAGTCGCTGATTGATAAAGTTTTCTTACCTTATGAAATCGCTTATTTATGCCTTGTCCACCGATGAATTGGGTATATGGCAACTGGGCGCTGGGCCATTTCTTTTTTGTTGACATGCCAAACTTGCCCTTCTGCGGGAACATTGAAAAGAGATAGATAAAGTTTTGATTTTCACAGGATCGTTTAATTTAATTATTTAAAAAACAGTGGTAAAGGTGGCCACCGATAAGAGTGGGCCGTTTGGGGTGTCCACCGCCCCAAACATATCGCTTTGCGGGGACGTTGAAAAGAAAACGGCCCACTCGTATCGGTGGCGGCTGGTACCGAAGTGCGCCAGCCCCCCTTAGGATTAGAAAAAGGTTACGGTCGAAGTGCGCCAGCCTCTTAGTCTAAAGAGTTTGAAGGGTGAAGGCAGGTAAGCCCGGGTTATCCCTTCTTTTACCCTTTCTAAACCCAAAGAACTTTGGAATTGGAAATCGGAATCCAACAAACCACAAAATTAAGGAATAAGTTGAAATCTATCACTACCGTATGGATTATAGCAGTTCTGTAATCTTTATCTATGCCTGCATACTAAATATTGATAGGGCATGAGCTTCTTAACGGGTCAGTAACATAGGCTTATTAAAAGCGGAAGGATGAAGGAATGGGATTACTTACCTGTGGATGGGGATTGACCTTAGCTTGGAATGGGATAAATCCTTTATTTTTAAAGAACTATAATCTTTCATGGAAAATTGCAAAAACTTAATAAATATTTACTGGAAAATAATCACCTAATAGAAGCCGCTTTCCTTTGAACAAGCTTTCCGTTCAGGAAATGGATTTTGATCTTACGAGAACATTCTACAGATTTATGCAAATTTCTATGCACTGAGATTTGCTAATGATCGCCATTCCACTCTGAGCTGTTTGTTAAAAGTAATTTCTAACTGCTTTATATTGAGTACATAGGAATATTGACCACGATTAGTCCTAAAGAGGGTCCGAGGAGGGTGGAATACCTGTTTCAATAGGTGGGATTAACCCGGCGCACTTCGACCGTACCCTTCAAAAAGGGGCTGGCGCACTTCCCCCGTGACCCGACCTTTCCCGGCGCACTTGGTGTACAGCCTCGGTGGCCACCTTTACCACTGTTTTTTAAATAATTAAATTAAACGATCCTGTGAAAATCAAAACTTTATCTATCAGCGACTCACTTCTTATGGTGGCCTGTGGACTAAATGTATAGAGACTAGATAAATTCATTCTATGTACAATATTGGGAAAGAATTTTCTGGTAAAGCCAAAGCACCGTTATTAAAAACTTTAAATACGTAACTTTCATGAACTAGCCAAAAATAATCTTTCAGCAATACTGCTAAAACAAATAAGAAGGTTATTTTTAATTTTCTTGCCTGCTCCAGCTTCCTCTCCTCCTACGATCCTATCATCGAGTAGGTCGTCGTACATAGTTTTTCCACAATTTGGAGGTGAGGGGAATATTTTTGGAAGCGATCGTTTAGAGATAGCAATATGGCCACTTTCCTTATTTGGACAACATATTAATTCGCTGTCTTTAGAATTCCCAGGGTTGCACCTGAAGCAAATAAAGTAGTTCAAAGGTATTAACAGCAACATATCATGCATCTAATAATTAGAAAAATAAGTAACTGATAAAAATGAGTTTGTTCTGCTTAAATTTAGCAAGAACTACATTTAAAATAATATATTTCTACATCCGTCCATACTTCTTGCTTTTGCTAAGATAACCTAGCAAATGGGGACCTAGCAAATGGGTAACCTAGGTGGGGTCTATATGACCCCACCTAGGTTTTCCCTTTATCCTGAAACGCATGAAATATTATTGTAATATAAAAATATTAATTTCAATCTACAGGATCAATACAATGAACAGAAGAAAGAAAAATAAAATTTTAAAAATTTTATTGACTTATAAACTAATGCTAATAATGAAACAAGGTATGAAAGAAAGTAACTTTTTGTTGTAACAAAGTTGGTTTTAAAAATTAAAAAAAGGCCAGAAAACAAATTTCCTACTATTTTTATTTATAAAAAGGAACCAATAAGAGACAAAAAATCACAAAATTATACAAAATGTCTACAGTGAGGCATTTAGCATTTTAAGCATTTTAAGGACAGATGCTCATCACAAATAGCACCATGGCAATCACTGCATAGCATTCTTGTCTTTTAATCCTTTCCTTCATGGTTTGACTAGGGAGATGCCTAATTCAAAAATAAAATCCTTCCGTGGTAGTTTCTTTTGCCAGTTGGCTATACAATGAAGAATAGCAGCGATGACACCTGCCTGATCGAGCATACCAAAGAAAAACCACTGAGGCCACCTGCGGGTCAAACGAATCTGTCCCACCTTTTATTTTATTACAGCTAATGATGATTTCAGACTTGCCTGTATCAGGATCGATAGAAGCATCTTGATGGAGGGTTGATTAGAGCAACTATAAATTAATTTTGGCTAAAAAAAGTTGGTGGGTAACTACACCGTGGGGTCAACTAGACCCCAGAAGCACTTGACAAGCTCACTGTACAAAGATTATGCAGAAACTGACACCTTTGATTGGTGAAATAGGGAGGCAGGAAGGCAAAGAGTATTTAGACAAGGAAAAAAAACCATCTGTGATTCACAGAAATAAGTTCTGCGCTATATACATATATATATATATATATATATATATATATATATATATATATATATATATATATATATATATATATATATATATATATATATATATATATATATATATATATATATATATATATATATATTGACCTAAAAATTAGCTAATATAATAATCAATATTGTTCATCGTTATTACTTATTACAACTAGATAAGGTGAATTCATTATTCTTCTTACATTATTTTTCCTACACTTCCTGGGTGCACTACAAAGTAAGTCTTAATGTAATTTAATTATTTAATTTTAATTATTTAACTTACTCAGCTGAAATGAATGATGAACCAATCAATGTAGTACAACTATTTCGTGATCTACAGGTACCGTTCTGTCTTGTCCACAGCAGATAACAAGGATTTCCAGCTGTATGAAAAAGAAAAATAATTCAATAATCTTTATATAATATGTATCATATCTGTATATAAGATTGGAGTGGTGCCTATTCATTTATCCGATTGGGCTCAAATATTGTATTTCCACTAAATAAGTAGTCGTGATAACAAATTTAAGTTAAGCCATTTTTTTGTCTGTTTGTGCGTCAATCACGTCCAAATGGCTGACCAGATTTTGTAGGTTTTTTGGTAGAATGTTAAGCTCAATTCTCCGGGTAATATAGGCTAAACCACTTTTTAGTAGCTCAATATGGGGCGGAGAACGGGGCTTTTAAATTGATTTCAAAATTTTAATTTTATTTTTTATAAAAAATATATTTTTCCGTGGTAGGCTGTGAAATAGTAACTTAAGAGCCTAAAAGACATAGCTAAAATCCATTTTTTCATTACGTGGACTTAAAAAATCTTTTCATTACTCCTAGCTGTAAAGAAAAAATCTTTTACGTCCTAGGAACTAAAAGATTTTTTATGTCCGGCGGGTAGTTGTCAAAACTTCCGTTAGTACCGCTGCAGTCTTTGTAGAAATGCTTCTAGTACGATTAAAATCCGCTAGATGTCAATGCGTTTTATTTGTCTTTTCTTATAGTGTAACCTCTTTTTAAGGTTTCTTTTTTTAAGTCCTAAGTATGTACTAATATTTGTTATTATTATATATTGATTAGTGATTAATATTTAATGTTTTTTCATTGTCTGCTACCTCGGAAAAAATAGCATATGCTACGCGACTGTGAAGTGTTTTTTCTTTACCTTGGCAATATTTACTGTCTCGCTTCGCTCGATAGTAAATGTAATTTCCGCGGTAAAGAAAAAACTCACTTCACAGCCTAGTAACATAATATACTATTAACCAAAAAGCTATAAAAGAAGCTACAGACAATATTTTATGTTTTGTGAATTGTTAAAGAAATTCAATCGCTGTCAAAAAAGAAATATTATTTAAACACAGCAAGAAGACAATAGTTTATAGTTTTTCTTATAAATCACACCTTACCACCTTAATTTACTAACATAATTATCACCACTTCTTAAAAATGCTAAAATAAAATCTACGAGTGTATACGTAGTATAATAATTTCAAAATTATATTGATAACTCCCAATAGGGATTTTCTAAAATATTATCCCTAAGGAGAACATAGGGATAAAGTCAGAAAAGAAGGGGAATTGAGCTTAAAATTCTACCAAAAAACCTATAAAATCTGACGAGACTTAAAAGTACCTATCGTTTTTACGTATCTATAAAAATCTCTAATATTTTCCCCACCACAATACTTTCTATTCATATATATATTTCGTATAAGAAAGTAAACATTTACAATTAACAATGTATTAGCCATTGGATCTCTCCATTAAAAAAAATAAACATTCCACACTGTTTAAGTAATTTCACCTTGGCCTCGACTATATTTATATTAAATCTCAATAAAAATTTATATTATATAACGCATAATAATCTTAAACTTTTTTTTTTTATTCTTTGTATACTATTTTCTTAAATATATTTTAAATAAAGTAAATTTAATTTTAATTATATAATTAAATACTACTAAATCATCAAAATAAAATAATATTAGTTTATTATGTTAAAAATATTAATAAAAAAATAAATATTTACACTGCAATGCGTTTACTCCATCGTAAATTGATAATAGTGTTAAAGAAACAAATAAAATATTATACATATTTAGAGTATATAATAGAATAGATTTCAAAGCCAAAGACATCCGAAGGAAAGACAGTAATACACCTGACAGAAAGACAGTACGAAGACAGTATTCAATGCTCTGTCAAAAGAGCACTATTTATTCTTAATAAACTGCTATCTAAAGTAAGTAATAAATCTATAACAGTAGTTAAATTAAACAATAAAATATGTAACAATTAAAAATAATATTTCAAGTGACCAGTAACATCGATTTTAATATTCAAGTAATAAATAATTTAATGTTTATTTTCCCACGCGTTGAAATTAGAAAAATATAAAATATAGAAATGAAATGCGATAAACACGTTTTTCATGGGTTTAGTTTTATTATAATTATTTATTTTTTTATTATTTTCAATTTTATGATGGCAATGAAGTGAGGTCGTTATGAATGTACGATCATTTTTTTAATATCTCTTGAGTTTTGAGATCGATTTAATGTGATTAGAAATGTAAAACTGTTAATATAAAGGAAGATCACGTACAAATTAATATGTACCACAATGCTTATGACCTGGAAATAATCTTAGGAATTTTCAAATATTATTATTAATGTGTTATTATTATGTATTCTTTTTACTACGTTTTTATTAGATTGCTTTCTTGTTTGTTTGTTTGTTTGTCCGGTAATCTGGCAATCGATTTCTCACAAACTTCCCGAATAGCTAGACATTTGAAACTTTTAGCATAGCTCAGAACACGATGATAATGCATTATTTTAATACTTTTAGCCATCTTTCAGCAGAATTTAATTGGTATTCAGCAAATTTTTGCTCGGAAAAAAATTATTTGAAAGTTAGTTCGGAAAAAAATCCGCAAGTTATTTTATTTGTTTAGCCACGTCCCATATTGACAATCTTCATTTTGACGGGTTTCAAATTTGGGATTTTTATAAATAAGAGATAAACATTGAATGACAGCCAAACAGGAAATATATCGATTATATTATTTATCGATTATATTATTTATATTATTTCAAATATATCGATGGCACGGTTTAGATTTGGTGTTGGGGAGATCCGTTGTACAAAGATTTGTCCTTTTATAGATTTAAAGATCAGCTCTCTAGATTGTTGTCATTGATGTGAAGTAAATATATTCGGAACTTTTTTTTTCACTTATTTATATTATAACAATAACAATTATATTATCAACAATACATATGATTCAACAGAAAATTTAAAAAACTTAGTATATAAAAAGTGTTTTTAACTTGTAATTTTCTTTATTAATACACCCCTTAAGACCCACAATCTTCGAACCATGTATTTTTTTTTTTTTTTTTTTTTTTTTTTTGGGGGGGGGGGGGGTGCCGGACTACTTATGGTCATATACACCCGAGTGTAGTCTGTAATGTGGGGGTGAGGGTTTTTTTATGTATGTTTAATTATTATATGTATATACATATTATTATATTTGTGATTCTGGTTATATTAATATTGTAATGTATTTTATATTATTTATATTTAATTTTGTTGAATTTTTATTTAGTTCTTAATAATTATTATTATGTGTGGATGTTTGTAATTTGCGTTTATTTGTTATATTTCATTAAATAAGTCAGTATCTTTCAAAAATTTAAAAAGGTTGTAATAATATTTTCATTGTCACCTATGAGTTCTGTTATATCTGTTGGTAGTTGATTTTGGTCTCGTATTGTTTGTAATGCAGGGCAATCACATAATATATGTCGGACAGTCAGTTCTGCATTGCAGTATTTACACTTATCTTTCTCCTTGTCTCTTACTCTGTACCGTCCTGGAGCAAAGAGGTAGCTTTGAGTAAGCCTTGTATGACCTATACGTAGTCGAGCCAGTACCGTCTCTTCATGTCTATTTAGGCGTGCTGATGTTTTCCAACTTCTTATTATGGACTTGATGGGTCGTAATTTATTATCCAGGGTGCTTGTCCATTCATTTTTCCATAAATTTCTTATTGCTGAAGTAACTGATCTATATAGATCATTCACAGTTATTTCAACATCTTCCAAATCTTCACCTTCACTCTCTGCTGATTTGGCCAGTTGGTCTGCTTGTTCAATTCCCTTAATACCTATGTGGGAAGGGATCCAGTGAAATTTTGTAACTATTGATGAATTTGTAATAATGGTCCTAATTTTAATTACGGTTTGATTTTGAGTGTATAAATTTTCGAGTGCTTGTAGAGCCCCTAACGAGTCTGTGATGATCAGTAATTTAGATATATTTGATTCAGCGGCATACTGTATGGATTGATGGATTGCTTCTAATTCTAATGTCATGATTGCACTCCACTGTGAGGTGCGTCCTATAAAGCAGGTAGCTGATGTCTGGTCCACAAAGGCAAAGCCTCCATTTGATGCATATTTTGAAGCATCGGTATAAATATGGGTGTAGTCAGGATGCACTTTTCTTTACCTAAAGGAAAAGTATTGTTTTCCGAAGATATTCTGAAACCGAGATTTCAACAGAATTGTTCGTAATTAAAACAAAAAGTGAAAAAATCTAAATACTTCCGATTACGCTGAAATTTGCACAAATTATACCTCTTTATGAAGAAAAACATGTCCTCTGAATTTCATTTTGATATCAACCGCCATTTTGAAAATATTGAATTTGGAACTTTGAAACATTATCGCTAAATAATTTCTGAACTATTTTCACGATTAATCTAAAATTTGCACCAATTATACCTTTCTATAAGATAAACAAGTCCGCCTTATTTCAACTTAATACCTGCCACCATTTTGAAATTATTTGGTAAGGAAACGTTTCGAGATGCCTCGCGCCCTATTGTTATTATTTATTTATTTTATTTTATTTTTTTTCATTTTATATTTCCTGCCAACTGACTTACTAGCCTACCGGCTAAAACACCCCCATGGTCTCTTAGACCCCTAGCTTGGAACTTTAAAACCATGTAAGCCATAAGCCATTACTTGTAGCTTGCTTTTAATGCCTTTTATGGCTCATTTCTACTTGCTTGATTCTTGTGCCTCTAAGATCTATTTATTTCCAGTCAATATTCCATATCTTGTGCTTTTCTAATGCGAATGATTTCTTCCTTTTTCATGTCTGGGATATATTACTCCGTTACCCTTCTCTTCAAGAGAGCCGGTGAGGCCGTGTGGATTAAATAACTTACCATATCTACCCGGCCATCACTAAATCAAGGAAGGCACGAGGGGGTAGGTTTGATCCCTCGCCGTGATGCTCTGATTTATATGGCTCACTAACGATCACATCATACTCGCTTCGGCGGTACAATGTACAGAGGTATGATGTGCGAAGTGGCTGCTCCTCTCTACATCAGGGATAATAAAATGGGCCTAAAGAATGGCCTAATTGCAAGGTTCGAACAAGTTGTTCGTCCAACCCGTCTAGCACTTGTACTAGGACCTTACTAATACTACTACCCTTCTGAACTATAGGTCTCGCTGCAATGTCAAGATTTTTCTATTCGTTCTTTTCTCCCTCCAAAAAAGGTAGTCATTGGAATACTTAAACGATGTTAATTAAACAAACAGCAATGTAATACCGTGTTTGCACACTGCAATAGGCTACATATATGTCACGCTTGCGTGGCACATCCCTTGGTGTCTCTCACAAATTGTGTAGCCTATTGCAGTGTGCAAACACGGTATTCCATTGCTGTTGTGTTTTGCTAGCCAAGCAAGTGTGGCGGTATGAGAGCACGCTCGTCTCTGATAAGCCCTATATCTGATCTTCTTGATCTGGTATAGGTCCCGAGTTGGGTGGGCATCGTCGGGCCCCAGATGAGTCGGACGCGACGAAACTATGCAGGACATGGCGTAATGCCGAGCCAACATCTTAATGACGTAATGTCTGATGTTGGAACAGTTCCTATGTGTCACGCTTGCGTGGCACATCCCTTGATGTCTATCACAAATTGTGTAGATATTAATTAATTATACTTTTTTTGCTCCCAACCTTACTAAAGGCAACGGAAGCAATGTAATCGTTCTAATGAACTACAAAATTTGTCTCTGAAATCAAAAATTCCAAGACAGAAATCCGTTTCAAACTTACCGTTCAGTTTGAACACAATTTTTGCTAACCAGCGTATCTTAAAAACTGTTCATCCGATTTTAATAAATTGTTTGTGGTCGGTCAGAATTAGCCCATTGTTGGTTATATAAGTTTTAACCTTCTGTACCCATTAATTTTTCTTACACATGCACAATTTTTTTTACATGTCTAAAAAACTGGTTCCGTGTTTGTGTGTGTTTCTTTATAGCGCCCCATCCACTATCGTTCTTTCCGTAAGGAAAGCCGATTCCGTCAAGAAAGAGTGTTAGTGTATGGGGTTCAAGAGGAAAGAACGGCAGGATTATAATCTTACAAGATCATCCCGTCACGCCTCACGCCATCCTCTCCATTCTTGTCAACCGATAAGTTTCATGTGGATGGGATAGAGATAACTGTAGAGATCCACTGTCGTTCTTTCCGTAAGTAAAGCCGATTCCTTCAAGAAAGAGTGTCAGTGTATGGGGTTCAAGAGGAAAGAACGGCAGGATTATAATCTTGCAAGATTATCCCAGTTAGGCAACGAATCCCAAAGGTTTGTATGACACGACACGCTTTCCCTCGACGAGACAACATTCCCTTGAAAAGTGAAAGGAAAGAGACCACCCACACGCGTTCTTTCCTTCTGGCCTCACAAAATTTAAAAACAGACAGGATTATGCTATTTCATGTGGATGGGCAACGAAGGGATTGTATAGTCACACGACAAGCCTGCAGGATAGAATGAGCGGATTGCCTCACAGGAAAGAGTGCAGGAAAGTTGTTGAGTGGATGTTCTATGATTATCAATCATGCCATGCTTTCCTTCGTGATTAAGAAAAAGGAAAGTCTGTCGGGAAAGAACGACAGTGGATGGGGCGCTTACGTCGGACTGACCACAATTGCAAACCCCCACATCTTAAGAACTACTTGTCCGATTTTAATGAAATTGTAGTGATAGGTTTGAATTAGCCCATTTTTTGTCCCATATAAGTTTCAACCTTCCAAGATAAATCTGTATGCTGACTTTATATTATATCAGGGGTGGGTACTTATGAGGTCTATGAGAGCCACATTCTGGTTTTTCATGTATTATAAAGATCCATACTATAGTGGTCAAATTTTGAAATTATTACTAAAAATTTGTTAAATTTACTAGCAGCAATTCTGTGAGATGAGGATTAGTCAAATGAG
Organism: Gerris lacustris; assembly: GCA_951217055.1. NCBI lineage: Eukaryota > Metazoa > Arthropoda > Insecta > Hemiptera > Gerridae > Gerris > Gerris lacustris. The sequence continues at coordinate 11,893,720 of OX578280.1, read as the reverse complement.
AACGATACTTTGACTTCATGAATTTCATTGTTGAGTACAAATACTCATACCAATATGCTGTACCAAAAATAAAATTAGACTACAGAGTTGTAAGTTTCATCGCACATTTCCGTTACCCCAATTTTGAACCACTTCCCGTCATTCAATCTTCCCCAAATGTTGCACATAGAAACAACTAAGGTTAAGAATACAGAAACCAAAAAAAAAAAAAAAAAAAAAAAAATTGGCATCATATTTCTTTGCTTTTTAAGTTTCATCGCACTCCTATTACCCCAATTTTGAACCACTTACCGTCATTCAATCTTCCCCAAATTTTGCACATGGAAACAATTAAGGTGAAGATTACAGGGGGGGGGGGGGGGAAAGTTGAAAATAAGATCAGTTTTCAAAAATGGTATTTTTATATTAATTATTTTTCACTTCTAATTACTCAAATTTCACAGTCAATTTTTCAACCACTGTTATTTCAGAAATTAGATTCTATCTTCAATTTTAAGTCACAACTATATTGGTTTAAAAAATATGAAAATGTAGATTTGATAATTTTCAAATGTTCAAAACAAAAAAGGATATACATTTTGAATGGGTGCCGCACTTGTCAAGACTCAACCAAGAGCCGTATTTTTCCACCCCTGTTTCATATAAGGTTCAGGCTAAATTTTACTCTACAAATTCTGAGATGGTGTTATGTTTTACTTAAAACCTTGATAATATTATCATATACTGACTAATTTTTGTATTAGTTAGTACTGAAAGTACTGAAGACAGTACTGAACAGAGTTAGGATATTGAATTCTATAGAAGGTCAGGCCAACTGGGCAAATAAAACTGTTTTTGGCCCCACTCCTCCCACAGCCCTAGTGGATTTATATTTTGTTTCATATAGGTTGGCTAATATGAGTTTAAAAATCCAACATTACAATGTTGGGTTTTTAAACGTTGTACTGCAACACATCCAAGACTTGCGTTTTAATCTATCTTCAAGACTTCCGGCTTTATAATTTCTAAGTTTATAAACAATTCTTTGTTTAATTATCTAAGTGTGTGTGTGTATAAACCAATTTTTTGGGCATCATAACAGATAAGTTTTTACTATCCCATATACAGCGAATGTACTAAGTGATATTTTGAGGTCTCTTGAGTGTAAAAAAGTTTATCTACGATTGATACGAAATATAAACATTATATCTCTGTTTAGATGCGTAGAAAGTGATTATTGACGTACTTGTATTCATTGCGCATGCGCGTCTCATGGTTCTGAAGAATTCCTCTTATTTACAACCCTAGGGCGGTATAGAAGAGGAATTCTTCAGCTTTACGCACGATTATCGAGTTTGTTTACATTTAACAAAACTAATTTGCTATTCTTTTATTAAAGTAACTGTTTATATCAAGTTTTTAGTGAAAAACAATGAATGAATCAAGTGGTTTTGACGAAAATGTAGAGAATAATACTCCTCCAGAAATAATTAATTCGGCAAAAAATACAACTCAAGATTAATGCCATCTTTATCAAGAGAGTGACACGAACTTACATACAGCAAGTTTATTTTTTTCTGTATTTATTATTTAAATCTAACAATCGTAGATAAAGTACGGTACGCAACTCGTGGGAAAACGGCATTTTACATTGCTCGTGTGGTTTTACTACCCTCGCTATCGCTCGGGTGCAAACTCCACACTCGCATACAAAATGATTCTTTCCACACTCGACGCGTAATGTACTATAATATTGAAAATCAAGAGCAAGAAGGAAACAATCTTCTGTTAAACAATTTTTAAATATGTTTAAGAATAAATCAATTAAACTATGGGATTTAAATACATATCTTACATATTGGTTAGAAAGTTTTATACGATAATGGTTCAATAACCATTTTTACTTTCCCATATAAAGAGAAAGTATTGCGATGACGTGAAAATTAAATTTTTGAGATTCTCATGGATTTACACATTTTGAGGTCCTCTGAATAAAAAAATGTTTTTTTTAAAAATGTATGTATGTTTGTCTATCGTCTATATAGACACGTGGAACCTAAACTACTGGGCTGACTTTGACCAAATTTGGTATACATGTTCAGAAAAATTATATTCCGAGGTGAAAATGAAAGTTGGACTACCCCAAAAACTCTGAAAATAACGCGACAAAAAATTATTTCTCGAAAACGTTTTTGACGATTTTGATTGAACCATACCTTTAATGGGTTCCGCCTTGGATCTTAACTCCATATACCTTACCTTTTTCCTTCCGCAATCCTTCAACCTATACAGTAGGGTGGGTCGAAACATTTCTTTTTGGAAATCTAAAAACATGTAGTGATAAAAACTTGTTACTATGCTAGAAACAAAAGATCCCAAAATTTTTCCTCATTTGAACAACTGCTAGGTCGCGCCCCGGCGCTTTGAAGTTTGATGTATGTGAAATTCTTATTAAATAGCGATGTTGTGGTGTTTCGAATTATTTTTTTGGTGTTGAAATATATGATGAGTGAAGTTTTAACTGTGTAGTCTCTTTAACTTTTGCTAAATTGATACTTTTATTCGTGTGAAAAATCTAAACAATTTTTACAGATTAATAATTTCAAGATAAAAATAACTTTTTATATATTACGCTTTTAAATTTTATGTTGATAATATAATTGTTATTGTTATATAATATATAATGTTAGTGAAAAAAAAACAAAAAAACATAGTTCCAAATTTATTTACTTCACATAAATGACAACCATCTAGAGAGCTGATCTAAAACCTATAAAAGGACAAATCTTTGTACAACGGATCTCCCCAACACCAAATCTAAACCGTGCCATCGATAGATTTGAAATGATATAAGGAATATAATCGATATATTTCCTGTTTGGCTGTCATTCAATGTTTATCTCTTATTTAAAAAAAATCACAAATTTGAAACCCGTCAAAATGAAGATTGCGTAAATATGGGACATGGCAAAACAAATAAAATAACTTGCGGATTTTTTCCGAACTAATTTTCTATTCAGTAAAATTTGCTGAAAACCAATTACATTTTTCTGAAAGATAGCTAAAAGTATTAAAATAATGCATGGTCATCGTGTTCTGAGCTATGCTAAAAATTTCAAATGTCTATTCGAGAATTTCAAATGTCTATTCGAGAATTTCAAATGTCTATTCGAGAAGTTAGTTAGAAATATCGATTTCTACCGATATCGATTGCCAGATTTGTACCGGACAAACAAACAAGAAAGCAAGCTAATAAAAACGTAGTAAAAAAAACAAACGGGGGAAACAATTAAACCAATTAGACAATAATGGTTTGTAAAAGCATAAAATCAATAAAGTACGTGGATAGGATGCGAGGAAGCTATGTGCCACACCAATTGGCAGTCTATTTTAATTTTTTTTGACGAAATCACAATTATTATGATGTACATGAAAAAAAATTATTTGAGATTCGGACCAATTTTTGTACTAAATAATAAGATAATTTTACTGAATCATTGTTCATTAAGTAAAAAAGCTTATGTCTTTCCAATTTACTAGTTAAATTTAATAAAAAAAGACTACGTAAAATGCTCTGCCAATTAGTGTGGCACATAGCTTCCTCGCGTTCTATTTTGTATACTTTAATGATTTTATACTATTAAAACCTATTAAAACTATCAAAATTGTTTTTTTTTTAAATTTAATTAAAGTATTTAGCAAAATATAAGGAGCTCACACGGTTGAAATTCATCTAGGACCATTTGCTGGCTACTTTCGACAAACCATCCAAATTTTATAAAAAAAAAATCAGATAAGTGCTTTTGATGATATCGGTGTAAGTAAATGAATGTTTGTGCGCATGTGGAAGAGAAGCAAATAGGTGCAGACGGTTGAAACCTATACGGGATCAACAATAAGTTAATTATGATCAACCATATCTAAATTTCAATAAAATCAGATGAGTAGTTTTTAAGATATGTTGGTTCGCAAAAATTGAGCGATAGACCGACAGGCACGGAACCAAAAATGTGTGAAAAAAAAACCTTGAATTCTGAAATGGATTTCTGTCTTGGAATTTTTGAAATCGGAGACCTAAAAAATGTCCTTCCTTTGGAACGATTACGCATAGCTCTCGTTACCTTCGGTAAGCTTAAGCCTAGTCCACACCAGTAGACACGTTGAGCAACGTGTCTATAGACGTCTTCTGAGACCGTCTATTGTCTAGGTCTAGCGTCCACACTTGTAGACACGTTGCGCAACATGCCTAACGTTGCACCATGTCTACCATTTAGAATGGAAAACCATAGACATGCGATTTTTGGTCTAGCAACAAGACCGTAGACGCCGATTGTCTAGCCCATGTCTAGCCGATGTCTATAGACAAATCGCTAGACATTGTCTCTGAGACCAAAATCGCGCAACATGTCTACTAGTGTGAACAAGGCTTTAGAAGCAAAAGTTAAAAATAATATAATATTATTCCAAGTTGTACCCTTTTTTAATAATTTGATGTATGGTTAAAAATAATAAAAAAGTAAATTACTAGGAGAATAAAGACTTTGTATATTAATTTATGCGTTAATTTTATTAATAATAATTTAATTTATTGGTACAATTTTATTTCATTTGTTTATTTTATTTACATAATTTTATTAATTACATAATAGGCTTTTACTAATTTTATATAACATTAAACTATTATGTACACATCTTATAATAATTATTAAGTAATAAAAAAATTAATATATATCTATATAAATTAATGTATAACAATATTAATAATACTTTTTTAAGCAATAATATAAAATAATAAATAAAATAACAAGTTTTAAAAAATAATTATTAAAATTCATTGATATAGTAATAAATAATAATTATTTTAGAAATATATTATATTATATGGTTATTCATAAACATTTTTTGTTTCTTTTTATATACATTATATTTTATTATTTATGTTATAACCTTCGGATTTTTAAATTTTATACTAAAGATAGATTATATTCAATAATATCTGTGATATACAGAAATTAACTAAAATAGATAATAAAAGATGAATTTTCCTCGATCAAAAAACTAATCTACACTCGTATTTACTCAGTTCAATAAATCGGTGATAGTAAGATTAACTATAAAAATGATTGATTGTTATGATTTAATAATGTTATCTGGGGGAATAAATATAAAACAATAATAACTGCGATATCCTTATGAGGAAATATATATTTTTTTAAACCTTAAATAATTTAATAATTTAAAAATAAATAATAATAATAAAAATAATTCGTAAATCTTTTGAAATAAATTGTGTAAATTTTATTTTAAAATGCGCTTAGTTCAAAACAACTTGAATTTAAGGCAGATGCATGGGGTACCAAAAATTCTAAGTTCGCCGATAAATATATGTTGGTCTCTACTTTTTCCCTAATTTTATTGTCATTGAGAATAAAAATATAAATGTTTCGAGTACTTTTGTACAGAAAATATTATATTTAATTTTATTTACACACATAATTATAGTTATTTTTATATATTTTTATTTCTTATTTTCATTATATTATGTCTGAGATATATATCACTTACTTTATTATATACTAGGGATGGGCAGAACGGAACGTATAACTATCAAAATAACTAGTTCCTGTGTTGAAACCGTTCCAATCGTTCCAAGATTTCGTAGAACTTTGTTTTATTTTAGTCTAATATTTATTCATATAATAACTTTTTATTGCTTGAATTCGATACAAATTTGTTTTTCAGAATTTAAAAAAATAAAATAAATATCTTCTAAGTAATTATGGAGCAAAATAATACGTAACGTAACTAATTAAAGAGGAAACGGAAACGAGAAAGCATCCTAGAAAGTAAATAACTCAAAGGGAACGTAGATAACTGGTTTCTCTTGGAACGAAAACGATCTTTTTTGTTCCAACTTCTAAACAAATCTAGTTCAAGATCCAGAGAAACTAGTACGAAATAATTTTTATTATAATTTCTACTTGGTTGTAATTTAAATATCAACGTAAATAAAAATATACTGCCAATTGGTGTGGCACATAGCTTCCTCGCATCCTATCCACGTACTGTATTGGTTTTATGCTTTTTTTTTTTACAAGCCATTATTGTCTAATTTGTTTAATTGTTTCCCGTTTTATAATCTGTCAAAATTGTTTTAACTTTTTACATTAATTAAAGTATCAATTTAGCAAAAGTTAAAGAGCGCAGACTGTTTTAATTAATCTTGGGATATCTGCAGGTTACTTTCGATAAACTGTAAAAGTTTCATACAAATCAGATAAGTACTTTTGAAGTTATAGGTGTAAATAGATGTATGTTTGTGTGCATGTGGAAGAGAAACAAATGAGCGCAGAAAGTTGAAACTTATATGGGACCAATAATGGGCTAATTATGACCTACCATCAAAATTTCATTAAAATCGGACGTGAAGTTTTTAAGATATGTTGGCTCGCAAAAATCGAACGACAGACCGACAGACCGACAAATCGACAGACAGACACGGAACCAAAAATGTTCCCTAATGTCTGAAACGGATTTCTGTCTTGGAATTTTTGAAATCGGAGACCTAAAATATTAACGTTCTTCGAAACGATCACATAGCTTCCGTTACCTTCGGTAAGCTCGGAAGCAATAATAAAAAGTTGTTAATATCATTATAAATGTTTGTGAACACTGAACGAACCTGGACACAGGAAAACTTGAAGTAAAAAAGAAACAGTTTCTTTGGAACGTAAACTCAAACGTTCCAAGCCGTTCCTAAAATAAGTTCTGGAACTAGTTATTGATTTGGAACGAAATGTTATAACTCGTGGAACCGTTCCTCCCATGCCTATTATATACTAAACTTAACCCTATAAAATATCATAAATCTATTATTATATCACATAACCAATTTCAAATTGAGATAGCTTATTTTCAATTTTGGACGTTTGCGGATATCCAGTCGATATATTCAGTAGTCCTAGTGTAGACGCCAGGGTAGCCAACTTCTGCACATTTATAGCCGAAGGAAACTACTCCGATGAGAAAGAACGATTCACCTCTAGGTAACATAAGTGGACCACCAGAATCTCCCTGTAACATAATCAGTGGTGATTAATATTATATTTTTTTTTAAATTTATTTTTTATTTTAGTAGTAGTAGTTTTACTTGTATAAATAATAAAAGTTGAGTAAAGACTTATGAATGAAAAGAAGAGATTAATGAGTTAAAGCAAGTTCATCTATGAGTTAAAGATATCTTTTCATTCATGGAATTTCAATCTTCTCTTTGATTCTCACTTATATACTAACTATCAAAGCCATAGTATTAAATTTAGGTGTTTTACTAGTATATGAAGTAGAGTTTAGATTTATGAATGAAAAGAAGAGATTACGAGTTAAAGCAAGTTCATCTATGAGTTAAAGATATCTTTTCATTCATGGAATTTCAATCTTCTCTTTGATTCTCACTTATATACTAACTATCAAAGCCATAGTATTAAATTTAGGTGTTTTACTAGTATATGAAGTAGAGTTTAGATTTATGAATGAAAAGAAGAGATTACGAGTTAAAGCAAGTTCATCTATGAGTTAAAGATATCTTTTCATTCATGGAATTTCAATCTTCTCTTTGATTCTCACTTATATACTAACTATCAAAGCCATAGTATTAAAATTTAGGTGTTTTACTAGTATATGAAGTAGAGTTTAGATTTATGAATGAAAAGAAGAGATTACGAGTTAAAGCAAGTTCATCTATGAGTTAAAGATATCTTTTCATTCATGGAATTTCAATCTTCTCTTTGATTCTCACTTATATACTAACCATCAAAGCCATAATATTAAAATTTAGGTGTTTTACTAGTATATGAAGTAGAGTTTAGATTTATGAATGAAAAGAAGAGATTACTGATAAATACTCGGTTTGGTCTATTTTCAATTCACGACTGACTTTATTTATATTTTACATTTGACATGTTTGTTGTCAAGTTTCCTTGACAACCAATAATATATCATATCTCCCCCCCAAATCTTGACCCTCTCATCTGGTCAGCATGCCTTCTCCATAGTTCTCCATTATCCAGTTCTACTATGTAGTTAACTTTTCCTTCTCTCTCCTTCACTCTTCCATAGCACCACTTGTATGGTGTTCCTGCTGAGTAGTTTCTCACTTGCACTCTCTCTCCTATTTTAAAAATTCTGCTGCTTTCTCCAGGCCTCACTGTTATCTCTTTTTCATTAATTTCATTTATGAGTGTTAATCTTGTCCTAACTTCTCTGCCTATCATTCTTGTGTATGCTGACTCACCAAATTTGTCTGGGACGTTTCTGATTTGCATTAAGAGCCCACATAGCTTTTCTTCTACATCCCCTGGCTCATGTGTCATAGCTTTTAAATGATTCTTTATCGTTTGGACTGCTCTTTCCGCATGTCCGTTTGATTTTGGATGGTAGGGGGCTATCGTTTTGTGCTTGATACGATAGCTTGTTAAAAATTCTGTAAATAATTTAGATGTGAATTGGGGTCCGTTGTCCGACACCAATGTGTCTGGTAACCCAAACCTAGTAAAGATTTTCAGCAATTCTTTCTTGCACCATCCCGATGTCGTAGTTTTCGTTGGAATCACTTCGATCCACTTCGTAAATGGGTCGACTATAATAAAAAAAAATTTTCCTGCTGTTGGTTCGGCGAAGTCCACATGGATTCTGCTCCATGGTCTCTCCGGTTTAATCCAGGGATGGTCTTCTAACTTTTTAGGGTTATTTTGTTTTTCACAACACCCTCTGCATTCTTTAATCATATCCTCGATGTCTTTGTCAATGTTCCGCCAATAACAGTAACTTCTTGCTAGTTGTCTTGTTTTTACTATACCTAAGTGACCGATATGTAGTTCTTTTAAAACCTTACTTCTCAATCCTCTTGGTACACAGACTCTTCTTCCTTTAAATAAACATTCCCCTTGCAGTGTGAACTCCTGGTCACTTAATCCCAATTTATTCAAGCTTTTGCCTTCTTTCAATAATGTTATAATCATTCTTAATTCCTCGTCCTTGGTTGTTTCTTCGGCCATTTCCTTTATCGTTACTGGTAGTACTTCTAGCTGTTTAATTTGAAACTCCTCCGCCTGGTCTTTTTTATCGGTGCTTTTGGCCCTCTCTACTGGAAACCTGGATAAGAAGTCGGCATTCCCATGTTGTTTCGTGTTTCTATATTCGATGGTGTAATCGAAACCCGATAAATACAGTGCATAATGTATTAACCTTGTGGCTGATAGGGCCGGTAGGGAAGTACTAGGGCTTAGAATTGATACTAGCGGTTTGTGGTCTGTTACTAGTATAAACTGTCTCCCGTAACAAAAAGCAAAGAATTTTTTCAACCCCCAATAAATTCCTAGTGCTTCCTTATCAATTTGACTATACTTCCCCTCGCACTTTGACAAACTCCGAGATGCGAAGGCAATCGGCCGTTCCGTGCCATCATCATACCTATGCGACAGCACCGCTCCTAAACCTACAGGCGAGGCATCTGTTGCCAAAATTAGTTTGCTATTTGGTGAGTAATGGGCCAGTACTCTATCACTGACTATTTCTCTTTTCACTTTATTAAAACTTTCTCTGCATTCTTTAGACCACCTGAATTTCACTCCTTTCTGTAATAACTTGTTTAATGGGTTTAGTAATGTTGCTAAATTAGGTATGAATTTATTATAATAGTTAGCTAACCCTACAAATGCCCGAACTTGTTGTATATTAGCTGGTTCTCTCACTTCCATGACTGCTTTAACCTTGTCAGGCGCTTTATACAATCCATTTTCGTCTATTAGATGGCCTAAATATTCCACTTTTTTTTCAAAAAATTTTGATTTGTCCTTATTTATCCTTAAGTCATAGTCCTTTAACCGTTTAAAAACCTGTTCTAATCTGTCTAAAGTTTCTTTGTACGTACGTCCTGTCACTACAATGTCATCAAAGAAAAAATATACTCCCGCAATACCTAGTAAAGCCCGATCCATTACTCTATTCCATAATTGTGGTGCCGTTTTGACTCCAAACATCAGTCTATTTACCTTGTATAAACCTCTATGAGTGCTGAGGGTTTGCATGTGTGCACTCTCTTCATCCATCACAAGATGCAAATACGCATTGCTGATGTCCAAAGTACAGAAATACTTTGCTCCTCCCACGCTCGCGTATATATCCTCTATCTTAGGAATTGGGTACGGCTCATCTTTAATACACTTGTTAACAGTTATTTTATAATCTGCGCATAGCCTAATACTACCGTTTGGCTTCATCACCGGTACTACCGGCGTGCCCCATTCTGAAAATTCCACCTTAGAGATTATATTTTCTGCCTCTAATCGCTCTAGTTCTTTTTCTACCTTTCCTTTAATTGCATAAGGTACTGGTCTTGGTTTTATGAAAATTGGTTTACATCCCTCTTTTACATAATAATGCCCTTTAATCTTTGGGATTCTCCCGATTCCTTTAAAAAAAATCGATTTGTAAGTTTTAAAAAGTATATTTAAACAATCTGAGTAATTAATACAATCAATAACTTTTATTTCCGCCAGGTCCACTTGGATTTCCCTCAACCAGTCTCTTCCGAAAATAGCATCCACCTGCGCATCGATTATAAACACTTTTCCATTAAACGCTTGCCCGTTATACTCAACTCGTACCTCTGCTGTTCCAACTGGTTCTATCTTTTCTCCCGTGTACGTCTTTAATTGGACCCTAGTGTTCCGGATTTCCGCGTCCGGTATATTAAGCCTCCTAAATGTCTCCCAAGACATGGTACTTACACTGGCCCCTGTATCTAGTTCCATCTCTATAGGTTTGCCACCCATCAATACATTAAGCATATATTTACCTTGTTTCGTGCTGGATATTTTCTTTATTTCATACGGATCGTCCTCTTCACTTTCATCCGTTACTTTAATTTGTTGTGCCTTTCCTCCTTCAACTTCTTTCTTCCGGCAGCACACAATCTTCAGATGTCCCTGCATGCCGCACGTCTCACACTTGGCTGTTTGTCTTTTTCCACAACTATTCGCTCTATGAAATTCACTTCCACAACAATAACACCTCCCTTTCAATTTAAAAAATTCTTCTCGTCTGCTTTCCTGGTTGTTTTCCCCTCTTTGTTTTTGGTTCCATCTCGGTGTTTCTTTCCTAATGGTTATAGGTTTCTCAATTTGTTTTTTTATACTTCCTGTTTCCTTCGATTTAATTTCCTTAATCTGAAATGTGCTTTTAAATTCTCTATGCTTCATTTTCTCGTTTTCTAACTTCGCTTGTTCGATGGTGCTTGCTATATTAACAACTTCTTTAAAGCTGATATCATCGTGACTTTGTAGCAATTTAACCCGAACTTCATTATCTCTGACTCCTCTTACAAACTGCATTTTTAACAGTAGGTCGGCTATCGATCTCTTGCACTCACAAACAAACTTACACTTAGTTGCTGCCTTTCTTAATTCCGACGCGTATTCTATAGCTGATTCTTCTTCGCCTTGTACCGTCATCATAAATTTGTGTTGCTTGGCACAAATGTTTAACTTCGGATCTAAGAACTCCCCTAATACTGTCACGATCTCTTCATAAGACTTTTCCCTTGGGTTTTCGGGGCTAAACAGATCATAAACCTTTTGATGTAACAGGGGTGTCAGTGCATGTAGTAATGTAACTGCTTTTAACGCTGGATCAAAATTTTGTTTTAATTTAAGAAAATTTTCTAATCTATTAATGAAGTTTTCGAATGTTTCATTTTCCTGAAAAGGTACAAATGACAATGTTGCAGTAGGAGGGCCACTAGACCTCGGTGGCCCACTCTGAACTCCTTGCTCGTTCCCCGCTGCCTGTTGGTTGGTTGAGTTTTCGACTAGACCCAAACTATTAATTTTTCCTTTTAGTGGGTAATATATATCCTCCATCGTGGCTCGGTACTCACTTTCTTCTTCCAGATGTTGTTCCTCTACGTATAACTCCTCTAACTCATCTTGGATCTTTAAGAATTTATCCCACAACTCTGCCACTGCCCCTCCTCGTACCTTTGCTTCGGCCCCGGTTAACCATTGATCATCTGCCGCTGTAAATATTTTATTAATTCTTACCAGTTGTCCTTTCACACATCCGCGCGCTCGTCTTAACTTCTTATAAGTCTCTTCTTTTCCACCGTCTCCTTTTCCACTTACTTTTTCTTCCGCTATTCCTTCCGTTTCGTTTATCCTCGTCGCCATTGATAAATACTCGGTTTGGTCTATTTTCAATTCACGACTGACTTTATTTATATTTTACATTTGACATGTTTGTTGTCAAGTTTCCTTGACAACCAATAATATATCAATTACGAGTTAAAGCAAGTTCATCTATGAGTTAAAGATATCTTTTCATTCATGGAATTTCAATCTTCTCTTTGATTCTCACTTATATACTAACTATCAAAGCCATGGTATTAAAATTTAGGTGTTTTACTAGAATATGAAGTAGAGTTTAGATTTATGAATGAAAAGAAGAGATTACGAGTTAAAGCAAGTTCATCTATGAGTTAAAGATATCTTTTCATTCATGGAATTTCAATCTTCTCTTTGATTCTCACTTATATACTAACCATCAAAGCCATAGTATTAAAATTTAGGTGTTTTACTAGTATATGAAGTAGAGTTTAGATTTATGAATGAAAAGGAGAGATTACGAGTTAAAGCAAGTTCATCTATGAGTTAAAGATATCTTTTCATTCATGGAATTTCAATCTTCTCTTTGATTCTCACTTATATACTAACCATCAAAGCCATAATATTAAAATTTAGGTGTTTTACTAGTATATGAAGTAGAGTTTAGATTTATGAATGAAAAGAAGAGATTACGAGTTAAAGCAAGTTCATCTATGAGTTAAAGATATCTTTTCATTCATGGAATTTCAATCTTCTCTTTGATTCTCACTTATATACTAACCATCAAAGCCATAATATTAAAATTTAGGTGTTTTACTAGTATATGAAGTAGAGTTTAGATTTATGAATGAAAAGAAGAGGTTAATGAGTTAAAGCAAGTTCATCTATGAGTTAAAGATATCTTTTCATTCATGGAATTTCAATCTTCTCTTTGATTCTCACTTATATACTAACCATCAAAGCCATAATATTAAAATTTAGGTGTTTTACTAGTATATGAAGTTAAGTTAAGACTTATGATAATGAAAAGAAGAGATTAATGAGTTATGAGTTAAAGAAAGTGCTTTTATAGTTAAAGATATCTTTTCATTCATGAAATTTCACTCTTCTCTTCGATTCTCACTTATACACCTACTATCAAAGCCATAGTATTAAGATTAGGTGTTTTACTGGTATAAGAAGTAGAGTAAAGACATGAATGAAAAGAAGATATTAACGAGTTAAAGCAAGTGCTTTTATGAGTTAAAGATATCTTTTCATTCATGGAATTTCACTCATCTCTTCTAATCTCACTTATATACTAACGAGAAAAGCCATAGTATTCAATTTGGGTATTTTACTGTTATAAGGAGTAAAGTAAATTTTAATGAATGACAAAAAGAGATGGACGAGTTTAAGCATGAGTTCAAGTTACTCCTCCCTTGTCATTCATAAAATTCCACTCTTCTCTTCGATTCTCACTTGGGTACTAACTAGAAATTCCATAGTATTAAATTTAGGGGTTTTACTGGTATAAGAAGTGGAGTAAAGACATATGAGCTTATGAATGAAAAGAAGAGATTAACGATTTAAAGCAAGTGCTTTTATGAATTGAAGATATCTTTTCATCATGGAATTTCCTTCTTTTCTTCGATTCTCACTTATATATACTAACTAGCAAAGCCATAGTGTTAAGTTTAGGTGTTTTACTGATGGTATAAGAAGTAGGATAACTGCTTCAAAATTCAGTTGCAAGATGCGACCCGAACATACATACATACAAACATACATGCATTGCAAGTTAAATAAAAGCTTGTAAAAAGAATCAGGACTAAATAAGCCATACTCATTAAAGGCTATTTAAAATGAAGAGGGAATGCAATCATATCATCTAGTTCAGAATTAATTATTTTTTTTAAAGAAAAAACCATGGTAAAGAAATTAAAAAAAAAATAAAAAATTCGAGAGATGATTTTTATAGTGAAAGCGTAAACAGAGCAAGGGATGGACTAGTAGTTTAAAAAAAACTTTTTTGTTTTGATTTAAAAAATTAATAACCGCGATGGTTATGCAATTAAAAAAAAATTAACCGAGGTTCTATTCATATTTTTTTTTGAAACCTTGCCTAAAATGTGCGCAAAATGTTAGCGCCGCAGTAGAAAAATTTATGGATTTCGTACAACCAGTTTTGTGCCAATAAAATTGGACTGGTGGCGGCAGACGCAGACAAGAAAAAATTGGTTTATCGCTCAGAGCAAGGAAAGGGTGGAGGGAGCAATGCGATTTGAAAAGTGGTTCATTATGCTACACCCCTATACTAAACCTCCCAAGCGAGCTCAATCCGAACTAAATTGATTACGTGGTTACTGGGCCTTGTCTTATTGGTCAACAAATCCTTATCAGTAGCATTTATTTCATTCCCTAACTTAAAGAAGATTGCTATTGGTAATCGAGGAACTGTTACTTGTTTATTAACGACGTTATTGCCTTTAGATATTAATAAGGTTAACAACAAACATTAAAGTACATATTTATAAAGAAAACTGTATTAAAAATAAAAATATTAAATATCGTTGTCAGCTGATATCAGATAAATTTCGAGTTTTTATCGAGATATCGATACTGTTTCACCAAACTGCCGCTTGGGAGGTTTATTATAGGGGTGAAGCATAATGAACCACTTTTTGAGACCCAGATTCATATAGTACTGTTCCCTCTACCCCTTCCTTGCTCTGAGGTTTATCGTAATGTATGAAATGAATAATTATCCAAGAATTCAAATCTTTTTATATATACTCATATAGATTGGCCATTAATTTTAATTATTTGCTATAGAATTACCTGACAAGCATCCTTGCCACCGGTCAGATATCCAGCGCAAAGTTGTCTGGTAATAATCTCTGCACCTTTAGGCCTAAATTTATCAACACAAACTTTGTTATCCAAAACGGGAAGTTGAATCTCTTGAAGATGAGTAGAACTAGGTCCTCCTAAAAAAAAAAAAGAAAAATTTATATTAGAAATAACAGAGAAAATTGTAGCTTAAAACAGAATATTCTGTTATGTGTACGGGTTGAGTGTTAATATAAACAAGAGCGGATATCGTATAGCCTAAAAACATG
Source organism: Gerris lacustris (assembly GCA_951217055.1). Taxonomy (NCBI): domain Eukaryota; kingdom Metazoa; phylum Arthropoda; class Insecta; order Hemiptera; family Gerridae; genus Gerris; species Gerris lacustris. The sequence goes on along the minus strand of OX578280.1, from coordinate 11,878,482 downwards.
ACTTGGCAAATACACTCCACAAACTTAAATCAAATAATAATATTTATTTATGCACCTAGGGAGTAAAGTAAGCCATTATTCCCTGAGCCAAAAAGTTGGTCCTTGGGGTGAAGCTAAAGGAACCATGGTCCCTAAATCCCGAGGCGCAGCCGAGAGAATAACGCTAATTATCTCCCTCGGCTGCGCCTCGGGAGCTAATTATCGCGAGGGGAATAATGGCACTTTACTCACGAGGTACATACAATATTTTATCTCCGGTAGGGAGAAAATGCACATTTTCATCCATTGCACAGTTTTTATTTATTATTTTAATAAATAACAATAATTATTAGCAATTTCAATATCAGGTATAAGAGATTCAATATTTAAAACAAATAAGAATTGGAATTAAACTCAAATTGAAGGTTATTTAGATGCAGGTTATAAACAAGGTCGAAAAAGCAGTGTCGCCAACCTGATTTCAGCAACTTCATTAAATTAGTCATTCATTTTCTACCATTAATAAAATAATTAAATTGGCAATCCTTACTTTTTTGTCCTACTTTTACTTTTTCACCCTACCTTTACTTTTTCTCCCTACTTTTGAGTTCAGGGAAGAAAAGACTTACTTTCGTCCCGCTAAACTAATCCAAAATCATAACTTTTTCTCTCTACTGGAGGTAAATATTATTTTTTTATTTGAGCGTCGCAGCACAAGGATACAAATGTGTATACGATACTACTTTTAATTTAAGCCTCTTTGGGGTGTGTTTTTGCCAAGTCAAAAAATGTTTTTAAACGTGTAGAGTGATTTGGGAAAGAGAATAGAGAGAGGGACAGACAAGCATCATGTACTTGCACTGGATAAGTTAGACCTAGTAGAACTTACTCGGACAATGGGAGACTTGGCTATACTTATGATCTCACAACTTTTTTCGCGAGACGGCTTATTTTTTTGTTGGGATTAGATCTTACATTAAAACATTCTATATTTGTGTCTTGGATAAAATTTCATAGATTTCTAAAAATTATGATTTCCTATTTTTTTTGGACATGTATTTGAGCAGTTTATAATTATTGACATAAAATTAATGATCAGTTTCTAGTACATGATTAGCAAAACTTGATCCATTTACATGGCTTTTGGTATTAGTTATATATATCTGCCTTAGCCTCCATATCCCTTAGATTTGGTTTCTTAATCCCGATATAGCCCTATTCTACCCCACTTTTTACTGTTATTTTAAGTCATAAATGCTTTTAAAGTAAATATGTAGCATTGTAGTCTTTCCCTCACTATGGAATGTGTTAAACAATGATTATTTTATTGCCATATGGATATTATATTGATTAACCACTTTTGGCTTAGAGCAGAGACACCCAATTGCATATTCCAATCTAATAATCACATTGCTTATTATGCATTATAAAAATTATTTCTTCGTTTAGCTTTCCTTTTATGTTTATAGGACGTTTTCTTAAGATAAAATAATTAGAAACATGACTTCTTCCTTCATTCAATTATGTCAAAATATGTTTGTAGCCTATTAATATTATACATCCAAAAATAAACTTACTAAATTGTACGCTTCCCCATCCAGCTGCGAAAGGATTAACCTTGGCGAAATTGTTGCTTCGAAGTTCAGGTGTTTTTGGAAGACAGATTGGTTGAATTAAACCTGCAACAAATAATTTTATTTTACCATTTCAATTTCTATATAGGAAAAAAAAATTAAATAGTTTTTACAACAGATGCTTTAAATTTAATGTTCTCAGCGCATAGAACATAAGATGATGGCTATTAAATGTTACTTTAATTGAAGGACATAATCACTATATCTGTAGAAGAGAAATAAAATAAACAGAATGGAGAAATAAAATAAACATAATAATAATACGAAGCGTTTTTACAATACAAAACCTATACTTACGAGTTAATTGAACAGGTCTTTCAAGTTTTAAAATTGCAATGTCGTCAGTGAATTTTGACTTGCTGTACTTTTCATGAGGGATTTGCTTCACTATGTCTAGATCAACAGGAGTTGCACCATCAGCAATATTGTCATTTAAATCTAAATCACCAAGCCTTACTTTGGCCCTGAAAAAAAAATTGTTTATTATATTGTTATAAATGCGTTTAATAATTTGAATTTTAGTTTAATTTAAATATATATATAAAGAACAGTATCACTGAATTGAGATAAAGAAAATTTAGATGGGTTCCTATGGGGTGTGAAACGCTAGCGTGAGGTACGCTTTCGTGGAACACTAAAACACAATTCATGTCAATTAAGAGACGTGAGTTTGCCTCTGACGACTCAGACAATCGTGAAGCTCACGCCTCAAATTAAACACATTTGATTTTCAGTCGTGAATTCGCCTCTACAGATGTAAGATGACAACAAGTAGTGCGATATAAATTCGTTCAATAAAATTGCAAGACATTTAAACTGCGCTTCTTCTCGAATTGTATGCTAATGAACTATAGTGTAACACGATGCAATCATACAAGAATACGGAGACCTAGATTTGAGAATTTAGAGACGTGGCTGAGAGAATTCCTGATGCTCTTATAATTCCTGGATTTGATCCGAAAGAATTGATTTCAAAACTTAATAACTTAGAAGTTCTTATAGTCAGAAGTTAAAGAAAATAGCCGATTGTGAGTGGTTAGAAGCTGGCAGTGATGACGTTTACAAGGCAAAAGTCTTTTGGTTTGAGTTGATGAATTCTGATATTCACCCATTTGTTTAGCAAAGACCCACACAATCAAATCCAGAAGAAACATAACGCACCACGGCACAGTTCTCTATAAGGAGCTCGTTCGTGGTCGGCTTCACACTTTTTCAACTGAATCATGTTTTCGACATTTCAGTTTGTATGAACTGTCCACGGTCCGAGTGACCCCACAGTTGAGGGGCCATCGCCAGCAGAAGTATGAAAGCAATTACGAAAGCGTTGCACCCTCTGTTTCCGCACCCCATGGGAACTTGACTTTAAGGAACGAATTTTATGTAATGTAATATAATATGAAAGGGGATTTACTAAACAATCAAACAATAAATAAAATTGTAAAGTCATTGTATACTTACAAATTTAATGATGGGTGAAACAGACAATGAGCAGCAGTTACAACGTGACTCTGCGTGACTAGAGCTCCTCCACATAACCACTGTATTTTTTTCGTATCACCACGTTTAGCTCTGTACCCAAGAGCTGCCATCCATGGCCACTGACCTGAAAAAAATAGAAACCGAATAAATGATTAAATTAGCGTGCTAACATAATTCAAGTTGACACCTAGAATCTTGGTTATAACTAATTATATAGTTGTTTATTGACCCTTCAAGTAGTTTATTATTCCTGAATATGATGATGCAATGGGTAAATAGTAGCAGCAAATCATTGGTCTTTACTAAAACCTTGGTTGTAACTAATCATAGAGTTGTTTGTTGACCCACGAAGTTGTTTATTATTCCAGAATATGATGATGTAAAGGGTAAAATAGTAGCAGCAAATCATTGGTCTTTACTAAAACCTTGGTTGTAACTAATCATAGAGTTGTTTGTTGACCCACGAAGTTGTTTATTATTCCAGAATATGATGATGCAAAGGGTAAAATAGTAGCAGCAAATCATTGGTCTTTACTAAAACCTTGGTTGTAACTAATCATTAAGTTGTTTGTTGACCCACGAAGTTGTTTATTATTCCAGAATATGATTATGCAAAGGGTAAAGTAGTAGCAGCAAATCATTGGTCTTTACTAAAACCTTGGTTGTAACTAATCATAAAGTTGTTTGTTGACCCTTTATAAATTTGTTTATTATTACTGAATATGATGATGCAAAGGGTAACTAGCAGCAAATCATCGGGACACAATGTTTGTATTCGAGACAATTTTAAGTTTTATTGAATAACATTTTCTTGTTGATAATTCAGTTTGTAAAAGAAAAAAAAATACTATCGATTAAGGTGATAAATAGAATGAAAAAAACGTAACTTTTCTATTATTTGCAAATTTATTTAAGACAATACAAAATTAATTTACGAAGGAACTCCTCAAATCTTATTAACTATAAACATATTCCATCGTTTTTACCTCTAGTAAGTTTTAAAGAATAATTAACTTATAAGCAAAGTCATACCTAGTTCAGCTGGTTTTCCTCCAACAATACGAGGTAAGTCAAGATTTCCAGATGTACCACAATAAGGTGGTGAAGGTAAAACAGAGATGCCTCCAGATCTTACACCGTCGCCGCCATTTTCCTCTGGATCTTTAGTTACGAGACAGCAAACTTTAGGATCGTTGCCTTCAAATCCACACAGAGATCTGAAACCATAAAGAACAGTTAAGTTGTCTGCGTGTGATAAGTAATAAATTAATACCCAAACCCTCATTTGAGGGTTTGGGTCATTGAGGGTTGTCTTCATTTAAGGATTTCAATGAAATCCTTATTGGGTCATTGGGGGGTTACCTTCATTTAAGGATTTCAATGAAACCCTTACTGGGTCATAAGGGGGGTTGACTTCATTTAAGGATTTCAATGAAACCTTTATTGGGTCATTGGGGGGTTGCCTTCATTAAAAATTTGTATAGATTTTTAAGGGAAGAATTATGTTTTGTACATTGCTTTGACAGCAATACTTGCATGAAATAAATCTTATACATATTATAATACATGAGATATCATTCTTAAAAGGAACATACTTATACATACATATAAGATATCATATTCTTAAAAGGAAAAATAAAATAAAAGACCATGGCTATGTCAAACTTAGAGGCTCTTATTTATAAAAATTCATATTATTACAATACTTTTAAAAAGTTAATTTATTTTTGTTACACGTTTATGACGGATGGGTATTTGCTTGGTATCACACAGTGCCGGGAGAATAAACCAAAAAAATCAACTTTTAATAAGATAAAAGCTAGAAGAGAGCGGAAATTATGTATAGAACATTACAGATGCACTCTGCAGGACTAACTGGTTACATAGAATCTGAACCAAGGGCCTGAGTGTTAGAAAATAGATAGAAGTAAAGTTGGGAGGGTACGTTCCCGGAACGTGATCCGCCCCACTGACTTAGCCAGCAACACTTTCTCGGAACGTGGTCCGTCCCACTGACTTAGCCAGCAACATTTTCCCGGAACGTGATCCGCCCCACTGATAGCCAGCAACACGTTCCCGGAACGTGGTCCTATACCCACTGATAGCCAGCAACACGCTCCCAGATCGTGGTCCGTCCTCAACGTGAATAAAATAATTAAAATACAACTAAGTATAAGATATCTATATTTATTTCTGTGTAATTATTACCTCTTGAGATAATCCTGCACAGTCCTGTTTTGACGAGCAATTTTCAGTAGGTCAATCATTTGAGGGCAATCTCTTATGTTGCGACAAATCGACGCTGGACCACACCCATTGTCAGCTATAAAATTAAAAATTACTTATTTTAATTCATTCTGTATATTAAAGAAAAATTAATATTATTTGCTAAGGCTTTTAGAATTTGACTTTTAGAACTCTATAAATGTAAGATAGAAGATAAAGGAAAGCGGATATTGAATATCTACTGTGATATATATAACTCGTAAATTCATAATATGATCTTTATAATACTTGATTTAAGTTCACTCATTGTCACTTTTTAAGACCAATCTAAAGATGATGCAATTGTATCCTAATAAAAACATACAGCTTTCATTATTTTTTTGATTTTAATTATACCAACAAAGTGTTTCTCTTTATTCTCATTTTAGTATTCTTTATCATTTAGCTACCGTAGCTGAAATAAGACCTTGTTTTGGCTATTGAATTAACTAAAAATGAAAATATATCAGAGAAAAATAAAGTTAGGACTGTACAAACCTTGTCTTTCAAATCTTATACTTTCATCAGCAGAAACTAAAGTTGCCAAGCAGGCTGCTATTAATATACTCCACAGATCCATTCTCTGTAACAAATAAACAAAACATACTTGTTAATTTTACCTTTATCATACAAGAATTTGTTGAGGAAAAAAGTCAATCAATGCCTCTAGGATCTAACTGGAATTCCAATAAACTAATCTACTTTAAGAGTTATATAGATTATGAAAAATTGTATTTTATCCAATTAATGATTCTTAATTTAACGTATAAGACTGCGTAAAACGAGAAGACAGGTCGACCGATAAGTAACCGGTGTGTCCAGAAAGACTAACCTATAGTAAACACATTATACTTTTTAACTCTGACAGCTTAGGAAAATCGAGAAAAAAAAATGGGAGGAGGGTGTATGAGAGCTTGAGATTTTGGAGGGTAATAGGTCATTGCCCGACCTATTACCCACCAAAATCTCAAGCTCTCAGTCACTCTCCTCCCATTTTTTTTTCTCGATTTTCCCAGTTATCGAGTTAAAAAGTATAATGTGGTTGTTATAAACAACCGACCGCGTTCGTATATCGGTACTTTTTTAGATTGTTACTCCATTATATATGTTTAGAATATAAACGACTTTGACTAAATAACTATTAAGGTACAGTGATGTTTAGTCCAATGTAATTTGGGACAAAGGAATATCACACTTCTGTTTTTTTTTATAAGGGGAGTAACAGTCTAAAGAAGAACTTTCAGTACACCTTCTTTAGATTGTTACTTATTCCCTCTGTTTATTTATAAGGGGAGTAACAATCTAAAGAAGTGCCCGTAAACCTTCGGTTGACTAAGCGGTCGAGCGGATTGGTTGCGTACGTTTCAGCCGAATTTAAAATACGGTTAGTCTGATTAGCTAACCATAGCGATACCTTCGTAGTGCTTTGTTTAAAAGTTGGACGCATTGTTTACGTACGTAGTAATTTATTTTTGTAATTTTTGTTTTTTTTATTTATTACTATATAGTCCTCAGAAACCTATGACAAAAAGAAAACTACAATTTTTTCAGTGAACACTCGCAATAGCTTTACATCCTAACCGAGCCCAGTTTATTTGTATAACCTGGTCCACCATTGCCTTGCAACAGCCCTACGCATGCGTTAACATTGTAGTGTAATAAAATCATGTCAGGTTGAAACGGATTAAGGACTATAATTCGCACCGTATTAAAAACATCCAAGGAAACCTAACAGTCAGAGAACCTTCCTGTAGGCATTTGTGACGCTTGACATAACTGCGCATGTCATACAAACCACAGTGCATGGTATTGTCAGAAGATCGTTTGGACATTACAGTAAACGGTTCGCAAACGATCCCTGCGCGGGTTGGAACAGTTTGGAAGACGGTACGAAACAATGTCACAAGTGGGGTTGGAACGGCTTTTATCCTTTGTGAATGCCCGTGACGATCCCACGGCTTATACACTGCTTGGTTGGATCAAACCTATAATATATATATAGGGAAGGTTACTATAACCAAAAGCAGTGTTGTTTTCATCTATAACAGTGTAACCAGAATCAACACAACTAAAATATACTAAATCCTAGATCAAAGTCAATAACATGAACTCTTGCAAACACATTGACTCTAGGATTTTTAATGAAAGATATGTTACTTGTTTACTCCAGTTTTCAAAACCCATGAGTAACGGGGTTCGGTCTGGACTTTTAAAAACAATAGTTATTGTTCTTGTGAATATAAACAGTGTTGTCACTTAATATGAAAACAGTGATACACGTTTTTGCACTATCGGTGAATTTATTGTACAAGGTGGGACCCAATGTGCTCTTTCTATTTCAAATTTTACTCGCTTTTACTGGCACTGAAAAGAGGGCAACTATTGGTGAAATCCAGAAACAGTGTTGTCACTTAAGAAAACAACGAAAGAAATTTCTCTACTAATAGTAAATTTATTGTACAATTTGAGATCCAGTGTGATCTTTCTATTTCAATTTTTACTCGCCTTTACTGGCACTGAAGAGAGGACAACTATTGGTTGAAATCGAGAATCAGTGTTGTCTCTTAATAAGAAAACCATGGAAGAAATTTCCCCATTAATATAGTAAGTTTATTGTACAATTTGAGATTCAGTGTGATCTTTCTATTTCAAATTTTAATCGCCTTTACTGGCACTGAAGAGAGGACAACAATTGGTTGAAATCGAGAAACAGTGTTGTCCCTTAATAAGAAAACAACGAAAGAAATTTCCTCACTAATAGTAAGTTTATTGCACAATGTGAGATCCAGTGGGCTCTTTCCATTTCAAATTTTACTCGCTTTTACTGGCACTGAAGAGAGGACAGTGAGTGACTATACGTCTTTATTCCTAATTCAATTTTTTTATTGTTATTCTCTCGATATCAATTTGAGCTTTTGATCAACCTAGATCAGAGTTTGAATGTTTTCCCTCGTAAACAAGAGATGTTAACCTTAGGAACGTACATTTCCTGAGGATTAAAGCATTGTTTCAGTTTTTTTTTTTTACCGATATCTTCTGGAACTTAAAATGGTTTAACTAAAACAACAAAATTAATCCGATTACCAGATAACAAAAATCAAAAGAGATAATGTTTGATACAGATTGGTTATGTCCACATTAACAAGGCCGAAATAAGATCAACATTTTTTGTATTACAATAAATGTAATCTAAACATTTAATTTAACATCTAATCTTAAAATGTAATCTAATAGTCCAGGAGATAGCGTGCAAAAAAGTGTCTAACTAACATTAAGCTAGAATTTTGTGTATAAGTTAACCTTTTTGTGCCTTTTAAGAATGTATGGTCGGCTAAGTTGTCAGCGGGACATAGCTTGGCAATAGGCATTTGAAAAAAAAACAAAAACAAACCGGTGGAGAGCGGCCATGCCCCTTCCTTTTTGGTGGACAATATGATTTTCATGATCCTGAGTACGAACTTAGTTAGTAGACCAATAATCAAGATGGTGGTAGTTTGTCACATAATTGGTTAGTTAGTCAAATATTACTCGAAATCAAAGTGTTCCCCTGTCAAGGGACAAACTACCATCAACATGATTTTTGGTTTACTAATTAAGTTCGTACTTAGGATCATAAAAATCACATTGTCCACCAAAAAGGGCAGGATATGGCCGCTCTCCACCGGATTGTTTTTTTCAAATGCCTATTGCCAAGCTATGTCCCGCAGACGAACTTAACCGACCATACATTCTTAAAAGGCACCAAAACATTTACTTGTACACAAAATTCTAGCTTGATGTTAGTTAGACACTTTTTTGCACGCTATCTCCTGGACTCTAACATGTAATCTTAACATTTCATTTAACAAATAATCTTTCTTTAACTTATTGAGGCTATGAGCTAATGTAGGTTTAAGCCTATGTTTTAAAAAATAGCTTGTGCGTTTATGCACACAACCAGCAGATCTTTGTTTATAAAGTACAATTTCTTTCCTTGCACTCAAATAACATATTTCTTGCAGACATTTATAAATAACTTGTGTACGCTACGCATTAAACTCTCTAACATTGCGACCGGAACACCAAAAGATGTGTAATTTGAATATGATAAATATTTATTATTAAATTTAATGATAATTTTAAATTATATTTCCGTATCCGGTATTTAATTTAGATAATGAACTCAATAATTATAAGTAATCTTCTTAAAGGAAATAAAATTTATATTGATTTTTTTTTTCTTTTAATTTTAGATCCATGAACTTTTAGATTGAGTGCATTAGCTGCACTACAACAGTTTTCTAAACTATAGTTTTTATTTTTGTAATAGTTTGGATCTCTTATCTCAAATGACATTGGCTTTGACCTTTTAGCGATTAACAAGTTTGTTTTTTTATGTAGTTCTGTTTAGCGACCCGTGGCATGAGTTTTTTTTTACACATCCTATCACAGCTTTTATAAATGTGACTGTCTTTTTCCTGTACCCAACTTGTATTTTAAATAAAGAATTTTCCTGTATCCAACTAGCATTTTAAATAATGAATGATTTTTTTCCCACAAATAAATATAAAATGTAAACAAAAGTTAGTTGAACATCCAGAGTAAAATTATTTTACTACGTTTTTATTAGCTTGCTTTCTTGTTTGTTTGTTTGTTTGTCCGGTACAAATCTGGCAATCGATTTCTAACTAACTTTCCGAATAGCTAGACATTTGAAACTTTTAGCATAGCTCAGAACACTATAACAATGCATTATTTTAATACTTTTTCAGCAGAATTTAATTGGATTTCAGCAAATTTTGCTGTATGGAAAGTGTTAGTTCGGAAAAAATCCGCAAGTTATTTTATTTGATTTGCCATGTCCCATAAATATGGGACATGGCAAAACGCGATGGCGATTGCTTAAACACGCAATCTTCATTTTGACGGGTTTCAAATTTGTGATTTTTATAAAATTGAATGAAAGCAAAACAGGAAATATATCGATTATATTATTTATATTATTTCAAATCTATATTTAGATTTGGTGTTGGGGAGATCCGTTGTACAAAGATTTGTCCTTTTATAGGTTTAAGGTCAGCTCTCTAAATGGTTGTCATTTATGTGAAGTAAATAAATTCGGAACTATTTTTTTTTCACTAACATTATATATTATATAACAATAACAATTATATTATCAACATTACATACGATTCAACAGAAAATTTAAAAACTTAGTATATAAAAAGTTCTTTTTATCTTGAAATTATTGCCTTAACTCTGATTTAAGAAATCTGTAAAATTGGGCGTTAATCTGTAATCTAATTTTCATATTGCTTCTAAGCTTAGCGACTAGTGATCGTTTTGAAGAACGAACATTTTTTTATGTCTCCAATTTCAAAAATTCCTAGACAACATATATATATATCAACATTTTGGTTTTGAACATTTTTGGTTCCGTGTCTATCTGTCGGTCTATCGTTCAATTTTTGTGAATTAGCATATCTTAAAAACTACTCTTCAGATTTTAATAAAATTTGGATTGTAGGTCATAATTAACCCATTGTTGGTCCCATATAAGTTTTTAACTTTCTGCTCCCATTTGTTTCTCTTCCACTGTTATTTTACAAACTTATTTATTTACACTTATAACTTAAAAAGTACTCATCTGATTTTTATGAAATTTGGATGGTTTGTCGATCAGATTAATTTCAACTTTCTACGCCATTTAAAATTTGCTAAACATCAAATATCAAAACAATTATGAAAGATTTATAAAACGGGAGGAAAATAAAAAAATTGACAATAATAGATTTAGTCAGGGTGCCCATGCCCATAGGCAAAAAAGTAAATTATACATACTCTTTCCAAACCTCTTTGTATGGCTTGTTTAGGCCAAGTCTGACACCGTTTTCCTCTGTGATTTTATTTGGTTTTGGGGCGATTTCCATTATTTGAACCCTACAACTTTGACGCGTCAGATTGGAAAATCGGAAAAAGTTCTGCGTCAGACAATATTAAGATGTTCAAATAATATATCTTTAGAAAATCAGCTGGATATTAATAATTAATTAATATTACTTACTATTAATTACTATTAATTAATAGCCAGCTGATTTTCTCAAGATACATTATTTGAACCCTTTAAGTCAACATCATAATATTGTCTGACGCAGAACTTTTTCCGATTTTCCAGTCTGACGCGTCAAAGTTGAAGGGTTCAAATAATGAAAAACGCCCCAAAACCAAATAAAATCACAGAGGGAAACGGTGTCAAACTTGGCCTAAACAAGCCATACAAAGAGGTTTGGAAAGAGTATGTATAATTGACATATTTGCCTATGGGCACCCTGACTAATTGTAAAAACCATTAAAGTATACAAAATATGACGCAAGGAAGCTATTTACCATACTAATTGGCTGACTATTTTATATTTTTTGACATTTCCATGTCTTGGCTATGCTACATAAACTCGAAAAGCGTTACTAAAAAACGTTACACTGCTACTAGGAAGCTAGGCAGTTGCAGGAGGTAGTTCGTAGTAGCATAGTATCTAGTCTAGAGGGTTGTATTCAGAGCCTTCCCCCCCCCCCACGGGCTCGGCATTGTTTGGGCATCGTTACATGAAAATGTCTCACTATCTTGCAGACTCGTATGCAAGCAATTTTTTGAGTGAAGGTTTAGTTAATTCTAGTTTTTAAAAATAAAACATATGTATGTTAAAATTGTTTGTTGAAAACAAAGTGTGGTAATTTGGAGTTAATTAAATAATTGAATTTAATTAATAATTTTCAGATTTATATAAAGCGTAGGCTATTGCCGCAACGGAGGTAACTAGTTCTAGCTAGGTGCTTTAGACATTGGAATAATTTGGACACATTACTTTAATGATTGGATAGTAGTGACAACGACCACAATCAAATAGAATTTTCACAAATCACTAAAGGTGGGTTCACAGCTAGTGGATACGTATTTGCTGCGGGCTATATAGATAACAATATATCTTCGAAGAACCGGCGAGACAGAGGACGGTCAGGTTATAAACAAAGCCAATTACAACATCGTTTTTACTTTCTCATATAAAGAGAAAGTATTGTGATGGCGCGAAAATTCGATTTTGAGATTTTGATGGATATACACGTTTTGAGGCCCCCTGAGTCCAAAAAAATGTTTTTTTAAAAATGTCTGTCTGTCCGTCGTCTGTCGTCTGTGCAGACGCCTGGAGCCTAAACTACTGGGCCGATTTTTGGCATACATGTTCAGAAAAATCATACCCCGAGGCGAAATCGAGAAATGAATTTTAGCTCCAAATTTAGGGGCGCTACCCCCCAAAAACTCTGAAAAAACGTGAAAAAAAATTATTTCTCGAAAACGGTTCCGACGATTTTGATTGAAAAATTCTAAAATATAGTCCATTTAAATACGAACCCAACGATATAAGCCGTTTTCCCGGGAAAAATCTAGTTCCTGAGAAAAAAGCTTAAAAAGCGGACCGAAAGAGCCCGGGTTCGATTCCCCGCCCGGGAGAAGTTATTTTTATGATAACTTTTAATGAAATGCTCAATAATAATTAAATTTACATACAAAATCTAATAAATGTAAAACACTGGGCTAAATAATTATTAACTCGTATATGAGAAAGTTTGTCTGAGCTGTCTCGGACCGATTTTTTCAACTTGAATTTAGTTCTCTTGCTTAAAAAAACTTATGTAATAAGATTATTGATAAGGACTTTTATTTTTATTATTATATAAATAAGAAATAGGTATATAATTAAAATAATGCAGGAAAGATATAATAAGCACAGATTGATGTAAAAACATGGACATAATACACAGATAAAGATAAAACACTGATAAAAAAAACGTAGATAAAACACAGATTATAATAAAAATAATGCAGGAACAAATGAACAGATACAAATATATTATAATAAAACAATTTTATCATAAAAACAGGAAGGAAATAAGAAGAGGACGAAGAGAAGGTTCCATACAGGTTTTAAAGCGGCACCGCAAAAAAGATGGTTTGGAACCAACTTTCTGCGGCGACGTAAAAGAGTTGCTATAGATGAATCCCTTCAGGCCTCCGCAATTACATCTCCACCAGCTATGAACCCACCTTAAGGAATCATAACTAGATAAACAGACGAATTTGTTTAGAAGGTTTCTCGCTAGGTTACTTGGCATTGGGCGTGGCCATGGCCACTAAATAATCACTGAGAAGAGTCACCTAGCTAATCACTTGAGATGGTGTGATATTTCATGGTTCTTGAACTCTTGCACCATCATACCCATATTGACAATTTGCTTGCATTCATTTCTATTCTGCAGTTTGGGCCAGCGCCACCTGCCAACTCCTAATCTTATCTGAAATTCTACTATCGCTTTATTGGTATCTCACCACTTCTCTTAAAACCTTGCTCTCCTTCGAGCAGCTCCCAAGTGCCTTTTACGATGGCTGTCTTTGGACCTAGTCAAGCCAACTCAATCTTAATTTTTGGACACTAAATCCTGGTTCATAAATATCTGTCTCAGTTTGACATTCGTTCTTATTCTTCAACATAATGAAACTTGTCGATCTATTTCCTCAAAGAGATCATATTCAAGGTTAACCTGTGTAATTCAAGTCCTGAGCTTAGAAGTAGAGGGCAAGCGGAACTGAGGGTGAAGTGAAGACTGATAAATACTGTTAGATTATCTCTAATAGTTAAAAAAGATTTTGATTTTTAAAAAAATGAAATCTAAAACGTAGTCCATTTAAATTTCAAATTAATCATAATAAGTATTAATCATAATAAGTATAATATGATTTCAAGCGTACATAAAAGTAGTTTTATTTATCATACAATAAGAAATGAAATGGTTACATTTTAAGGAAAACTCAAAAAGTTTCATCACAGGTACTCAGAATTATAAATGTTCATAAGTTTCTGTGGACTACGCGTAATAGTTTCCTTTACACGCTCTACAATTTCATTGCTTAATGACGGCCTTCCAGTTGATTTCTTTTTACAAATGCAGCCATTTCTCTTAAAATTCAAGTACCACTTGCGAATGTTGTGATTGCTAGGAGAATGTTCATTAAATCTGGTTCTAAGATGACGTTGCACACTAATAACTGATTGTTTAAGGTAATAATCCAGCATACAAAACGCTTTCCTGTCTTCAAATTCAGCCATTTCACAACTCTGGCAACAATTGACTTAACAAACAGCTGATTCGTACCCAAACCAATGTAAACAAATCTTTATGAGTTCTTCTTCCCAGTGGTACCAACTGTAGTAGTCTTAAAATATATTAATCCGGTAAAATGTTTTCAAACGAAATCAGGAACATCTTTTTAATAACCCTTTAAAAAATATATTTTCCTATATATTGACTAATATATGTCTAAATTCACTTACACTATGAATTTGGGAGAGTTATGTCCGAGTTAGTCTAACAGATTTGTTTATATAAAAAAAATATGTGTGAGGCTCTCTTGCTACGCTAAGGCAACTACATTTATTCCAATAAAAATAAATGTTTGTTTTGATTTTCTAGTCTTTAAATAGATATAATACAATTAATCTGTAAAAATGTTACACTTGGACGAGTTTCGAATCGCAAACATCGTTACACGATTTCACTATACGAAAAAATTCACTCTACCGCCGCCAAAGAAGTTTCACTTCAATATGCAATTTAAATTCAAAAAATAATATAATTTAATTTCTTATATTTTAATGAAAAAAAAAAAAAAAAAAAAAAAATCTACTCTTTATTGTTTAATTTTGGATATTTATAAATCTATATTAAAATATCCTAATCCATCAAGGTTTTTATAAATATAAAGAAAAAAAAGAATATTTATAAATATAATTATTAAAAATAATTAATATTTTTAAGATCATTATATAGTCAGTGAGTAATTGAAATTTTAATTGCCGTTAAAGTCCAATTTGAAAATAGTTTTGTTTCACTAAATTCCAAAATGTTTTACGATATAACTGTCTAGGATTTTTTTGAGACAAAGAAAAGCAATATTTAATATGATTATTTAATGAAAAAAAAAAGATAAAAATAAAAAAAATAATAAAATGATGGGTAGGTTTTTCCTGAACGCTAAAACAGACTTAGTATTATTGACTTCAAATAATCTAAAACAACAGGATTAAACTAAATAAAATTAATGAAGAAAATAAAAATATTTATAAAACTATCCTTACACAAATAAAGAAGAAAAAAAAAGATATATATATATATATATACATATATATATATACGAGTATATAATAGCCTGAAAGATGAATATTAAATGAGCCGTTTGTTTGTAATATACAGAAATAGTATTTGATGTTACTGGGAACTCCCCACTTAAGCAAACATGTTTTTACCGTTTAGCGTTTATTTTTCTTTTTTAAAAATGAGTAAGAATCATTAATTTTGTTTGTCTGGTTTTTTCAGGTTTTTTTTAATGTGGAGGACTCCTTCTAGACGGGTTAAACCCAGTTGTAAGATTGTCGTCAGGTAATTAATGGCAGTCGTCAGGTAGATCTAGAGGCTGGGAATTCACCAAGCCATAATAGCTTAACTAATGTGTTGTGGTTATTTATACAGAGGAACAGGTTGATTTGGAACCAGCTACTGAAGCGTCACATCCTGCTCTGCTACTAACTATGTACTAGAAACCTGTCTTTAATTCATTATTTGTTTCTTTTTTTTAAAAAAACAGCATGAGTTGGTATTTAATATTTTCAACATTATCTGAAATGAATGCAGCATTTTTTTTTTTTTTTTTTTTTTTAGTAAAAAACCCAACTTTTTTTTTCTCTTCAACATAGAATTAATTGTGCATTTTTAATGCGTTTTATTATTCTTTTTTCAATACAATTGTATTTATTTATTTTGCTTCCGAGCTTACTGAATGTAATAAAAGCATTGTGATTATTAAAAAAAAAAGAACTGAGATTACTAATATAATAGAATTGTTAAATCTGTAATATTATAAAAATATTATTGCAATTATATTGCTAATCTGAAATTTTAATTATTTTATAGTTATTGAAAAAACAAATGTACTACGACTTAAGATGGCTTTTAATTAGTAATAATATTGTATAATTATGAGGTATTGGTATTCGTAATATACAAGGTGGGCAAAAAGAAAACCGCACTTTTTTTTAACACTTATAGCTCAACTTCTGTAGTAGATTGAGATATGGGGTTTCGTGGTCTGAAAACTACATTCTTCTACTTTAAATTTCATATCCTGTCAGGAGTCCCTCAGTATTATAACAAACATTGAGGATGTGTTAAGCACAATGTTGCCTGAAGTCTGGGCAATTCTCTTGCAAGTATTGAATTGTTTGCAAGGAGCGATGGGACGGGGTAACATCTTGCATAAATGTGTAATTTAGCATTTGTGCTTAACATTGTGCTTTTAAAATTGTGCTTAACACATCTTCAATGTTTGTTATTACACTGAGGGACTCCTCCCACTTACCTACAAAGAACCCCCCCCCCCTCCTCCTCCTCCATATGGAAATTTATTCTATCAAAACTATAATACCAGACACGATCACTATACCTGGACAACGACTTTTTTTAAGACCCTATTTTAAACCGTCATTGCATGGCTTTCACCAAATCGTTTTTAAAGTTATAGATAAATTTAACTCTTAAATACTAATGGTAACTGGATGGCTGGTATTACTAAAGCTTCATCGATTCGACTAACATATGCAGAAAATACATTTTTTGGGGTTGAAACTACACTTTTATAAAGAGAAAACTATTAAGAACTCATTATTAAATCTTTTAGTGAGATATACAAACATTTGATGACAAATAACTTTAGTAGGAACATCAGAAGAATCTGAAATTGAGTGAACATTAATGCACCAGGTCCCATGCTAAGTGCTCCAGGCCCCAGATTATCTGCCATTGGTTACCCTAGGCCCATTGCCCCTTACCCCAGGCTCATTTTCCTAGGCTATAGGCTCATTCAACGACCAGTTAATTCCCTACGTTTATTACTAAACGTTAGTCGAATCGACGAAGTAGCTTTGACGTGAATTTGCCAGAAAACGAGTGTATGCTCAAAAGGACTACTACACTAGCAGGTGTGTTACTAACCAATGCAAGCAGAAGGATGGGGTACCCATCACCATCGCAGCGTAAAAGGTTAAGTTTCAAACTATGCTCATCGATTCGACTACCATTAGCATTCCAGGGTTAAAGTAAAAGAATGTAGTTTTCAGACCCCGCAAACCCCATATCTCTATCTACTACAGAAGCTGAGCTATAAGTGTCAAAAAAAGTGCGGGTTATTTTGCCCACCCTGTATATTTACTAGGCATCGCGTGGCTCTATCATTGAAGCGAGCGTATTGCAATAAAATACTGAATACTGCAATTTGTTAATCATGATGAATGTCATAGTTGAAGATAAGTGGAAGAGGGTAGTGGAGTAGAGTGGGGGTACTCAGTATAAAGGTTTACTTCATAACAAACCTTCATACAACACGACTATAAGAATCTTAACCATAGCTTTTAAACAATTATTATAGATGTATCACTTCATTGCTCAAATACTACTGCTTGTATCAAGTTGAAATTTTACATACTTTTTTCAATTGTACTTTAGACGATGTACATAAAGTTTTATTAAAATCGTTGCGTTAGAACGTAAGATATCGGTAAAAAGGTTGTTTTCTCTATTTTAAACGTTTAGGTCCGCTTTAATAGTTTTAGCGATCTTTATTAAATCATAGCAGTGTCGTTGTTGGTTTTACTGAAAAATGTTACTTGAAAAAAATGTTCGTCTCATCGAATAGATGATAATAGAATTTTTTCCCGTCCTGAAATTCCAATTTTAAATTTGAAGCTTACGTTTACGCGAGCATTGTGCGCGAACTCTTGGACGGATCACGCTGTCCAACGAACTTAGCCTGAGTATTAGTAAAAGGAAGATGTATACTAAATTTCAACTAAATCGGTCAACTTTTACTCAAGTTATCGTCGGACACGTAAACGTTACACACAGACAGACAGACAGACAGACAGACAGACAGACAGACAGACAGACAGACAGACAGACAGACAGACAGACAAGATGCATATTTCGTTGAATGTAAGAAGCTCGCTTACGCTCGCTTCAATTATATTCTCTTGAAAATTTTTTTGTATGTTGACACAATTTGTGTTCTTTTGGGTGTTTTATTGGTTAATCTAATAGCCAAATAATTGTTATTAAATTTGATTTAGATTAAACTAGTCTATTATTAATATGAACTCAACAAAGGTCAAGTTAGAGCAGATAATTAATTAAAATCTGACACAAAAATGTATAATTAATTTACGATGTTGACACTACTACTGTAAAAATTTAACATTTGAAGCTTCCTATAGAACCGAGATATATCTTATCGATTAATCTTTAAATCGGTTAACGTATATTATTGTTTATTTTTATTTCCTTGTGTCCCGTATGAAAACTATTTTATATCGTTAGAGATCAGCTGATTTATTTATCTTTCATACAGTTCATTAGTGGACCTTGTCTAAATTCTGTTGAAATCTAATAATATTATTATTATTTTTCTAATATATCTAATTTGTAGCTTTTCTAATTGTTTTCTTTTTAACGACTTCGACTCGGCCTTACTTGTTAACGAGTTTATATATTGACTGGGGGTATTAACATTTAAGAAAAAAAAATTCTTTTAGATAGTCAAGGTCACTCTTCCACTGGAACTAATAGTTTGATAGGTTTTGGATATTGGTTGGACCTGGGATACTCAGAATAGTAATGAATACACTTAAACCCAGAAATAGATGCGCTGATTATCCTTCCAGACGTCCTGTGAAAATTTTATATTCTCTAACCAGTATAATGTCTTCCTATTGGAATTTTTCATAAAAGAATATACATCGGACCTCCGAACAAAGAAAATGGTGATTCCAGGAACAAAAAGTTTCTGTATAAAAATTCCGTTGTATTGCATTTTTTTTTTTTTTAGTTTCTCATATAAAGAGAACGTATTGTGATAGCGCGAATATTCGATTTTGATGGATTTACACGTTTTGTAATCTCTGTCCATCGACTTTGCAGACGCGTGGAGCCTAAACTAATGCTCCCATATTCACGAAATTTGGTATATATGTTTAAATAAATCATACCCCGGTGGCGTTATCGAAAAATTAATTTAAGTTCTAAATTTGGTTGTCGCCAGCCCCCAAAACTCGGTAAAAATTTAAAAAACTTTCTAAAACGGTTCAGACGATTTTAATTCAAAAATTCAAAAATGTAGTCCATTTAAAAACGAATCTAACGATATAAGTTGTTTTCCCGGGAAAAATTTTGTTCCTGAGAAAATAGCTTTAAACGCGGACGGAAAGTTATTTTTATGATCCATTTTGATAAAGTGTTCAATAATTGTATGTAGAAAGTGGATCCTTAAAGGGTAAGAAGAAATAAAACACTACTACATGTTTTTATGTGGCGACGTTTCGGCTTTCCCAGCCATTTTCAAGCCTAAAAATAATCATAATTTATTGTAAGCATGACAGTTTTAAATGGTTCAGCTAACATCAACCAAGTGTATGCATTAAGAATAAAAGATATTACCTAAACTCTCTACGTTAGCCCTTAAGCTAAACAGTTAAACATAGTAAGCAAAACTAGTCTCTTAGGGAACTGGTCGTTCACCACGTCAATCTCCTACAACCATTAAAACAAACAATTAATTAGCAGGTAGGCGTAACTTACATAACGTTTAAAATTGCACCAGATTTATCCCTTAGGGGAATTAAATCACTCAAAAATACTAAAAATCTATGTGGTTTACCATGTATAAAAACGGAGTTGTGTCATACACATAAATACATACTGAAGTAACAGTCGCAACTAACATAACATAACAATGATAACAACTTAACACTTAATTACTATAACAATATCACAGTGAGCATGACTAAACCTACAGCAAATAGAGTGAAATAGTTTAAAAAGTTTGTGTCAAAAACTATTGATTGATATGGACTCTGATAACATAGTTGTCTTATCAGTGGGTAAACATTACATTAAAAATAAAAAAACAAAAAACTACTAAATTAAATTACAACCAACTATTAACGGTAACATTATGTATAACAACTCTTTTTTTAGTTTCTCATATAAAGAGAACGTATTGTGATAGCGCGAATATTCGATTTTGATGGATTTACACGTTTTGAGGTCCCCTGAGTCCAAAAATGTGTTTTTTTTTGTTTTTTTAAATCTCTGTCCATCGACTTTGCAGACGCGATGAGCCTAAACTAATGCTCCCATTTTCACGAAATTTGGTATATATGTTCAAATAAATCATACCCCGGTGGCGTTATCGAAAAATTAATTTAAGTTCTAAATTTGGTTGTCGCCAGCCCCCAAAACTCGGTAAAAATTTAAAAAACTTTCAAAAACGGTTCAGACGATTTTAATTCAAAAATTCTAAAATGTAGTCCATTTAAAAACGAATCTAACGATATAAGTTGTTTTCCAGGGAAAAATTTTGTTCCTGAGAAAATAGCTTTAAACGCGGACGGAAAGTTATTTTTATGATCCATTTTGATAAAGTGTTCAATAATAATTAAATGTACCTTCGAAAATTAACATATGGAAAACACTGGACTAAATAATTATGAACTCATATATGAGAAAGTTAGTTTGAGTTTGTCTGAGCCAATTTATTAAGAGAAAAAATTAGTGGTCCTGAAAGAGGACCACAAATTCCATTTAAAGGGGACGGCGTAGCAGAGTTGTTAGCGCACTCGACTCTGAAACCAAGGTCCTAAACCCTGGCTCTGAGTTCGAATCCCAGAGAAGTAAGACATGATTCACACTGATGATCTCATTGAGTAGATGAGTAAAGTGGCCGAATAACCCCTGTCCTGTAATAACCCTGGATCGGGACTAAAACCCAAAAGAAAAAATATCCACTTAAACAAATGGAGGTAAATTACGCAAAATTATTAGTGTTAGAAAAAAGAAACGCCTAAATTCGGTTCTAAGAAAATATACGAAAGCAAAACCACTTTAATTCAAATAAAAATTTCTTGGGTGGATGTTTTTTTTACCCTTATTTCTATGAATTTAGTTCGTTAAAGAGAAATGATTTTCATTCTATAGAAACACTTTTATATAGAGAATTCATAGGACATAAAACTAATTCGTTCTATAGAGATTTTCATTGTATAGAAGTTTGTTATAAAGAGATCCGATTGTATATCCTAAAACAAAATATTCTAACAACTTCATACAATTAAATACAAAATTGTTATCTAACTATAATTTAAAAAAATATAAAAGTGTGGAGTCATAGCAATATTTTACAGAGGTATCTGGATATCTAATATAACATCTAAAGTTTACAAATATATAATTAGTTGACGTTTCGTTGCAACACAATGAGTCGCAATACATAAAATATAATAAATACAGGAGTATTTAATTATTATAAATGTCATAACAAGTTAATGGAACAAATCAAAAGATTTTCCACTTTTTTATTCCCATCGTCTATTTATAATAATTGTGCAAGCTAGGCAAGTAATAAATATATAAAAGTATATCATAATACATTATATATATATATATATATATATATATATATATATATATATATATATATATATATATATATATATATATATATATGTGTGTGTATATATATATATATATATTAATATTCATAATATAATATTACGTTGATTGATAACCCACAAAAATCAAATGAATGTATTGAATGCATATAATTTGTTTTAAAATCAATAAAAAAATCTAGGAAACCCCTCTTTTGAACAATATGTCGTCGTATCAAAACATATTATAAATATAATCATAATTATAATAATTTACATAATTATAAAATTTTACGTCAGGGGAAATTCCAAAAATATTAATTTAGATTATAAAATTGTAACTATTCACTTTTTATTAGATGTTGAATTATAAGCCTGATTTTATGTTTATCAAAAAATGATAAGGGATTAAATTGAGTAGCTGAATTCCAAAAGCAGCTTTATCCACTTTTTTTTTTTTTTTTTTTTTTTTTTTGGCATTGGCTTGTGGAGCCATACAGCCATAATTCTATTACAACCATTTAATAGGTTCTTAATTTATTTACTTAAATGAATTATGCTATTAGAAAAAAAAAAAAAAAATTATCCACTTGAATTTTTTTTTGGCAAAGTACGAAAAACGTCTAGCAATTCACTAAATTTTGTTATCAGGTTAATTTAAAAAATAAAAAATAAAAAAACATCATATAACTAATTATTCATTTAGTGGACAAAAGCCCTATAATCTCAGGCTATTATTTCCTTTTTAATAAACAAAAGAAATAATCACATAGCTGGTTTTGTCACAGTTTTTGATTATAGCTACTTTTGCAACCAAGCCCACCGCCATGTTGGATTGGTGTGTTGCAGCAAAAGCAGTTTTATCCAATAAATTAAGCAGTTATAAACTATTATTTTAATTATTTTAACTATTTTTTATTCATTGTAGCCACTATAATATTTTTTGTTTACTTTTATCTCTTCCATCATATTTTTCTCTGTTTAAAAGAAGATAGAAATGTGTAAAGAAGGATATAGATGATGTTGCAGCCTTACTCAGAGTAACTCTATCATGGTGTACATAGGATATAGCTGTTTTTGGATCAGTTTTGGATATAGCTCTTTTTGAATCCGAGTACAGTAGGGATATAGCTAGGGTTACCAGACGTCCGGATTTTAAACATCTGTTCGGTTTTGCGACCGGATTTGAGAAATGTCCGGATTTTAGTAAAACGCAGCAAAAGCAGCGAAATTTCATTCTGCGCGCCACCAGTTGGTCAGCGGTTGTAATCAGCGTTGTACCGGATTCCATCAATGTGGATCATTTATTTGATAAGCTCTCTTCACTTGTCCAAATTCCGGAAAGCTAAATGGGCTTTCCTACCAAAAGAAGAAGCCCAAAAAACTCATGAGAAATGGAAAGAAACATTTGAAGCATTTTCTAGATGCAACGTCTCATTTTTGAATATATTTAAAATAGTAGAATTCGCCATTTGTCAGCCTGGTACTTCGGCCCCCACTGAACGTATTTTTTCAATGATGAGTTCTATTTGGACGCCTGAAAGAGGCAGATTATCTCTGTCAGTTGTAAAAGAGCTTCCTAATATAATAGCATATTCTATTATGACATGCACAGAATTCCACGACAAAATCAAAAGTGACAAGCCTTCTCTAAGGAAAAATTAGTTCATCTGAAAAGTATGAAGAACTAATAAAGAACCCCTGGACCCAGCAGAGACTAGCAAAAGTTGAAAATGACAATAATAAATACAATAAAAACAAACATATAAAAAACATTAATAAAAATACATCACTAAAAACAAACTTATTTATTTTCCCAATTTCACAAAAAAATATATAGGTATAAATATATATTTTTTTGTTGCAATTTTCCCTTCAGACCCCCCCCCCCCCCCTGGAGTTCCCTCTGTCCGCATCTGGGCTTCATAAATTATGGTAACCCTAGATATAGCTGCTTTCGCAACCGCACTCATATTTCAATCTAGATTTTAATAGGTTTATAATTTGTTTGAAACTGTTTGACTGCAGAACCTTGTAGAGCTTTAAAAAACAAATCCAGGAGTACTAATTTTTCATTTTTTCGTTTTTTTGAATATAGATGCTTTTGGAATTTGGCTACTAAAATATTAAATAATAATGCTGAATCTAGTTTTTCGTCCTATTTTTAATAATATTAACATGTTTCTTGTAAAAATGACGCTTGATTCCGTTTTATGCAAGTTTAAATTGCTTAAAGGATACAAATAAAAGAGAATACAAAATCCTCATTTTTCTTAATTTGATGTTACTAAAAATTAAATTATTTTATTCTTATCTTATCTCAGATACAATAACAAATTAAAGAAATCCTTGTTTATAAATTATATATATATATATATATATATATATATATATATATATATATATATATATATATATATATAAAAGAAATAAATAAATAAATAACAATCCGACGTCCGAAAAACTTGAACGTAACTTTATATAACGAGTGAGACTGAATTTTAATCCCATAATATTATATCATAAACATGTTTATAAAGTATTCAACAGGTGATTGTTTACATTTATTAGCGAATTATCGAAGAAAATTAAGATATCGCAATGGCTTCAAAATTTTTGTAATGCGAATTTATGAAAATTTTATGATGGATTTATTTCCTCATGGAAATCCGTTTTAGACCATTCTGAATCGATTCCTAAAATTTAACACTTTTTTATGTATGTATCTATATATGTATATTGTATGTATATAATATATATGTGTCACTCCAGACGATATCTCCCCTTGCACTTAAGGATGCACTTAAAAATTTCAAACTAATTTTAAAATGTCAATTAATTCAAAAGAAAGGATGAGTTGGTTGGCCAGAATTTTTGGAGTTCATGTGGGGGTCAAATTGTGACAATTTAGGATCAAAAATAGCATAAGAACGTGTTTTAGCGAATTTTCAAAGAAAATTACGCTATTGCAATGGCTTCAAATTTTTTCCATGGAAATCCTTTTTAGACCATTCTGAATCGATTCCAAAAATTTAACACTTTTTTTATGTATGTATGTATATATGTATGTATTATGTATGTATATATGTGTCACTCCAGACGATATCTCCCCTTAGGATGCACTTAAAAATTTCAAACAAATTTTAAAATGTCAATTATATAAAAAGAAAGGATGAGTTGGTTGGCCAGAATTTTTGGAGTTCATGTAGGGGTCAAATTGTGACAATTTAGGGTCAAAAATAGCATAAAAACGTGTTATTTCCATTTTACCTGACAAAAATTAGTTCTTAAAGACTCAAATTATTGAAGTGAATTACTATTTCACTGAAAATTTGTACATGAAGTGAATTACTATTTTTACTGTAAATTTGTTCATAAAGTTAATTATTATTTTACTGTAAATACGTTTATGAAGTGAATTATTATTTCACTGTCAATTTGTTCATGAAGTTAATTATTATTTTACTGTAAATACGTTTATGAAGTGAATTATTATTTCACTGTCAATTTGTTCATGAAGTAAATTATTATTTAACTGTAAATTTGTTTATGAAGTTAATTATTATTTCACTGTCAATTTGTTCATGAAGTTAATTATTATTTTACTGTAAATACGTTTATGAAGTGAATTATTATTTCACTGTCAATTTGTTCATGAAGTAAATTATTATTTAACTGTAAATTTGTTTATGAAGTTAATTATTATTTCACTGTCAATTTGTTCATGAAGTTAATTATTATTTTACTGTAAATACGTTTATGAAGTTAACTACTATTCACTGGAAAATTGAAAGCTTAAATTCGGGACAAGGTATCATTAACGTCAGAGAAACTCGTTCTCCTGCGTCGCTTAGTTGGTAGAGCGCTATACTGGAAATATAGAGGCCCGTGGTTCAAATCCCGGCACAGGAGTGTATTTTCCACTGTCTGTTTCCCGTAGTTAATAATAATTATAATTTGATTTAAATTAAAATTTAACTTTCCGTAGTATGAAAACTACCAAAAACTTAAAAATTGAATACTATTTCACTGTAAATTAGTTCCTGAAGTAAAAACTTTCATATTCGTACATCTCAGGGTTAATTAATTAACTGACCCTTCTTCTTAGACTTTTACTACCCTTATAAATACGAAAGTGTGATATTCCTTTGTCCCAAAGTACATTGGACTAAACATCCCTTTGTCTTAATAGTTATTTAGAGAAAGGAATGTGTAAATAATTATATCCAGTCATATTCTAAAAAAAAAAACAGCGGTGTAACAAAATTAAGAATTTTAATTTAAATCAAATTATAATTATTATTAACTACGGGAAACAGACAGAGAAAAATACACTCCGGCGCCGGGATTTGAACCACGGGCCTCTATATTTCCAGTATTGCGCTCTACCAACTAAGCTACGCAGGAGAATGAGTTTCTCTGACGTTAATGATACCTAATCCCGAATTTAAGCTTTCAATTTTCCACATAAGTCATAGAAGTCAACATTAATGACATGGAACTAGACCGAGAAATAACGCTTATAATTATAAAGTACCCAATTAGTACCTGTACCTAGTACAATCAATTAGAAATTCATATTTTACCATTTTGGTAGTATTCATACTACAGAAAGATTACATTTTAATTTAAATCAAATTATAATTATTATTAACTACGGGAAACAGACAGAGAAAAATACACTCCGGCGCCGGGATTTGAACCACGGGGTTCCTAAATATCCGTTACAGGAGCTCTTACCAACTGAGCTATACGGAAGAATGATTTTTCTCTGTAGGTATCATTAACGTCTGAGAAACTCATTCTCCTGCGTAGCTTAGTTGGTAGAGCGCTATACTGGAAATATAGAGGCCTGTGGTTCAAATCCCGGCGCCGGAGTGTATTTTTCTCTGTCTGTTTCCCGTAGTTAATAATAATTATAATTTGATTTAAATTAAAATGTAATCTTTCTATAGTATGAATACTACCAAAATGGTAAAATACAAAATTAAGAAGTACAAATTAATTAATTTGGAATTATCAAACATTTCTTTAGCCTTGCTTAGTTCCTCATTATAATTTTGCTTTTTGATATTTAATTAATTTAAATTTATTCCTAGAAGCATCAATTCAATTCAAATAATGATCTAAGTCTACCATGTAAATTTAAAAAGCTATTTTAATATATTTATAGGTCATTTGAAATCAATATCAATGCCAAAGTGGTGGATGTAAAAAAACTAGTAGAATCTAATTTTAGTTACTAGCTCGTGACAGACATAGATAAACTACTAATTTAAATTCTTTAAACGCAATAATTTAAACACTCTCGGTAAATCTTTTATCCATAGATCTGTTTATTGTAGATGTGACTTTATAGTCATGATAAATTTGAAAGTAATAATAATAGAATTCTTATGAGGAATCAGGACACTTACGGAATTCCCCATTATTACTTCATCCAATTCTACAGGTCCTCGATATGTAAATAATATTTAATTTATACTGAATCGGCCTTTGAAAGGAAATAAGAAAAGGTCGAGGGGGAGGTCCGTGGTTCGAGTCCCGGCGCTGATGTCTATTTTTCTCTGTCTGTCTCCCTTTGTAAATAGTAATTATAATTTGATTTAAATTAAAATTTAATCGTTCCGTAGTATGAATACTACCAAAAACTTATAAAAATTGAATTTACAAAGAAAATATGTAGTGGGCGAGTCATGCGATCTCGGAGACTAACGTAAGATGATGGCTTTATAAAAGCCGAAAGCTGCATTGATAAATAAACAAATATTATCTTCCGTGAAGGGACTGTTTCTTTGTATTTATTAAGATGACCTCCATGAACGCTCATATTCCTCAAATGTTTTTTCTTAGACTGCCAACGTTTTGCTTTTGGTTACTTTAATGTTTTTAAAAGTTAAAAGTATCCTTTGTTCTGGGTTTGGGTTTGGTTATCCAACAGGCTGGCCTCAGTGGCGTAACTATGGGCCCGCACGGTCCCGCATTGCGAGCGGGTCGCCGATGCCAGGGGGGTCCCCAAATCCATGCACCAATGTCGATTGGGGCCCCCTTTAGAGCATAATAAAATCTAACTACTATGGAATCATACTTCTATACCATTGACAGGGGGCCCCATTCAGTTCTGAACGAATTTTTTTTTCTTTGGTGAGGGGCCCCCAAAGAGTTCTTGCGGGGGGTCCTCAATACCCTAGCTACGCCACTGGCTGGCCTGTTGGTTGGAGTGCTCCATTCTTTTCCTTTGTCCGTGTTACCTTCCCTCTTCTGTTTACATGAAATACTTGGATGAACTATTGCAATGGAACACTAATACGGTTTTAAGATTTTTAAGTTACTATTTACATGGTTTAAGGTTCCCTGACTCCAAAAGAGTGATTTCTAAAAATATGTGTAGTTTCAGAAGCTTGGCGCAAAATCAATTTTGGCATACAGGGTCACATAAATTGAATTTCAAGTTCTAAATTCCAACAAAATCTCATAAAACTAATCAAACAATTTCGATTTAAAAAATTATTTTATTTTCTAGTCGAATTAAATCGTTTTCCCCATAAACATTTATTTTCCGGGACATTAAAGAAAATTTGAACAATCATCTGCTGAACTTATTTGTAATACATTTAATTATACATTAATTAAATGAAATGATATATCAGAGGATTTAAATTCACTTTCTATTTACGTTTTGTTTTGCGTTTGTCGGATGTTGGATATTAAATTAGATTTTTTAAAGAACCCTTTATCTAATGGCGTTAACTGTTTATGCATCATACTTATCAGCTTAAAATGTTTTTGTTTTTTATATTAAATGATAAAACCTATGTTTGTATATAAAAGTTTAAAAACCTTCTTTTACTCAATCATATCAATGGCTAGCCTTAATATTTTGCTAATATTTATTAGTGTAAATAAAAAATATAAAACATTTCAAG
This sequence comes from Gerris lacustris, assembly GCA_951217055.1. Classification (NCBI taxonomy): domain Eukaryota; kingdom Metazoa; phylum Arthropoda; class Insecta; order Hemiptera; family Gerridae; genus Gerris; species Gerris lacustris. The sequence goes on along the minus strand of OX578280.1, from coordinate 11,849,637 downwards.
AGTTTAAACACAGAAATTATTCTAATTTACGACGATATATATACATATATATATATATATATATATATATATATATATATATATATATATATATATATATATATATATATATATAATATATATATAATATTATATAATATATTATATATATTGGGAAAATTATTTAACCAGTAACAAATATATTTATTTAAATTCGTATCTGTTTCAAAAAAACTCATCAATTCAGTATTCTATTAATTGTCAGTACATTATTACTATTAATTACATAGTACACACTGTAGATAAATTGAAAGATTAAGGCAAGCGAGGATCTGTTGAAAGTAAATATAAAGAAATTATAATATAGTTTGCCAATTAGTGTGGCACATAGCTTCCTTGCATCCTATCACGTATTTTATTGATGTTCTGCGTTTACAACCCAATATCGCCTAATTTTTTTAATTGCTTCCCGCTTTTCATTTTAAATCTTTTAAAAGGTTTTATTTTTGAACACGAATAAAAGTATCAATTTAGCAGTATTTAATGTGCGTAGACGGTTGAAATTAATCTGGGGCTACCTGCGAGGTACTTTCGACAAACCACCCAAATTTCTTAAAAACCATATGAGTACTTTTGAAGATATAGGTATAGGTGTAAATAAATGTATGTTTGTGGGCACGTGGAAGAGAAACAAATGGGCGCAGAAGGTTTAAACTTATATGGGATCAACAATGGGGTAATTATGACCTACCATCTAAATTTCATTATTATTGGACGAGTAGCTTTTAAGATATGTTGATTTGCAAAAACTGAACAACAGACAGACTGACACGGGACCAAAATGTTCCTGTCTTAGAATGTTTGTCTTGAAATTAAAAAATGAGCAAGCAATACTTGTATATTCTAGCTTGAAGTAGGAAATAAATGTTTAATATTGGAATGGAAAACATACCATTCAAATTTCATCAAAATAAGATGACTTCTTTTGAAGATATAAGTGTAAATAAATGTATGTTTGTTCGCTCGTGAAAGAGAAAATAATGGGCGTTGAAGTTTAAAACTGATGGGTTAATGCCGTCTAATGGCCTAATTAATACCAAATTTCATTAAAATCGGACGAGTAGCTTTCAAGATATTTTGATTTTTTCGTTCTTCAAAACGATCTCATAACTTCCGTTACCTTCAGTAAGCTCGAAAGAAAAAAAAAAAGAAAAAAATAGACTGCCAATTAGTGTGGCACATAGCTTCCTCGCATCCTATCATGTACTTTATTGTTATAATGTTTATTGTGTAAAAACTATTAATAGTTTTAGCGATCTTTAACACTTCATAGCGGTGGAGCTGTTGGTTTTATTGAAAAATTATTTTTGTGAAAAATGTTTGTCTCATTGTAATAGATGTAGTTAGATTTTTCTCCCGACCTAAAATTCCAATTTTAAATTTGAAGTTCACGTTTACGCGAGCGTTGCTCGTGAACGCTTGGACGGATAATGTTGTCCAACGAACTCGTCCTCGGCATTGGTAAAATGAACATGTCTACCAAATTTCATCAAAATCGGTTGACATTTACTCAAGTTATCGTCGCACGTTTCATAATTCGCGGACACACAGACCGACAGACAGACAGACAGACAGACAGACAGACAGACACGAGACCAAAAATGTTCCCTGATGTCTGAAACGGATTTCTGTCTTGGAATTTTAAAAATCGGAGGCATAAAAGTTTTTCTTTCTCAAAAGTGAACACAATGCTTCCGTTACCTTCGGTAAGCTCGGAAGCAATAGTATTATATAGAAATTATAAAAGTTTCGGAAACATATACAATTTTATTAATTTAAAATCTTTTAAAGTTTTTTTTTAAAAAAGGAGAAGGTCAATGTTATTAACCTTCAAATTTTAACCTTCTAGGTTGAATATAGCACTATAGTAAAATATATATTGTAAGTTTAAAGTTATGTCATTATTTTTTAACATATTTAACCGATTTTCAATAAATACTTTTAATCTGTTATCTTTAAAATGCCTGATCGTCCAGGACATAGCGTGCAAAAAAGAATTTGACTAACATCAAGCTAGAATTTTGCAGACAAGTTAATCTTTTGCTGCCTTTTAAAAATATGTGGTCGGTTAGTTCATCTGTGGACATAGCTTGGCAAATAGGCATTTGAAAATAACAGAACCGGTGGAGAGCGGCCATGTACCGTCATTTATGGTGGATTTTTTTTTTTTTTTTTATAATTTTTTATTGGATAACACAACTACAAATTTAAATTGTAACAAGTGATAATGATAACATAGGTTATGTGGCGGGAGAGACATGAAGAAGAAGTAGTCCAGTGACTACACTTCCTTAGCAGTAAGAATAGTAAAATAATTATAATACAAGATAACTTTTGATAATAAAATAATGATAAAGTAGATTAATATTACTTATTTTACTACGTTTTTATTAGCTTGCATTCTTGTTTGTTTGTTTGTCCGGTACAAATCTGGCAATCGATTTCTAACTAACTTCCCGAATAGCTAGACATTTGAAACTTTTAGCATAGCTCAGAACACGATGACAATACATTATTTTAATACTTTTAGCCATCTTTCAGGAGAATTTAATTAGTTTTCAGCAAATTTTGCTGTGCGGAAAGTTAGTTCGGAAAAAATCCGCAAGTTATTTTATTTGTTTTGCCATATCCAATATTTACGCAATCTTCATTTTGACGGGTCTCAAATTTTTGATAGATAAACATTGAATGACAGCAAAACAGGAAATATCGATTATATTATTTCAAATATATCGATGGCATGCTTTAGATTTGGTGTTGGGGAGATCCGTTGTACAAAGATTTATCCTTTTATAGGTTTAAGATCAGCTCTCTGAATGGTTATCATTTATGTGAAGTAAATAAATTCGGAACTATTTTTTTTTCACTAACATTATATATTATATAACAATTATATTATCAACATTACATACGATTCAACAGAAAATTTAAAAACGTAGTATATAAAAAGTTATTTTTATCTTGAAATTATTACACGTTTAGGAATAGACAATAATAACTGGTTTTTTGGTTGTTTTTTTTTTTAAAAAAAAGAAAGTACAGTAATAATAATATTAAAATGAGGTAACATAATTTAAGGTAAGAGATCTCTAGGCCACCTCCTCTTCAAACGTCTTGGTGGGTTGCTTGGGATGAACAGAGAGGACAAGATTTGTACAAGAGGATTTGGATGGTGGGATATGGATTCATGAAATTTTTTATACCAGGATATGGTTAGATTTGGGACAAAGGGCACATTCACATCTTCGTGGAGAGTATTTATGTTGGAAAATATGATTTTCATGATGTACAACATTAGTTAGTAGACCTAAATTAAGTTCTGGTTTGTGTGCCACTTGATAGCTGACTTTGATTTAAAGTAAGATTTGAAAAACTACCTAAAATATAACCAAGTATCAAGTCTAAGTTTATGTATATGTATGCTATTGAAGGTTTCAATAATAATATTCTATGTCCGTGATGCATGACCAATTTTTTAAGCCGTAAAAACTTATTTAAAAGTTAAAGGTCAGTTTTCAAAATAAATGCCAATGTCATTCATAGCTTTGACCTATAAATAATATATTGTATATTCTTTAACACACACATACACACACAAATATATATGTATATATATATATATATATATACATATATATATATATATATATATATATATATATATATATATATATAAACATACATATATATTCATATCAATTGTGGTTGTATATATTATAAAATATAATAATCTCAATGTTGATTGAGATAATTAAAATACTTTATGTATTTGGTACATAAATAGTCTAATAAGTACTGAGTTTTTTAATATTTATGTACAAGTTTTTTTTTTTTTTTAAATTCATATTCGTTATTACCTTGTTTACTTCTTATAAATTGCTCGAAGGTCGGCAACTAAACACAACACGTTAATATTTATATTTATTAGTCGATTCTGTAATAACTTCGTTATTCTTTAATAATAATTATGTTATTCCTAGAAATTTCATCATTAACCATAAATGAAAATTATATTGAATTATAAGTAATAATAGGTAATAACTTATTATTTAGCTTTTGAAAACATAAAATCATAAAATATATATGCATTCACTCTTGAATAAAAAATACTAGAAGTTATGACGTATGTAGAAATTTTGAAGAGCACAGATACTTTAAGAAGAGAACTTTAAGAACTTAAGAACAAGAACTTAAGAAAAAGAAGGATAGCGTTTTGACTGTCTATGTTTAGAAAAATTGAAAACATTTATATTTTAAAAAAACAATGAAAATTATATTTAATTTTAAGTAATAATACGAAATAACTCATATTTAGCTTTTGAAAGACAGAAATACATCAAATATATGCATTCATACATAAATAAAATATACTAAAAGTTATGACTTCATGACCTACCTACATGTTTTGAAGAGCACCACGTAGAGAATATTAAAAAATATTTTTATTTGAACAACGTTATTAAATTTAAGAAAGTTAATGTAAGTTAAAGAAGTTGGGACTTCTTTAAATTGTTACTCCTCTAATAAAAAATAGAGGGGAGTAACAATCTAAAGAAGGTGTACGGAATGTTCTTCTTTAGATTGTTACTCCTCTAATAAAAAATAGAGGGGAGTAACAATTTAAAGAAGGTGTACGGAATGTTCTTCTTTAGATTGTTACTCCTCTAATAAAAAATAGAGGGGAGTAACAATTTAAAGAAGGTTTACGGAATGTTCTTCTTTAGATTGTTATTCCTCTAATAAAAAATAGAGGGGAGTAACAATTTAAAGAAGGTGTACGGAATGTTCTTCTTTAGACTGTTACTCCACTAATAAAAAATAGAGGGGAGTAACAATCTAAAGAAGGTGTACGGAATGTTCATCTTTAGATTGTTACTCCACTAATAAAGAATAGAGGGGAGTAACAATCTAAAGAAGGTGTACGGAATGTTCTTCTTTAGACTGTTACTCCTCTTATAAAACAGATGTGTGATATTCCTTTGTCCTAAAGTACATTAGACTAATCATACCTTTGTCCTAATAGTTATTTAGTCAAAGTCATTTATATTCTAATAAAACATAGGGGAGTAACAATCTATAGAAGTACCAAGAAGTTTAATTTAAGGAAGATAAAAGAACGAATATTTGACAACCTATCCTAGGAAAAATTAAAATAATTAAAACTTATTCTTTTCTATTGAGAATCTGTGGAACTTATTCGTAGTGAATAAATATCGAAGAACAAAATTGATTAATTGATTTTCAAAACCTTACAATAACCAATAGCTAAATTTAATGTGTTGTACTGTGTGTTTTTAAAAATAACTTTTGTGGTATTTTTTAAAATAAAATTGTTTATTTTACTGAATACTCTTTGTTATTTACTGAAATAGTAAAACTAAATTCCAATAATAGGTTGACATTATTATTATTATTTTTATTTTTTTAAATATGTACTTAAATAACTACAAATATTATCAAAAAAAGTGTTATTAAGAAATTTCATCTTACCTTTTTGTTTTATTGATGATATGACAATCTAAATATCCTAAAGGATGATTTCTAAAACGAGAGATACAGCACTTTGTATGATTAATTTATATCGAACTGGTTATAAGATTTAAAAAAAAATAGACAAGTGGTAACACTGCGTAGCGGATATTTAAGAGGACGCTGGAGATTCGATGCGCGCCGAAGGACTGCTTCCTATGAGCTGTGACAGTGGAACCTCATAGGATCGACCTTGGTCGGACGTCATGACGTCATAACACCCCCACCAGTCTTTTATAGACCTGTCCTGTAGAAAGAGGTAGACTTCGCGGATCTGGATATAACGTAGATGTCACATTCAGGGAAGCCGGTTTTACAGGATTCAACTCAAAATCAGAAGCGGCACTATTATCTGTAATCCACAGAAAATATCATTGGACACTTTCTAGAAGTCATGAATAATCTGTAATGTTTTGAATTAGTTATTTTTTATAAGGTTTTTCAAACCGATAAGAAGGAATCTAAAGTCAGGAAGTTCCTGTCAATGATACATATTCTAAAAAAAGAGAATTAATTTTGTCCATGAACGTTGAACGTCAACTGTTCCGGATGCATTTGAAGATTGTTCTATAATACTGCAATTTTAATTTGCGTTATTAAGCCACATATTGCAACATTTATATCAACTTAAACCTATTTAAAAGGGATACTTCTTTAGATTGTTACTCCCCTTTGTTTTTTTTAGAATATATATCGACTGTGTACCTGCAATACCTCGTAACCTTCAAAATCGAGATTTTTTTATTGCATTTTTTGATAAATATCATTAATGTCCACCTATGTGCAAAAACAAGTAAACCTTAAATATAGCAATTATTTTTTATTGAATTTATTGTAATACCTCGTATCCATCATTTGACTAAAGTGTACAAAAAACCTCGGAACCTACACAAAGAAAATAGACTGCCAATTGGTGTGGCACATAGCTTCCTCGCATCCTATCCACGTACTGTATTGGTTTTATGCTTTTTTTTTTACGAGCCATTGTTGTTTAATTTGTTTACTTTTTTAATCTGTCAAAATTGTTTCAATTTTTTACATGAATTAAAGTATCAATTTAGCAAAAGTTAAAGAGCGCAGACAGTTCAAATTAATCTTGAGATATCTGCGGTTTACTTTCGATAAACTGTAAAAGTTTTATACAAATCAGGTAAGTACTTTTGAAGCTATAGGTGTAAATAGATGTATGTTTGTGCGCATGTGGAAGAGAAACAAATAAGCGCAGAAGGTTGAAACGTATATGGGACCAACAATGGGCTAATTATGACCTACCATCTAAATTTCATTAAAATCGGACGTGTAGTTTTTAAGTTATGTTGGTTCGCAAAAATCGAACGACAGACCGACAGACCGACAGACCGACAGACCGACGGACCGACAGACCGACAGACCGACAGACAGACACGGAACAAAAAATGTTCCCTGATGTCTGAAACGGATTTCTGTCTTGGAATTTTTGAAATCGGACACCTAAAATATTTTCGTTCTTCGAAACGATCACATAGCTTCCGTTACCTTCGGTAAGCTCGGAAGCAAAACCATTTATTTAATTAATGCATCGAGTTTTATAAAGATAGGTTTCGAGCTTCTCATGGTGATAGGGACTATAAAGTGTATGGATTGTGGTTTGGAACAAGAGGGACTATACCAGCTAGCACTAAAAACTTCTTTGACGAGATCGGTACGGACCAGAATTTTTTAAGACTACTGTCAGAAAATATAATTTTGGACTCATTAGGTATCCTTAACCACCATATATATTCTTAATTGTTATGTTTATATTATTTAGTTTCTGTATTATATGAGTTAGTGAATTACTTGTTAGTTCATTATAATATCCTTGACAAACTTGTATTATTTTTTACAGTGCTACTCTGTATGTACTATTAGTGTATTACCTTAGAGTTTACTTCAAACTTTATGATTTATAATTTAGCTATTATTAATTTAAAATGTTGTCATTAGATTGATAAGTACGCTGTGTGTGAAAGCAAACCTTAATATAAGGCCAGCCTCACTTGTTTATATTTTGTAAATAATGTGTTTATATATATATAGATGTATAATGCCATAAAAGTAAATTTGTTTTAAATCAAATATAAAAAGAAACTTTAAGTGTAGTCAATTTAAAAAATAAAAAATATAACGTTTTTTGCTTCTCCTGAAAAATTTAGTTTTTTTGGGTTACGAGGTATTGCAAGTACACAGTCGATATGACAGACTAAATAACTATTTAGACAAAGGGTTCAATGTCTCAATCCCCCATCAATGTTTTAATCCCCCCCCCCCAAAAAAAAAAAAAAAATATTTTTATCTATATCGAAAAAACGTCTGTTAGATTCATACTTAAATGGACTACATATTACATTTTTTAATCAAAATTGTCGACCGTTTCCAAAAATAATTTATTTACACTTTTATTTAGAGTTTTTGGAGGGTAGCGCCCCTAAATTTGGGGCTAAAATTCATTTCTCAAATTCTACAACAAGTAAATATATTAAATATTTTATTGAGTAGTTTGATTTATCCCTTTTTTTAAATCTTCGTTGTTTGTGGGTCGATAAACGGTAATAGATAAAAAAAAAAACTACTACTAAGGTTAATCTTTAAATCTGGCTATATTTCACCCCTCTCCGGGGCTCTCTATTACCTTATCTGCCTTTAGTTTGTGATATTTGTTACTATGTTGTTAAGTTTATGTATCTAGAGTTTTAAAATAAAATTTTAATGCAAAATGTTTTCGATGTTTTTAGGCATGTATATGCCCCAGAGAAGGGCGAAATATAGCCAAATTTAGAGATTTACCTTAGTTGAATTTCTATTAGTTATTAGTAGTTGGAATCTATTACCCTTTATCGACCCACAAACATCGAAGATTTTTTTTTCTAAAAATAAAATAAATTGCATAAAAATCAAATAACAAGCTAATATAAAAAAAACCCATAATTATTAAGTATTTGTTCATCATCACTACAAGTAAGTAATATTTCTTATTAGACTTTTAAGGCCCATTTTCAAAATTTAATTCTCATTGATGTATATTTTATTTACTATACAACAATTCCTGATACGTATTACTCAGAAATGGCATCCATTAATATTTTGTACCATTCATTAATTAATAATTGATACCGAATGAAATAATTACCTTATTTCAAAGTTAATGCAATGATTTCATAACTTGTGCTACCACATACATACCAAACAAGTACTGAAACATGATTCCAAAGAAAAACTCTTTGAACTGAAATAAGTATATATTTTATACTATCTAACTTTTTACAGTACAAAATTCCCGCTTTACCCTCGGGCCTCGGGGTATGATTTTTCTGAACATGTATGCCAAATTTCGTTAAAATCGGCCCAGTAGTTTATGCTCCACTTGTCTGCATAGACAGACATTTTAAAAAAAAAAAAAAAAACACTTTTTGGACTCAGGGGACCTGAAAACGTGTAAATGTATCAAAATAGATTTTTTGCGCCATCCCAATACTTTTTTTATATGAGAATGTAAGAAAGGGAGTTTTTCTCTGAACAAATAATTACTGAAAAGTAAGATTAAAACAATTTTGACCTATTAAAACAAGGGGGGAACGACATTTTAATAAATTAGACAATTATTGCTTGTAAATACATAAAATTAATAAAGTACGTGCTAGGAACACTAATTCGCAGTCTATTTTTTTTTTTTTATCTGCTATTAAAAGTTCTAACATTGTTTATTGAAGTGAAACTTCTTTGGCGGCGGTAGAGTGAATGTTTTAATATAGTGGAATCGTGTAACGAAGTTTGCGATTCGAGACTCGTCCAAGTGAAACATTTTTACAGATTAATTGTATTATATCTATTTAAAGACCAGCAAATCAAAACAAACGTATATTTATATTGGAATAAATGTGGTTGCCTTAGCGAAGCAATATACATATATATTTTTTTTTTCAAACCAATTTCTTATAACCATTTCTTAATCCTTAAATATGTAATAAATTCGTCAAAAAATGAAAAAGAGCAATGCATTCTAAAACTGAAGTTTCACTTCTAATGCGCGAGAGCTTCACACATATTTTTTATCAATTTATCATATTCTTGTATGCATTTTCTCCCTTCTAAAACATGTTTTATGTACATCTGGAGTAAAGTGCTATAATTTGCTTGGCTACGCCACGGGATTTAGAGACCATGGTTTCTTCGGCTTTGCCTCAAGAGCCAACTGAGTCAAACAGGAAATAATGGCTTACTTTACTCCCTTATGCATAAATAACTATTTTTATGTAATGAAATATATAGAGTACACTTTAAGGTCATGATAATATATTCAGGCGTGATTCGTAATGCCTTCCCATGGTCATTAGAATTAAGGAAGACACGACCTTTACGTTAATTAAGTAAACTGATACCAAAGTTTAAATGAAGTATTGCTTCCTCACGACAAGGTAAGCTCTTTCTTGGAAACTATTTTGTTATATATCAAGAACTATAATACTGAAGCTACCTTACATAATGTCATGCAATATTTCGATTATTACATGAACAGAAAATACATTCTAAATACAGTGTTTTAACATTGTTATGATATTTTTGATTTCATCTTTTGAGGTCCAGCCCTGCTTGAATGGAAACTAATTTATGTCATAATTTTAGTTTAAATAGACTGCCAATTGGTGTGGCATATAGCTTCCTCGCATTCTATCACGTACTTTATTGATTTTATGGTTTTACAAGCCATTATTTTCTAATTTGTTTAATTCCCCCCGTTTTTTTTAATGTCAAAATTGTTTTGATTTTTTACTTGAATTAAAGTATCAATTAAGCAAAAGTTAAAGAGCGCAGACGGTTCAAAGTAATCTGGGGCTATCTGCGGGTTACTTTCGGTAAACTATAAAAATTTCATACAAATCAGATAAGTACTTTTGAAGCTATAGGTGTAAAGAAATGTATGTTTGTGCGCATGTGGAAGAGAAACAAATTTACGCAGAAGGTTGAAACTTATATGGGACCAACAATGGGCTAATTATGGCCTACCACCCAAATTTCATTAAAATTGTACGTGTAGTTTTTAAGATATGTTGGTTCGCAAAAATTTAACGACAGACCGACAGATAGACACGGAACCAAAAATGTTCCCTGATGTCTGAAACGGATTTCTGTTTTGGAATTTTTGAAATTGGAGACCAACAATTTTTTTCGTCTTCAGAACCATCACATAGCTTCCGTTACCTTCGGTAAGCTCGGAAACAAAATATCCGAGACATACTTGATTTTTTGCTTCCGAGCTTACCGAACGTAACAGAAGCTATGTGATCGTGCCGAAGAACGAAAAATTTTTAGATCTTCGATTTCAAAAATTCCAAGACAGAAATCCGTTTCAGACATCAGGGAACATTTTTGGTTCCGTGTCTGTCTGTCGGTCGGTCTGTCATTCAATTTTTGCGAACCAACATATCTTAAAAACTACACGTACAATTTTAATGAAATTTGGGTGGTAGGCCAGAATTAGCCCATTGTTGGTCCCATATAAGTTTCAACCTTCTGCGTATATTTGTTTCTCTTCCACATGCGCACAAACATACATTTCTTTACACCTATAGCTTCAAAAGTACTTATCTGATTTGAATGAAACTTTTATAGTGTGTCGAAAGTAACCCGCAAATAGCCCCAAATTAATTTGAACCATATGCGCTCTTTTGACATAAATTAGTTCTATTCAAGCAGGGCTGAACCCCAGAAGATGAAATTTCAATTAAAATACTCTGCCAATTAATGTGGCACATAGCTTCCTCGCAAAGAAAAGACCAAATTAAGAAAAATACCTCGATAAACATAATCAAAAAATTGGAACGGCGGCACTGTTCCAGTAAATATTTAATAAAGTTGATGAAATTTAAACATTAGTTGGAGAAACAAAGCTTCCAACAAGCACCAAAAGTTAGCGCACATATAATTAATTTAATAAACAAATATAAAACTGCAACCAAATCGTAGAAACCGCTGTATAAACAGTTTTTTTTTATTTTATCACCCCCAAAAACTAAAAATAACACAAAATAGAATATAACAAAAATTAATCTACTATGCAAGAGCTTTTCAACGATATACACCATATTATAAAAGATTAACTTTAACATTTGTACCCCTGTACTCTGAGGTACCAAAGTTATATTTTTAAAAAACAAATAATACAAAAGGGCATTCATTTAACTAATAAATACATATAAATAAAAAACCTTATATCAAAAAAGTATTTAAACCCTTTAACCTACAACAAAATTTTAAATTGGTACAAAAGTATATGTACAACATTTTTAAAAAATCAACAAATAAAATAGCTTTAATGTACATATTAAGGCCTTTAAAATGATATACGACACAATATTAGAAACAAAAAAAAGTGGTCACGTGACACGGCACACGGGAAAAAGTTTACTCTCATGTTCTCAGCAAGTAGGATGAACTAATGAAATAAAATATACTCAATTTAAAGAGGATTAGTGTGAGATTCAATCGCCGCAATCAGAAATAAAATCGGCCAACTATTATAGAAACTATGGCCATTCAAAGACAAAAATGGAAAAAAATAAAACCAAAAAATAACAAAATTATCACCATCTAGGGCAGTGGTTCTTAACCGGGGGGCCGCGGCCCCCCAGGGGGTCTCGAAAGGTATTTAGCTACTATATATATTATAATTGGAGATTTTAAGGGGGCTGTGGTTACCAAAAGGTTAAGAACCACTGATCTAGGGTACAACCGATGATGATACGACAAAACTCATAGGACTAAAGCTGTAGATCTTTTAAAATCAGTTACCACTTGTGCTATCCATTTTCTAATACGACTTACCGTTTAGCCGCAATATGCCCCCAAACCAGCTTAAAAATCAAGTCACCCATTTTTATTTTTTTAAGGGGGAAAGGAGGGGGAAAAGTGAACTTTGTATAATTATTTTGGTTCACAATATGGACGTTGCGCGTCGAATGGCGCAAACCACAAGTCTCTAGCTCTTCTGAAGTGGGTAAACATTAATGTCAGTCAGTGAGTCAGTTGGCCATGCGGCTTTATAATACAAGACATATTAATTTAGCACGATTTAAAGTGCGCAGAAGGTTGAAATTAGGCAGGTGTTATCTGCAGGCTACTTTCGACAAACCATAAACATTTCATAAAAATCAGATGATTCCTTTTAAAGATATGGCTGTAAATAAATGTATGTTTGTGATCATGTGGATGACAAACAAATAAGCGCAGAAGGTTGAAACTTATATGGGACCAACAGTGGGCTAATTATGACCTACCATCCAAATTTCATTAAAATTGGACTTGTAGTTTTTAAGATATGGTGGTTCGCAAAAATTGAACGACAGACCGACAGACCGACAGACAGACACGGAACCAAAAATGTTCCCTGATGTCTGAAACGGATTTCTGTCTTGGAATTTTTGAAATCGGAGACCTAAAATTTTTTCGTTCTTCAGAACGATCACATAGCTACCGTTACCTTCGGTAAGCAGGAAAGAAAAAATGTTAGTATTTTTCACCAAATAATGCAACGATCTGGGGACACACTTTATATATATATAGGTATATATTAGTCGTTAATGTTACTTTATTTCAGTGCTACAGTTTAGTAACAATATAATGTTATACAGCAAAAATTATTTCTTATAAACTGTTCTGACGAATCTAGTCCACTTAAAAACTACCTTTCTGGGGGAATTCTAGTTTCTGAGAAGATAGGCAATACAAATAGCGGTATAAAGGAAAATTTACAATAATTGTCCAATTATGATTCAAGTACCTGGATTCCCGTTCTTTATTTCTGACTGTTATTGTTCGTAACATAATCGTATTTATTTTTAATTTTATGAGTTTGTAAACCACTAAAACGAAACATTAAAATTATTTCTTTATGTGATAATATCTAGATGCAACAGTTTCCTTATTTTTTCATATAATTTAGTGCAATTTGCCCTTTCCTTTAATATCATTTGGAATATCCGTAATAAGTGATTCCGACTACTGGAGATGCATTTTTTTTTATTGTTAACTTTCCGGGAAAACAGAAGTTATTTTCCTTCTGTATCCCCCCACGTTATGTCTCATTGCATCCTTTGAAATTGGAATTCTCTTTTATTAGGTTCAAGCTGTATAGCCGTGCTTGCGGTTACGGTAAGTGTTGTATCAAATTTTACCTATAGTTCCAGTTGTCTTGCATATCCTCTCTTTCTCAAACCTATATGTATATTTTAATTTAACATATATATTATAGCTACGAGTATTATATTACACCTGTATTTATTCCTAAACTCACATATTTTATATTTTCTCTCTTTTAGAGATGGACTTACGTCCTAGAAATTATCTAGATGTATCAAGTAGTTTATTTTATATTTTCACCCTTTTAGAGATGGACTTACGTCCTAGAAATGTTCTAGAAGTATCAAGTGGTTTATTTTATATTTTCACCCTTTTAGAGATGGACTTACGTCCTAGAAATGTTCTAGAAGTATCAAGTGGTTTATTTTATATTTTTACCCTTTTAGAGATGGACTTACGTCCTAGAAATTTTCTAGAAGTATCCAGTAATTTTGATCAAAACTTAACCCCCCGTCTCCTTCTCACCTCCAAAATTTTAAATCTGTAAGGTCGAATTTCGATTAATTTCACTTTCGAAATAAATAAAGAATAGCACTTCCCCTAACATTCCAGTCACATATGACATTTATTTCTGTTCCTCTGATTGCTAAATTTTGGCATAAACAATAAACACCCTTTCCTCTCTCCTGAGGGTGATCCTAAAATTGGATAGAATGTTTTTGTATTGGTTCAGAGTCTATGAGCTAGGTTACAGCTCGATTGAACCACTAAATGAGGTATAATTAGCCCTCAAAAGATGTTGACGACAGCCTCTAACAAAATCGAAACTAATTAAAGATTTTAATAATAATTTAATAGCCCATAAAATAAAGTTTTACTATAAATCCTTTGGTTGTGTGAGTCATAAACAAGTTTTTTAACAACCTAACAACTTCGACATATATAAAATAAAAGAGGGAAATAATTATATAAATTGGACAATATTGGATTGCATAATATCAATGAAGTACGTGATAGGATGCGTGAAAGCTACGTGCCACACTAATTGACAGACTATTTTAAAATGTATTATTAACTGTGGTAATTAATAATTACAATAAACAGCTGTCTAATAGCTATTTACGTAACTAGAGCAGTAAGGGCGTTATTACATGCCGAGGGCGAAGTTTGAAAGCACGAGTGCGTTTAACTCCCGAGGCCTGTCATGGCGCTTACTACTCGTGGTGCGTACACTATTTTATCGCCCACCACATGTAAACAAATTACTAAACATGCAAACTATTTTGCCGTAATCTTCAAAACAATAAATGCATATTAAGGTTACATCAGTACCAAAACAAACCGCAGTTATAAAAATATTGATTGTTACTAATTGAACAGCTGACGCGAAGCTCAGAACTACTAGCGATTCTTTCACGTTGCGACGCGGCCAGGAAGCGGCCACTTCTCGAACTACTAGCGGCCCTGTAAAGATAAAGCATACATTTTTACAGGCCCCAGGGCTGTAAAATGGAACTTTACCGGCCGCTCGGATTTGGAATGTTTACAAATGGAGGGCGATAAAGTTATTTAATACTAATACAGTTTTATAAGGTTTTTGTACTCTTAAGTACAGATGATCTAATTTTAATGGTTCCTATAGTAAAGTTATAAAATCACTGGACAGCAGTTGCATACAATTACTTATAGGACTCAGTAGGTTATTAAGCATTATATGTTGTCATATAAGGAACAAATGTTTTTACTTCCTCATCCCGCCCTACATGAAAGTAAAGAAATATAAACAAATTTACATGGTTTGCCTAAAAAAAAAAAAAAAAAAAAAAAAAAAAATCTTGGTTCGATCCCCGGTGACCACAATGTTTTTTATCGGTGATATAGACCAGATATATTTTCCCCCGGTAATTTTCATGGCATTACCAATAAACAGACACGGAACCAAAAAATTTCCCGGATGTCTGAAACGGATTTCTTTCTTGGAATTTTTGAAATCGGAGACCTAAAAATATTTTGTTCTTCAGAACTATCACATAGCTTTCTTTACCTTCGTAAGGCTCGGGAGCAATTATCATTCATTTCTATATAGGCAACCTGGCGTTGGAAAAAAAAAAAAATAATAATAAATAATAATTTGTCAGGTACTATAAACATGTATTAAAAAGTTAGATTACTGCACTTCTGACAGGAGCATATCACTTCATACAGTAGTGTTTGTAGAGCTTTAGTATTCTTTGAAACCATACATTGCAATAGGAATGTTATTATTGCAGAATAATAGTCCAGGCAAATTAGTAAAAAAAAAACAGCATATGGAGGAAATATTTGTGAAAACACTCTTAAAGAGCGTAGTAAGAAACAGTAAAGTTCCACCCTCCCCCTCCTTAAAGTCCAAAATTTACTTTTTTTTCACTTTTTACTCAAAACGGTTTATTTTTTGAAGAGAAGTATTATTACCAAAAATATATTTCACATAATTCTGCAAAGAAAGGTCCTACGCATGTTTGAAGTGAGACATACTGTTTTCGAGTTATTGTATTTGGAAAAAGATAAAAGATCCATTACCGTATTTTTGCGAACCAACATACATATCTTAAAAACAACTCTATACGATATCAATAAAATTTGAATGGTAGATCATAATTAGACCATTGTTGATGCCATAAAGGTTTCAACCTTCAGCGCCCATTATTTTATCTTCGTCATGCACACAAACATACATTTATTTACACCTATATCAAAAGTACTCAACTGATTATTATGAAATTTGGATGGTTTGTCGAAAGTAGCCCGTAGATAGCCCCAAATTAAACCGTATGTGCCCATTACATTTGCTACATTAGTTCCCTGTCTGTCTGTCTGTCGATCAATTTTTTTTGTCAGTCAATTATGAAGTAAAGTATCAATTTAGCCAAATATAAAGAGCGCAGACGGTTGAAATTAATTTGGGGCTATCTGCGGGCTACTTTCAACAAACCATTCAAATGTCTTAATCAGTTGAGTACTTTTGAAGATATAGGTGTAAATATATGTATGTGTGTGCGCATGTGGAAGATAACATAATGGGCTCAGAAGGTTGAAACTTATATGGGATCAACAATGGGCTAATTGTGACCTACCATCCAAATTTCATTAAAATAGGAAGAGTTGTTTTTATGATATGTTGGTTTGCCAATGGATTTTTTTTCTTTTTCCAACTACAATAATAGTCCACAGGCCACCATAAGAAGTGAGTCGCTGATTGATAAAGTTTTCTTACCTTATGGAATCGCTTATTTATGCCTTGTCCACCGATGAATTGGGTATATGGCAACTGGGCGCTGGGCCATTTCTTTTTTGTTGACATGCCAAACTTGCCCTTCTGCGGGAACATTGAAAAGAGATAGATAAAGTTTTGATTTTCACTGGATCGTTTAATTAAATTATTTCAAAAACAGTGGTAAAGTTGGCCACCGATAAGAGTGGGCCGTTTGGAGTGGCCACCGGCCCAAACATATCGCTCTGCGGGGACGTTGAAAAGAAAACGGCCCACTCGTATAGGTGGCCACCTTTACCACTGTTTTTGAAATAATTTAATTAAACGATCCTGTAAAAATAAAAGCTATATCTATCTCTTTTCAATGTTCCCGCAGAAGGGCAAGTTTGGCATGTCAACAAAAAAGAAATGGCCCAGCGCCCAGTTGCCATATACCCAATTCATCGGTGGACAAGGCATAAATAAGCGATTCCATAAGGTAAGAAAACTTTATCAATCAGCGACTCACTTCTTATGGTGGCCTGTGGACTATAAACTTTAAACATGCATAAGACCTTTTTTTGCAGAATTATGTGAAAAATATTTTTGGTAAAAACACTTCTCTTACAAAAATAAAACGTTTTGCGTAAAAAGTAAAAAAAGTAAATTTTGGACCATAAGGAGGGGGGGGGACCCCCCAAGAGGAGGGAACTTTACTGTTTCTTACTACTACACCCCATAAGAGTGTTTTCACAAAGTTTCAAAACTTTATAAATTATTTCCTCTATTATTCCTTATTTTCCTGGACTATAAGTGTGCATGTTGAATTGTCAATAGAATATTGAAAACGAATGCCTCTAAACCAAATTTATTTCAATTTCCAAATGCAGCTTTCAGCTGGCCTCTTGGACATCAGCAGTTTATACATTTATTGGGAAAAATCTTATAGAGGCGTAACATGAGACATAATATTATTTAAATAAAAACGTCGTTGAAGGTCATTTTAAGCATATTAAGTATGTTTTCATTCAAGATTATATTATTAAGTTACTTTAGGTAACTTGAAACTTATAAATTATTTGTTCCCCTTGTCTTTTATAGGAGGCTAAAAATAAAAGGAAATTATAAAAACTAAATTACCTTGACTTCATATATTCTTACATTTATTTTTTTATCACTTTATTTACATAATATTATTTCTTATATAAAAAAATAGGTATTATTAAAAAAATATAATATTAAATAAAATTATAAAATTTAAATAATTATTTGATAATTAAAAATAAAATAAATTAATAATTCGTTTTAAGTTAGTTATGTTTTAAATTGTATAATACATTTTTACAATAATAAAAACTAATGGCAGTTAAAGAGGATAAATATATACATATTAATAATAATAATAATAATAATAATAATAATAATAATAATAATAATAATAATAATAATAATAATAATAATAATAATAATAATAATAATAATAATAATAATAATAATAATAATAATAATAATAATAATAATAATGAATTAGTATATTTCGGATAACTATTGATAGAGTTAACATTTATTTTTCGTTTGCTAACATTTTATATATAATAGTTAATTATATATAATAGTTATATTAATATAAATATTTACTTTCATTTACAGTATACATTTAGTTGCGTCATTTTATTCAGATGTTTTTAATTTGTATTATCATTTAATTTAGCATTTTATGATACAAGAAAATATATACGTTTTTAAATAATTATGCAGACAGTTTTTTTAAATAAATATAAATAGAAATGTTTAATTGTTTCAAAATATGTTTACAATTTGACTTTAGCTGATATCCAGTCGATGTATTCAGTCGTCCTAGTGTAGACGCCAGGGTAGCCAACCACTCCACATCTGTAGCCGAAGGAAACAACTCCGATTTGGTAAAAGTTATTTCCTTTAATAGGAACCATAAGTGGACCACCTGAATCTCCCTGAAAAATAATCAAAAATGTAGCAAGTTCATTAGACATTTCAAGTGCATGTGGTACGTAGTAGTTTAGTAAAGCATAAATTTTACTTAAATAGTTCATGCAAACAAATCAAAGTTAGATTTTATTGATAAAAACCAGATGAATGGAAATGAGTGAAATGAGTTCTTCATTTTAGGGTAAGAAGGCAAACCATTATAATTTCCTACGTTGTCTTTCTACCTATTGTTATGTACCAATGCCTCCAAAAGTGCTTGACGCAATAATTTGAAACTTTTGAAATTTTTATGTTTAGGCTATGGAACAATAGTAAAAAACGTTACGTTACTTTTAGCTTATAAATTCAGAAAAGTATAACAGGGAGTTAAAAAGCTATAGGAGGTGTGTAATCCAGTCTCCAGCTGTTGGGCCTCCCTCCACCGCACGTCATAGGGCCGAAGTATATGTGTGACAGGGAGTTAGGAAAGTACAGGAGGTTGCCATCAACTCTCAGCCCTCTCGGCCTACCTAGTATGAAGGCATATTAACAATTCGTAGAAGGCGGGCCGGCGCCTTTGAATTCAGTATTTTGTAATCAAGCACGGCGGCAGTGCCGGTGTTGAGATAAGAGTAAAAATTATCTTCCATCTACTTTTATCAATTACTTGAATAAATTATTTCATTTTATGTCTGTAGTTTACACAGAGCGAAAACATGAAAATGTCTCACTGTCTTGCGGACTCGTATGCAAGAAGTATTCACTCAAATTTTAAAAAAATTTAGTTATGTTATGTATTATAAAGTTATGAACCAAAAACAGAAAATACAGGGTGGAGCGCGGCAGACGTATGAATTTGAAGAGGGGATTGCTCCCTTCCTATTGGTCCTAGACGGTTGAGAGTAGAGTCGTCTGAAAGAGGGGGACGGGAAGTTTATGTTCCACGTTTCAGCAGGACAGGGCCACAGCCCACACAGCAAGGGTTTGCGTAAACGTTTTGCAAGACAGATTTCCCGGGCGTCTCATCTCTTTAAGAGGCGATTTAAACTGGCCAGCAAGATCGCCTAATTTGGCTCCTTGTGATTTTTTTCTGTGGGGATACCTTAAATCCTTGGTGCACAGCGATCGTCCCAGAACCCTGGAAGCCCTCAAGAACCACATTCGAGCCAAAACTGCCGAAATTCCTGTGGAAATGCTTGAAAGAGTGTACAAAAACTTTGAAAAAAGGCTTAATCAGTGTTTGGAGTGTGAGGGGAACCAGTTATCCGATACTTTGTTTAAATCTAGGTAAATTTAAATTGACCATGTTATTAAATCAGGAAAAAAATTTAAAAAAATTATCTTGTAACATTCTGTGTTTTATTACATTTTCAAATTCATACGTCTGCCGTGCTCCACCCTATATATATTTAAGCCCCCCCCCCCCCCCCCCCCACAAAAAAAAAAAAAAAAAAAAAAAAAACCCTTTAAGCTATAAAGTTTAAATTTGAAATATTGGCGTATTTTATTTATTTTTTTTTAATATATATTTTTTTTTTTATTCCGGGGGGCATTTACACCCGAAGACGCAGGCCACTTAGGTGGGCCCATTGAACAAACCCGGGTTAGGGACCGAAATCTTCACACTCGTGTGAAGATTTGGTCGTTAACCATGACTCCCCTCCTGGTTGTAATACAACCAGGAGTGTCATCATCATGGTTTCCAAACCAAAACCTGGTGGCGCCACTCTTTCGAGGAGCTTCCGATTTGTTTAAACAATGCTGGGTGGACATTGAGCGGGGGGCCCTGTCCGGGAATCGAACCCAGAGCTGCGGTCACCCTTTGACCCGGCTCGATGCTGCTTAACTTGCGTTATTGCACGGCAAGCGCTCTAGCCTCCGAGCCACCCAGGCCCCCAAAAAAAGAGGTTAGTATGTACTGCTAGTAAATATTGACGTAACTTTTTGATCCATATATGGGAAAAATATTGAATAGGTAAAAATTTAATATGCGCATGATTAATTCGCAAAAATGATGTAAATTCAAATATTTTTATTTTGTTTATTATTTTCGAGTAGGTTATCAAATGTAAGCTGCTGAGGAGTAGGTTACAAATATATATACTTTTTATTTATGAATATTAATAATAAAAAATTTAAAATATTTTCAATTGTTACCTGGCATGCATCCTTATTACCGGTCAGAACTCCAGCACAAATTTGGCTTCTAGTTATCTGTGTATTGTGACGCTTAAAAATGCTGTCGCAAAACGTGTTATTCACAACTGGAAATTGAACATATTGAAGATGAGTTGCACTAGGTCCTCCTAAAATAATAAAATTAAAATATATAGTAAGAACATTTTTTAGCTACGTGTTCAATATAATATGTTAATATTTTATTAAGTAATATTCAACTTTAATAAATTTTAAAAACCTCAGTTCATAAGAAGTAAAATCTTAAAGTGTCTTCATTCACAATAAAATTTCCTTCTAAAGTGTATTGTATTATATTCAATTAGCTATCGTTATAAAATGCACTTACTGTATTTAAGTTGACCCCAACCAGCTGTAAAAGGCGATTTTCCTTCGAATGTTTCCGATCGGAGAGCAGGTGTGTTTGGTAAACAGATTGGTTGAATTAAATCTAAAAAAAAAAAAAAAAATCCATAAATAAAATATGTATTTTATTTCAATGTGTGATTTACATGAATTTTTTTTTAGATAATTCAATGTTATTTTTGTTTAAAGCAGGAAGTCTATACATAAATGTTATGTTTACTTAAGATACTTCCGGTTTTAAACTCTGTTATGTTGGTATTTTCCAAAGAGACAGCATCCATGAAAGGACTGAATTATAGTGAAAATCTTATTTTAAAAAAAAAATTAATAAGGAATCTTTTATTGTTTACTAATCTTTGCTATCTTCATTAAAATTTGATCTTAGGAATTTGGGTTATTGTCAGGAGGTGAAAATGGATATCATGTAGTGTGAATATACTGCTACTATAATATGGATATCATGTGTGAATATACTGCTACTATAGTATGGATATCAAGTGTGAATATACTTCTACTATAGTATGGATATCAAGTGTGAATATACTTCTACTATAGTATGGATATCAAGTGTGAATATACTTCTACTATAGTATAGATGTTATGTGAGAATATACTGTAACAAGTAGTAGTAGTAGTAGTAGTAATCTAGTACTTCCTACTTGAACGGGTAGGACGAACCACTTGTTCGAACCTTGCAATTAGGCCATCTTTTTATGCCCCTTTTACGCCCCGTGGTGGAGAGTTCCAGCTACTTCACACATCATACATTTGTACATTGTACCGCCGAAGCGTGTATGGTGTGGTTATTAGTAAGCTATATAAGCGTGGGGGAAGAGTGCCCCATAGGGGGTGTCCCTCGCCCTGCTCCGTCCTCAATCCATAGTACAAGTCACAACACATCATGACACGGATCGGACCCACATCAAAGCGTGGGGGAATAGTGCCCCATAGGGGAGTCCCTCGCCCTGCTCCGTCCGCGATTCATAGATGCAATTCAGAATTCGGAGTATCATGGCACGGGATCGAACCAACGACCTCGACTTATTGATAGCTGGGCTGTGCCTAGAGCCCCTCGGGCACACTTGCTCCCATACTGCAACTATAGCATGGATATCATTTGTGACTACTGTTACTATGGATATCATGAGTGAATATACCGCTACTATAGCGTGGATAGCACGTGTGAATATACTGCAACTTATATTGAATGGATATCATTTGTGAATACTGCTACTAAAGTATTGATATCATGTTGTGTGAACAGACTGTTACTATAGCATGGGTATCATGAGTGAAAATGCTGCTGCTACAGTATGGATATCATGTGTGAGTATACCGCTACTATACTATGGATATCATGAGTGAAAATACTGCTACTACAGTATGGATACCATGTGTGAATATACCGCTACTATAGCCTGGATAGAACGTTTGAGTATACTGTAACTATTGGATGGATATCATTTGTGAATACTTCTACTAAAGTATGGATATCATGTGTGAACATACTGTTACTATAGCATGGGTATCATGTGTGAATATACTGCTACTATAGTATGGATATCATGTGCTGCTATACAATATGGATATCATGTGTGAATTTACTGCTACTATAGTATGAATATCATATGTGAATATACTGCAAACTATGTGATAAATATTATTATAAATATTAATAGTGGCAGAAAGTGAAAGCAGAAGAAAGTTATACTTACTGGTATAAGTTACTGGCCTGTCAAGTTTTAGAATCGCTATGTCGTTAGATACTTTACTGTATCTTTCATGAGAGATTGCTTTTTCAACAAATCTTTCAACGTAAGTTGCACCATCCCTAACGTTATCGTTTATATCTAAATCTCCAAGCCTAACTTTTTGCCTGAAATAAAAATAAAAAAATCATTCAAATGTAACCCTAAACTATATAAAATAGTGATCTTTAAAAAAAAGTTTTATTTATTATAAGTTATCTGTACAACTTAATAATTGTGGTGTGGTCAAGCGTTATATCCGGAGCGTTAGCGGGGTCATAACAACGTAGTACTCATATAAGGAAATTAGTGTCAAAACGCAAATGTTGGTTTTTTAAATGTAGACAGATTTACAGGTTTAAGTTCCACGTGTATTAGAGATCAAAAAATTGGTTTTTAGGGTTTCGTAGATCATCCTCCACGTGTATTAGAGATAAAAAAAAAAAATGTTTTTTAGGGTTTCTAGATCATCCTCCACGTGTATTAGAGATAAAAAAATTGGTTTTTAAGGTTTCGTAGATCATCCTCCACGTGTATTAGAAATCAAAAAATTGGTTTTTAGGGTTTCGTAGACCATCCTTGAAACCCTAATGCCGAAGGTGATATGTCTTTCTGTCGGTCGTACATTGGTTCATATCCTATAGTTGACATTTGAAATACTGGAGCAACGTTTTGACCCACATGTAGGGAAAATATATAGAAGTTAAACATTTAATATTTTTCAATGCGCAAAAATGTGCTAAGCTAAAAATTATTATATTTTTTTTTTCTAATTTTCGAGAGGGTTATCAAATAAAAGCTCCTGCAGAGTAGATTACAAGCGTATATTTAACATTTTATGAGTATTGTACTTTTAAACGCCAAAATTGAGTTGTAGCACCAAAATTTCACCCCAAAAAAAGTACCCCCACCCACCCTTAACCAGTCTATAACAGTTAGCCCTTATAATATGAAATAGTTCATGCTAATACCTTATGATAGAGGTGATAAAAATTTCGAGAAACAAAAATTAACAGTTTTAAAAAATTGCAAATTTTGTGTGCGCATTTGCACAGTGAGCCAAAAAGGTTATTTTTTAAAAAAAATTTGAGTAGAGTATCAAATGAATGCTACTGATGAGTTGAAAACAAAAATTGAATTATTTGTTGAATTTATAAGTCAAAATATTGTTATTTATTTAATGGTTAGTTTACCTTAAAATTATTTCATTCAATATTAGAAAGTATTTAACAATTTTGTATCTCAGTAATCATTGAAACACTTCCACAATTTCAAATAATAATAAACATTAATGGTTAGTTTACCAACATTAAATGTTTATTAATAGTTATTTATGCACCTAGGGAGTAAAGTAAGCCATTATTCCCTGAGCGAAAAAGTTGGTTCTTGAGGCGAAACCGAAGGAACCATGGTTCCTAAATCCCGAGGTGAAGCCGAGGGAATTAGACTCTTTAATTCCCGAGGCGCAGCCGAAGGGAATAATGGCACTTTACTCACGAGGTACATACAATATTTTAACTCCAGTAGGGAGAAAATACACAGTTTTTATTTATTATTTTAATAAATAACAATAATTATTAGCACTTTTAATAGCAGAAATAAGAGATTCAATATTAATAACAAATAAGAATTGGAATTAAACTTAAATAGAAGGTTATTTAGATGCAGGTTATAAACAATGATAAAGAAGGTCGAGAAAGCAGTGTCGCCAACCTGATTTCAACAACTTCATTACATTAGTCATTGATTTTCTACTGTTTATACAATAATTAAGTTGCAATCTTTACTTTTTCGCCCTATTTTACTTTTTCGCCCTACTTTTACTTTTTCTCCCTACTTTTTGAGTTCAGGGATGAAAATACTTACTTTAGTTCCTCTAAACTATTTCAAAATCATAACCTTTTCTCCCTACTGGAGATAAAATTATTTAATTCAATATTAGATAAGATTTAACAATTTTAACTTAACTTAAGATAACCTATACTTACAGAACATATTTAGAATTGGCCAGACAGTGAGCTGCCGTGAGAACATGACTTGGCGTGATTAGGGTTCCTCCACATAACCACGATATCTTGTTCGAATCACCACGTTTTTCTACGAATCCAAGATTTGCCATCCACGGCCACTGACCTGGAAATATAAGATAGTTTAGTTTAATCGTATCATAAAAATAAACATCAGAGGCAGACGAATATCTTTGACTCGTCTTGATCAGGAGATATAGTTTTAAAAAATCCTGTCTGCTCAAGTAATTAATTATAAAATAAAGTTATATCAAATTGTTTCATCACTAGGTAGCCTAAACTCTACATGGGTTGTTTTTAGAAATTATTGTAAAGAAATAAACATACTGTAAACTTTTACTTTGATTGTAATTTTGACATTTTCATGTTTAGGCTATGCTACATAACTCGAAAAGCATTACTAAAAAACGTTACCCGGTGTATCAAGGAGTTAGAAAGGTATAGGAGGTGTACACAGTCTGTCTCCAGCTGTTGGGCCTCCCTCCACCGCACGTCATAGGGCCGAAGAAAGTCGAAAAGATATAAATACGTGTGACAGGGAGTTAGGAAAGTACAGGAGGTTGCCATCAACTCTTAGCCCTCTCGGCCTACCTAGTATGAAAGCATATTAACAATTCGTAGAAGGCGGGCCGGCGCCTTTGAATTCAGTCGTTTGTAATCAAGCACGGCGGCAGTGCCGGTGTGGAGATAAGAGTAAAATTATCTTCCATCTACTTTTATCAATTACTTGAATAAATTACCAATTTTATTTCATTTGATGTCGGTAGTTTACGCAGAGCGAAAACATGAAATTGTCTCACTGTCTTGCGGACTCGTGTGCAAGAAGTATTTTTTTAAAAATAACTTACCCAATGAAGCTGGACTCCCTCCTTCAATACGTTCAAAGTCGATATTGCCAGAAACACCACAATTAGGTGCTGAGGGTAAAACGTTGTCAACACCATTTTTCTCGATATTTATCACAGGACAGCATACCTTAGGCTGATCTTTATCAAATCCACACATAAGACTAGAAATATAAAAGTAAGACAGACAATATGTGATAAGTATAGATTTAAAAAAAAAAAAAAATGTAATAATAATAATATCTCTTTAAAATTATGTTTTATAAATGTTAATTAAAATCAAGTTTTTTAAAATTAAGTTACTGGGGCAAGTGCATTGTATAGTAGCCAAATATATAGTAAAGCTTTTTTTATCTTTGTAATTTTTTTAATGTATACAATTACCATTAAAAAATCGGTCCAAGACTACTCAGACAAACTTTCTCATAAACGAATTTGTAATTACTTAGCCCAGTATTTTCCATTATATATATATATATATATATATATATATATATATATATATATATATATATATATATATATATACAAACATACATACACACATACACCCATACATAGATAAATACATATACATATGCACATATACATACATACATATACACATATATACATACGTAATAAAAATACTATACTGCTATGATACATGTTGATTATTATAACATATTATTTTGTTTTAGATATAGGATTATTTTCGTTTTAAAAATAGAG
Source organism: Gerris lacustris (assembly GCA_951217055.1). Classification (NCBI taxonomy): domain Eukaryota; kingdom Metazoa; phylum Arthropoda; class Insecta; order Hemiptera; family Gerridae; genus Gerris; species Gerris lacustris. Next base: position 11,822,924 of record OX578280.1, on the reverse strand, counting down.
AAGGATTTACACCGTTTCAAATTATCCGGCAACTCATTATAGAGTTTAGCTGCTAAAAAGTGAATGTGACGCTGTATTTCCAACATAATTGTTATAAATTAAATGGAGCTGAAATAAGTTGAAAATAAATAATTTTATCTCTTATCTTTTAAAATTGTATTAATATATTGTATTATTTTATTTTTCTAAAAACGTAATATTCAACATTTAATAGCACTGATATTTAACATATTTTAAAAAATTATCAATACATTTTAATCTTAACGAATATATTTTTCATTTGCATTTATAAAAAAAAATATATATATATATTCATTAAATAAACAGTAAATATAAGTAAATATAATAAGTTAAACAATATATATTCACCTTCTCAGTTGGGATTGAAGTTTTCTATTTTTATTTGCTTCTTTTAACATCTCTAGTACAGGAGGACATGTATTTACGTTCACACAAGAGCCAGTCCTGCATGCGTTACTTCCTATAAATTTAAAATTAATTAACTTTACATATTTTATCCATATTACAATTTTTTTTAAAGAAAGAAAACCTCTAATATAACTCTCTTTCGATTTCTTATATGCTTAGTACTTTCTACTTCTTATATTACCCAGGCTCGGCTGGCCTATGGCCAGGCAGCCTGTAGCCATCTACAGGACAGGTTCATATTATATACCATGTTTATTATATATGAGGTTCATATTATATACCATGTTTATTATATATGAGGTTCATATTAGATGCCATGTTTATCATATATGAGGTTCATATTATATACCATGTTTATCATATATGAGGTTCATATTAGATGCCATGTTTATCATATATGAGGTTCATATTAGATGCCATGTTTATTATATATGAGGTTCATATTAGATGCCATGTTTATTATATATTATGAGGTTCATATTAGATGCCATGTTTATTATATATGAGGTTCATATTAGATGCCATGTTTATTATATATGAGGTTCATATTAGATGCCATGTTTATTATATATGAGGTTCATATTATTGTGCAGGATTAAGATTATTTTTTACATATCATACATATTTAAATACATTGATATAAAACCATTGTTTAGTGCTGTAAAATACTTCATCAATGTGATAATATTGCTGGATTCCTGAGATTCGATACTAATTTGATGGACTTATAAATTATCATCAAAAATAGTATATAACGTATGGTGGATTGAAGAATATTATTTACTTCATCTGTTCTATTTCTATATACATATATGCAATGGCGTAGATACAGAATTTTGATGGGGGGGGGGGGATACTAGAATTCTAATAAAAACAGGAGGGAGGGCTTGAGGTCTGCGCCTCTCAAAGAAAGGGGGGCCAGAGTTTTGACAGGGGGGGGGGGGGGGCTTCCCCGGGAAAAATTTGAAAATTTTGGTGTGAATTGGCGTGTATTAAAGCATTAATCATTTTTAGCCTTGCAAAACTTAAAAGTTTATATGAAATTTTTACTCACAATTGTATGCAGTAGGCCTACAATTTTTAACGTTTTTTTTATTAAACTTGAGTTTCAAGCCACCTCTTCAACCACTAGGATTATTAAAATCATTTTGAGTGTTTTACTAGTTTCAAATTTCATTACCTTTCACTCACACAATTTCTTCCTTTAGATCTTATAAATTATTGTAGTTTACCGCATATAAATATATCACATTAATAGCGTAGTAATAAAAATATCTGAAAATACACATTGCCTACCTTGTTTTTTTCTCAAGACAATAGCAGTTTTTCTTGGTTTGCTTTTAGGCCTTTTTAAAATTTCTTGAAAACCTAACTAAGTTTATGATTTGAACTAACTTCCTGAATACAGAGTTTGAGTCCGAGTTCGCACTTAGATCGCACACACACAAAATAATGTTTGTTTACTCTTTAAAACCATTTACGAGGCCAAGAAATAAAAAAAAAGTTAAATAAAATGATGACTTAAATGGAAAATTTAATGGTTTTAGTTTAAATTCTAACAACTTTTTTTATTTCAAGTTCATTAATTACTAAATTTAATTAACTTATACTTATTGTATTCGGTTTTCTTCCTCGTATATCTACTCATAGTTAATTATAATATTATAATCGTAGCTAAATTATATCTTTGACAACGGTAATTTACTTAAAACTTATACAAACCTTGTCTTTGTGCTAATGCTACACTTGCTAAGCATGTTGCGAACAGTACACTCCAAAACATTATCGTTCTAAAACAAATAAATAAGAGTAAATATATTATTATATAATATGGCTGTATCTTTATTAAAATTTGATATTCAATAATGAAGCTAAAATAAATAATTAACTTAAATTGAAAAAAACAATGTTATTTCATTTATCAGATTTTGTTATTTTAAAAAAAAAAACCATAGATTATCTACATTACATAATTCAACTGCAATAGCTAATTGAAATAAGAATCTTACTAATAAATAAGTTCAGGATGAAAAACAAAATGTGGCACTTAGTGTGGCACATAGCTTTCTCACGTCCTATTTTGTATACTTTAATGATTTTTTACTTATATAGCCAATTATTTAATTTTCCTCCCGACTTTTTAATGTCTTAATGAAAAAAAAATCGGTCCGAGACAACTCAGACAAACTTTCTCATATACGAGTTTATAATTACTTAGCCCAGTGTTTCCATTTATTAGTTTTCAAATGTACATTTAAATATTATTAAACATTTCATCAAAATGTATCATAAAAATAACTTTTCCTGGGCGGGGAATCGAACCCGGGCTCTCTCCGTCCGCGTTTTAAGCTTTTTTCTCAGGAACTAGATTTTTCCCGGGAAAACGGCTTATATCGTTGGATTCGTATTCAAATGGACTACATTTTAGAATTTTTTAATCATAATCGTGGGAACCGTTTTCGAGAAATCATTTTTTTTTTCATGTTTTTTTAGAGTTTTTGGGGGGTAGCGCCCCCAAATTTAGAGCTAAAATTCATTTCTCGATTTCGCCTCGGGGTATGATTTTTCAGAACATGTAAACCAAATTTCGTCAAAATCGGCCCTGTAGTTTAGGCTCCAGGCGTCTGCACAGACGACAGACAGACGACATACGACAGACAGACGACAGACAGACATTTTTTAAAAACCACTTTTTTGGACCCAGGGGACCTCAAAACGTGTAAATCCATCAAAATGTCAAAATCGAATTTTCGCGCCATCACAATACTTTCTCTTTATATGAGAAAGTAAAAAATTGAATTATGGATATATTTTTAGGCATTGAATCTATATATTGACATTTATATGCCTTTTCATAAAGTGGAGAAAATCAGCATACATTTGTCTAATTGTTAATATACTTGATGGATCTAAAGGTGTGAAATTATGGAAGATTAATACATTTTGAGTACCGTTAGGAGCTCTGATATAATTTTATACAAAATTTAGAACGTTTATCGGCGAAATATAGTACTACGACGAATTCAAGTAAAAATCAATCTACCTCCTACTAAATCCTAACTTCCTGGTACGATATTTAACAGCGTCATATTTTGCATGTTGAATATTGAAAGTTCAGCCCCCTATCGTCAAAATAGTGTACTATATATGAAAACCTATCGACCTCCGGTTAAATCCTAACTTCCTGGCACGATATTTAATGGCGTCACATATTTCATGTCGTTTTCTGTGTGACGGAAATTTCATCTGTAACCCAGAGCTGAAACATATCTATGTTAAAAATGTGGCCCCACTAGGCAATGAAAAGTGGGTGATTTTTTTTTTTTTTTTTTTTTTTTTCTTTTGTTTATTATTTAATATTGCATGAACGCAGAAAGTTGAAATTAATATAGCATCAGTATAATTCTTCTGCTCTATCACAAAGATGATCACACTTTTTTCTTTATGTTCAATAAGCTCGAATGAAAACAAAAAAAAAAAAAAAACGGTATTTATATGCTAACGAATAAATTAGAAAACATTTAGATTCAAGTTTGAAAAATGTTTTCTGAGTTAAAACAAGTTTATTTTATTACAATTCCATTTAATACTTATCAATTAATTATCATCGTTCTTCTTTCAAACTTGTTCATTTGTTAAAAACATTCCTCTGACTTTTTATAAAAAATAATAATATTAAGTAAATTTACATTTTTTGTGTCCTTTTTTGCTATACATATAATATATCAAATATTTTTGAAAAAATCAAAATGGCAAAAGGTTAAAGTTGTTTAACTTCTGGAAAGGAGTTATTAATATTTTTATCTACGATTGATACGAAATATAAACATTATATCTCTGTTTAGATGCTTAGAAAGTGATTATTTACGTGCTTGTATTCATTGCGCATGCGCGTCTCATGGTCCTGAAGAAAAACTCTTCTTTACCACGCTAGCGCGGTAAAGAAGAGGAATTCTCAGCTTTACGCACGATTAGCGAGTTTGTTTACATTTAACAAAACTAATTTGCTATTATTTTATTAAAGTAACTGTTTATATCGAGTTTTTAGTGAAAAACAATGAATGAATCAAGTGGCTTTGACGAAAATGTAGAGAATAATACTCCTCCAGAAATAATTAATTCGGCAAAAAATACAACTCAAGATTAATGCCATCTTTTTCAAGAGAAGAGATACGAACTTATATACACCAAGTTTATTTTTGCTTCCGAGCTTACCGAAGGTAACGGAAGCATTGTGTTCACTTTTGAGAACGAAATACTTTTATGCCTCCGATATTAAAAATTCCAAGACAGAAATCCGTTTCAGGCATCATGGAACATTTTTGGTCTCGTGTCTGTCTGTCTGTCTGTCTGTCTGTCGGTCTGTGTGTCCGCGAATTATGAAACGTGCGACGATAACTTGAGTAAATGTCAACCGATTTTGATGAAATTTGGTAGACATGTTCATTTTACCAATGCCCAGGACGAGTTCGTTGGACAACGTTATCCGTCCAAGCGTTCACGAGCAACGCTCGAGTAAACGTGAACTTCAAATTTAAAATTGGAATTTTAGGTCGGGAAAAAAATCTAACTTCATCTATTCAATGAGATAAACATTTTTTTTCAAATACAATTTTTCAGTAAAACCAACAGCGACACCGCTATGAAGTGTTAAAGATCGCTAAAACTATTAATAGTTTTTACACAATAAACATTATAACAATAAAGTACATGATAGGATGCGAGGAAGCTATGTGCAACACTAATTGGCAGTCTATTTTCTCTGTATTTATTATTTAAATCTAACAATCGCAGATAAAGTACGGTACCCAACTCGTGGGAAACGGCATTTTGCATTGCTCGTGTGGTTTTACTACCCTCGCTGTCGCTCGGGTGCAAACTCCATACTCGCATGCAAAATGCTACTTTCCACACTTGACGCGTAATGTACTATTAAACGCATGTGTAAATAAAATTGAACTATTATTTTACTGTCGTCTGTATCTTCGTTCTTCTTCCGATTGTAAATACGACTACTGCTTCTCTTAAAGCAAAAATAGCATAGAGATTAAACATTTTTTTTTTTTTTTTTTTTTTTTAAATAACCTGTTTCAATGAAATTAACATGAGCTAAAGTTGAAGTTCAATGAACTTCAACATAACTAAAGTCAATTTTGTTTTATTTAAAAAAAAAAATTATAAAATGTGCATACAATTTAAAATAAAACTGCCAATCAGTGTGGCACATAGCTTCCTTACCTCCAATCATGTACTTTATTGTTATATTAACATTAAAATTATTGTTATATTACTTTTAGCAACTAGCGAAATTTTATATCAAGAAAGAATGTAAAATTAAGTAAATTAATTTAGATCTCTATTTAGATAAGTTATTATATCTATTTGAAGACCAACAAATCAAAACAAACATTTATTTTTATTGTAATAAATGTGGTTGCCTTAGCTTAGTAATAACAAATCATTTCGAGGCGTCGTCGGAACACTGCTCGATTATATTATATAAATGATTGTTTGCTTAGTAATAATATGCTTGATAATAATAATAATAATAATCTATCTATATTATTAAAAACGTTTTGCAAACAAACAAATGTGTCAAATTGTGCGAAGGTTCAAGTCAGCGGCCGCGTTGCTACCGCTTTTCTACGAGCGAAGCGAGTAGGGGGCAGAGCCCCCTAGTAATAAACATAATAATAATAATATACTTTTTTTAAAAACAGTAATAATTACTAGATAAAAAGAACTTTTTATATACTACGTTTTTAAATTTTCTGTTGAAACATATGTAATTTTGATAATATAATTGTCATTGTTATAATATAATGTCAGTGGAAAAAAAATAGTTAAAAAACCGAACTATTTACCGAATTTATTTACTTCACATAAATGACAACCATCTAGAATCTAGAGAGCTGATCTTAAACCTATAAAAGGACAAATCTTTGTACAATGGATCTCTCCAACACCGAATCTAAACTGTGCCATTGATATGCCCCCGTGTAGGATCAGCAAGAGAAGAAAAAGAAAATTGTGTACAAGTAAAGAAGTACAGATGCAGAAAAATTAAACCGATACCTTGGACACAAGTGTAAACCTACCTGCTTGTCACACGTCAATTAATTTATTTCTTTGTTTATTTTTCCTTTTTCGCTGTCATTCAATGATAATCTTTAAAAAAAAATTACAAATTTGAAACGTCAAAATGAAGATTATAAATATGGGACATGTGAAAACAAATAAAATAACAGGCGGATTTTTTCCGAACTACCTTTCCATAGAGCAAAATTTGCTGAAAACGAATTAAATTCTGCTGAAAGATGGCTAAAAGTATTAAAATATTGCATTGTCATCGTGTTCTGATCTATTCTAAAAGTTTCAAATGTCGAGCTACTCGGGAAGTTAGTTAAAAATTGATTGCAAGATTTGTACTGGACAAACAAACAAGAAAGCAAGCTAATAAAAACGTAGTAATGATCTACGACGTACAAGTAAATGAATTTCATGTCTTTAAAAATATTATCGTGATTCGAAAATTTTGTTAAAACAAAATTTTCTCTAAAGTGAATTAATTACTACATCAAATAACCACTTTAGTTATTAATTGCTTGTTTAATAATTATTATAACATATAATAATTATAAATCTCTCTTTTAAAAATAATAACAATAAATAATTTCTTTTCACTTTGCCCCTATTTCTCGCTTTATAAATTAAATCTCTGAATATCCTGTCTCGGTAGAAAATAGTAGGTATTTTAGAAATTATTATACAAAATTCAATGATATAAGTTTAACTTCTTTTAAGAAGTGGTGATAATTATAGTAATGGGACAGGGTTTCAAATACGTATTATATCCCTCCCCCCTCATCTTGAATATTTGTTTATTAGTATGATCCCGATTTTAATTAGCTCTTTAAATTATGTTATACATCATATACCTATATAGATTATTTTTGCTCATTAAATAAATATAAAACTAATAAATTTAGGCTTTTTAATGGAGAAGAAACATAATACATTTTTATCCAGTAAAAATAAAATAAATAAATAAATATTTTTACAGATGTTATAACGATTATCACTTACCTTTTTTAATTATTGAGTTGTCGTCTATAAACAAAATTAAAGTGTATTTCTTTAAAGATGGTTTAGCCAACAATATTAAAACACGTATTAGTAAAATTGATAAAAGTTACACTTTGAATACAGAAATTCTAATCAAAATAGGGAAACGAAGAAGATGCTTCAGAGACGAAGTATAGAAGTGGACTGCTTGTTTGAAGCCGTGACATTGAAATATATAGGGCTTGACCACGTGACCGCGGGTAACCCCTTCCCCTGATACTTGGGTCCTGTCCAGCATGAAGGAACGAGGAAATTTTAAAACTATATAAATATTTGAATTAATGTGAAGAACTTTCCTCATTGCATTATTCATCAAGGAATTTTTGTATTTGCGTAGGCAGAGAGATTTAAATGTGGACATCTCACTTTTTGAAATAATTGATGTTATTAGTCTTTCTCCCATCTTTCTATTCTCTGTCTCTCACAAATTCAAATATTTTCTTTCCTAAATCACACTGCAGAAATATAGTTTTTTTTGGGGGGGGGGGGAGGGGGACAGGCAAGTTTTCGATGTTTTCCGACAAAATGGCGTTAAAAATTAAACACTTTCCACGAGTGCTATAGTCTTGAGGGAGGGGACAGGTAAATTTTCGATGTTTTCTAACAAAATGGCGTTAAAAATTAAACACTTTCCACGAGTGCTATAGTCTTGGGGGAGGGGACAGGTAAATTTTCGATGTTTTCTGACAAAATGGCGTTAAAAATTAAAAACTTTCCATTAGTGCTATATATTTTTGTAATCTACTCTTCATTACCTTTTATTTGTTACCTTAATGAATTATCATGCATTTTGAATTTGAACAGCTGATAATTTTGAGTTCGCTATAGTTTTCCTGTGTGCGCGTCAAAACAATCTTTATTACTGGAAAGTTTTAAGTTTTTTTCTCATTTGATTCAAAAGTTATTGGAACCGTACAGAGTGACAGACAGACAGACAGACACAGGAACAAAACTATAAGGGTTTCATTTTTTGGTTTGACCAACAAAACCCTAACAAGTGAAATGATAAATAAAATTAATTAATAAATTAATGAAATTATTAAAAAAAAAAATATATATATATATATATATAGAGTACATTTCTTTTAACTTTTTGGATTTTTTATTGCACATACACTACTTGTTTTTATATAGTACTTATGTAGCCACTTAACTCTTATTGTAGGCCCTAATAATGACCGAGAGGCCTAAAACTAGTTTAAAATAAACAGGTCAAGTGTGTGCTAGTCAGCACACAGTGAGGGTCCGTAGGCCACACTATATAGTGTTTAACTGTTAAGTGTATAAATAGTGTTTTTTTAAAATGCTAAAAAGCTTACTTTGAACCATTCTGATATTCTCAAAACACACTCTGATAAAGGATTTTTTTGCCACTGAACCATATAAATACATCGAAAAGACCATAATTATAGAAAAACGTATTATGTCAATTAAAAATAAAATAATATTTTTTTCAAAATTTCCAAAAAGTGGTATCTTTACTTTTGGTCGAAGAATGTTCAAGAATTTTTTCAGATTTCTTGCACTTCACATAAGCGAGATAGAGGGGGGGGGGGGGGGGGACACGCCTACGCTCGCCCTATCAAAGTTATGTCCAAAGAATTATATATTTTTGTAATCAGCTCGACGTACCCTTTCATATGATACCCCTCACGGTGTCGAAAAAAAAAAAAAAAAATTTAACAAACCCATTCAATGCGGGTGGATCCACTGTGGATCCATGCCGTGCTAACGCGCCTGGCGGGTGAATCCACAGTGGATCCAAGCCCCTTCCTTTCAGCCCTGTGTAGCTCTATTCTCCGTGCCTAGAGTAGAACCATCTTGCAAGGCTCCGTCTGGCCCGCTGACGTTTGTATCCACAAGGGTTCTAATTATTTTATTATTTTATTTATTTATTTTTTTTTAAATTAACTTTTTAACTATTCAGTCACTAAGGTAGGTTCATGAATTAGATTACGCATTCAATGGGTTGTTTTTTTACCCTAATTTTTTTTTTTTTTTTTTTTTTTTTTTATGTCGCTATATTTTTAAAATATGTGGGTAGGTACAAAACACATACATGCCAAATTTCAAAGTAATCGGACGAAAGGTGTAGCTGTAAGAGCACGCGAGAGGACGGACGGAGAGACACACGCAGGAAAATATAAGGGTCCTTGGTTTTGCCGGACCCTAAAAATAAACATTCATTTTGGGGAGAGGCTTTCCGTTTTTCATTATTCTATGAAATCATTTCTCCAAAAGGAAAAGGACTTGAGCAGCCCCTACACGATCAAGTCGCTTGATCAAAACATCGTGTCAAGCAATGGTGTCAAGCGTTATTGATAGTCTAGGAGCCCGTTTGATGCTTGAGTCAAGCCTTGACGGAGATTGATAGAAAGTTTGAATGAGTCAAGCGGCTTGACGGAGCGCTTGATAGTCTAGAGCAATTTTGATCAAGCATTCTGTCAATCACCTGCTCGACACCCCAAATCCTGATTCGAAACCATGGTATCTACACAATACTGATATATTACAGTCCAGGAGGAGCTGTTCACTAGTCGAAAACTCCGCTACAAATGAGTGTTGATGAAAAGATTGATGGGATGCTTGATGCACCCCAAGGCTGCTTGAAGGTCGTGTCAATCAGCTTCAAGCGATGTTTTGATCAAGCGGCTTGATCGTGTAGGGGCTGCTTAAGAGACCATATTAGTGTGCAGATCGCTTAGACAAGAGCAAAGGTTCACTTGGATTTATAAATGTTTAGAATAAACAAAATTATATTACTTTAATATATTAAAAGTTAAAAGAAAATATCGGTCCGAGACAACTCAGACCAACTATCTCATATTATACGAGTTCATAATTGCTTAACCCAGATTTTGTCATCAATTAGTTTTCGGGTTTTCGAAGGTACATTTAATTATTATTGAAAATTGTATCATAATAATAACTTCTCCTCGGCGGGGAATCGAACCCTCCTTTTCTCTTTCCGTCTCTCTCTCCGTCTCTTTATTTTCTTTGGAACTAGATTTTTTCCCGGGAAAACACCATATATAGTTAGATTTGTGATTTGTAGTTAAACACACTATAATTTAGAATTGTTTAATGAAACCGTTGGAATCGTTTTCGAACAATTATTTTTTTCATTTTTATTCCGAGTTTTTGGGCGGTTGCACCCCCAAATTTAGAGCTAAAATTCATCTCGATTTTCTAGGAGTATGATATTTCTGAACATGTATGCCAAATTTCGTCAAAAACGGCCCAGTACTCTAGGCTCCAAGAAAGAAATCCAAGACAGAAATCCGTTTCAGAAGTCAGGGAACATTTTTGGTCTCTTGTCTATCTGTCTGTCGGTCTGTGTGTCCGCGAATTATGAAACGTGTGACGATAACTTAAGTAAATGTCGACAGAATTTGATACAATTTGGTAGACATGTTCATTTACCCAATGCCCAGGACAAGTTCGTTGGACAACGTTATCCGTCCAAGGGTTCACGAGCAACGCTCGCGTAAACGTGAACTTCAAATTTAAAATTGGAATTTTAGGTCGGGGAAAAAATCTAACTTCATCTTTTAAATGTGGCAAACATTTTTTTCAAATACACTTGTTTAGTAAAACCAATAGCGACACCGCTATGAAGTGTTAATGACCACCAAAGCTATTAATAGTTTTTACACAATAAACAATATAACAATAACGTAATATAACAATAATTTTAATGTTAATATAACAATAAAGTACGTGATAGGATGTGAGGAAGCTATGTGCCACACTAATTGGCAGTCTATTTTTTCTTTATATTAGAAAGTAAAATGTTAATTATTTTAAGTACTTTAAAGCTGTGATAAAAGGGCTTGTTTCTTAAGCTATTATTTTTGTTACTTTACTTTAATAACTGTGGATTATATGATGTCAATTATAATTAATATATCAGAACAGAAGTAAGTCTTTCATCTCTAAATACAAGAGTTAATTGTTGGTATTTATCCATGGAGATGCAGATTCCCCAAGGAATGTTTTTAATTAGATCGAGTGGACTTCCCCCATCTTGTATCCAGTTTAGGTTGTAAAATTCCCCATATGCTTCGTTGAGTTCTGCGACCTTGGTCTGCTTTAAGTTTTCCCCACAGAAGTAAATTGATCGCCTGATAATAGGATAGCTTTGTATAATATATAATCTCGTAATCCGTTTAATAATAATGTTTTATTTTTTTCAAATCCTTTAATTGAAAATTAAAATGCACAAAATAATATACACATTATTACGGTCCTTCACTCGCCTTTAGCTTAAAGAGGTTTAAACGTACATGTTAAAATTAATCGGGGGCTGTCTGCAGGCTGCTTGGCTGGGCAGGAACTGGACAACTTTTCTAACCAGAAGGAAGGGTCAAAAAAGGGTCCACTAATCCCTGAGCACGAACTGGACAACTTTCAGCACCAGGTAGAGAGTGGCATGCGATAGCGTGTAAAACCCCATTTATACGGTGATAGTTGTCGCGATAGTTGCTGTCATGATAGCAACTATCACCGTGTAGACGACGTGATAGATTCTCAATTTTCAACACGGCGCCTTGTTCACCATACTATTAGTTTCTATTGTTAAAGGGAGGGCCGGTCCTAGCTTCATAGCCGCCTGCGTGCGGGTGACGCTCGGCCGCCCCCCCCCCCCCCCTTACCATATGCAATATTTGTTTGTTTATTTATTTATATTATATACATTAGATTATTACTATCTATTATTATTGATCTATTATCTATTATTATTCATATTATCCGACGTCATTTATCAAAACGTCAAATTATCTGAACTGGCTTCATGGGAAAAAAATGAAAAGCCACCGCATAATTAATTATTAGAAAGAGCGTTTTTTGCTGTATAATTATATTTTTCACTATGTACTATAGATAAATAAACAAATATGCTTTTTGTTTAAATGTGGTTGATTATTTTACATATTTACTTTTTTACTTTCTCATGTACCTAGTATATAAAGTATTGTGATGACTTGAAAATGCGATTTTGATAAATGTACACGTTTTGAGGTCCCTTGAGTCCAAAACAGTGATTTTTAAAAAATGTCTGTCTGTCATCTGTAGTCTGTCAAAAATAACATTTTATTTAAACGTTATTATTGTCTATTTTTTTGGCCCTCTTAATACTATGTCTATATTTTGCCAAAATGTAGGCCTCCATGGGCTGTTGCTCCAAATGTAAAACTTTTGTATTTTCAGTTATAACAAAATCGGAGTAACAGTCGTTTCAGTGATAAAACCGTAGACAGTTTCGCTGACTACATTTTTTACTATCGATTCATAAGAAAAGTGTGATAGTTGTGCGATAGTTATCAAATGCGAAAGTTGTCCAGTTCGTGCTCGTCCCAAGGAAGGGGGCTGCTTCTAAAAAGTTGTCCAATTCGAGCTCGAGGATTAACCAGAGCAGGTAAAAGTTGTCCAATTCGTGCCGGCCCGGCTACTTTTGACTAACCATCCAAATATCATAACATTCAGATGAGTACATTTGAAGATATAAGTGTAAATAAATGTATGTTTGAGCAAATGTTGAAGAGAAACAAATAAGCGCAGAAGGTTGACCTATTATAATTATGACCTCCCATCCACTCATCCTCATTCCATTAAAATAAGACATGTAGTTTTTACGAAAGTCTGGGGTTTTTTTACAGGATGCATATATATATATTATATATCTACTGATAACTTTATAAATTAATTTTTACTACGTTTTTATTAGCTTGCTTTCTTGTTTGTTTGTTTGTTTGTCCAGTAAAAATCTTGCAATCGATTTTTAACTAACTTCCCGAGTAGCTAAACATTTGAAACTTTTAGAGTAGCTCAGAAAACCCGATGACAATGCATTATTTTAATACTTTTAGCCATCTTTCAGCATAATTAAATTAGTTTTCAGCAAATTTTGCTGTATGGAAAGTTAGTTCGGAAAAAATCCGCAAGTTATTTTATTTGTTTTGACATCTCCCATATTTACAATCTTCATTTTGACGGGTTTCAAAGTTGTGATTTTTTATTAAGAGATAAACATTGAATGACAGCGAAAAAGAAAAAGTAAACAAAGAAATAAATTAATTGACGTGTGACAACCAGGTTTGTTTACACTTGTGTCCTAGGTATCGGTTTAATTTTTCTGCATCTGTACCTCTTTACTTGTACACATTTTTAGGGTCCGTAGGCAAAACCAAGGACCCTTATATTTTCCTGCGTGTGTCTGTCCGTCCGTCCTGTCGCCTGCTCTCACGGCTAGGACATATACTATAGCTAGGAACATGAAATTCGGCACACAGGTGCATTTCGGCATTTGTAACAACTGTACACTTTTTGGAGTTTTCACACTTAATATTTCTAAGGTGGCGGCCAGATGGCGGGCGTTAAAAAAAAGTTTTAGTAAGGTTTTTAAGTGTAGAAAGAGATTATGCAACTATTAAAATTTTTCACCTAATTATTTTTAAGTTAATCGTAGAGAAATTGGCGATTGTCCCTCATGTACTTACGTGAAGCGAGCCTTACTTGTTTTAAAGGAGGTCTAAATTATAATGGAAATATAAAAATAAAATTACATTGATATTTAAAAAAATCAATAAATTTATTTGCATTTTTTACATTTTGTTAAATTTTTATTTTACATTATTTACATAATTTTAATTCTTGTAAGAAAAATATAAAATATTTATAAAATTTAAATACTCAGTTGATAATGAATTAATAAATAAAATAAATAAATTATTTAATAAGTAGTTGTAATAATAGTAATAATAATAATAACGTACTAATAATAAGAGAGTTATGTTAGAGTAATCATAGAGTTTTGATACAATCATAAAAACTAAAAGTAATTTATAAAATAATTTTTAAATAAAGGAATAAGAATGGTACAAATTATTTTTATTACAAACACTCGGATTACATTTGACAGAACAAATATTTATAATTTTTCAAACATAATATTAAATCAATAAAATAACATAAACTTAATTATTCCTCTTGTCTTTCAGAGGAGGTTAAAAATTAAAGGAAATTATAAAAACTAAATCACCTTGACTTTATATATTCTTAAATTTATTTTATACCACTATATGTACATTATTTTGTTTCTTGTATAATAAATAAGTAAGTGCATTATTAAAAAAAATATATATTATAATCTATTATTAAAATTTTAATTATTATTTGATAATTAAAAATCAAATAAATGAATAATTCGTTTTTAGTTAGTTATGCTTTAAATAATATAATACATTTTTACAAAGATAAAAACAAATGGCAGTTAAAAAGAAGAAATATATAATATTAATAATGATAATAATTATGAATTAGAATGGGACTAAGTATATCAAATGTATATTTCGGATAACTATTGATATTAAAATTTATTTTTCGTTTGCTAACATTTTAATAAAATAGTAATATATGTTTACTTTTATTTACAGTATAAATTTGCTTAATTTTTTTCAGATGTTCTTAATTAATTACTCAATTTAATTTAGCGTTATATGCTACAAGAAAATATATTTTTAAGTAATTATGCAGACAGTTTTTTTAAATTAATATAAATAGAGATGTTTAAATGTTTTAAAATATTACAGTTTTACTTTAGCGGATATCCAGTCGATGTATTCAGTCGTCCTTGTGTATACACCAGGGTAGCCAACCTCACCACATTTGTAGCCGAAGGAAACAACTCCGATGTGGTAGAAATTATTTCCTTTAATAGGAACCATGAGTGGCCCACCTGAATCTCCCTGTTAAATAATTAATGATTTAGCAAATTCATTAGTCATTTCAAGTTCATGAGGTACTAAAAAATCAAAAACCGAGATTTCAATGGCATTTTCAGCTTTGGATGTCTTCAAGACGATTTGAGTGGTTTTTAGCTGAATGTCTGTCTGTCCGTCTGCTTGTCTGTCTGTATGTGACAATAACTACCACAGTTTATAAGCTACAGAGTTGAAATTTCGTACAGAAATCAGTGCTTACATTTAGTTGAGCCACTCGGCAATTAGCCCTATTTTGCTGTCAGTAAAATTTTTTTAAAAATCGAAATTTGTTTTAATTGCGCTGAAATTTGCACCAATACCTCTTTATAAGGCACACATTTCCACGGTATTTCGTTTTGATATCTGCTGCCATTTTTAAAATATCTACTTTTAAACTTTGAAACTTTAATGCAAGAATAATTTAAAAAAAAACTATTTTGTAAATTGAGATGAAATTTACACTAATTATACCTTATTGCAAGATGAATAACTCCTGAACATTTCAAATTAGTATCGACCGCCATTTTGGAATTATTTGGTAAGCAAAAGTTCCAAGACGGGGCGTAATATCGGACGTGGGGTACGTCCGATATTTTATTTATTTGATTTTTATATCTATAAAACTTAATAATTAATAGTTTAAAAAATAACTTTTATTATAATTTTCGGGTTTTAATAGTTACCTGGCAAGCATCCTTATTACCGGTCAAAACTCCAGCACATATCTGGCTTCTAGTTATCTGAGCATTGTGACGCTTAAAAATGCTGTCGCAAAGCGTGTTGTTCACAACTGGAAATTGAACGTACTGAAGATGAGTTGCACTAGGTCCTCCTAAAATAATCATATAAAAATACATAATTTAAAAAAAAAAATAAATAAACAGGTCAAGTGTGTGCTAGTCAGCACATAGCGAGGGTCCGTAGGCCACACTATATAGTGTTTAACTGTAAAGTGTATAAACAGTGTTTTTTTAAAATGCTAAAAAGCTTACTTTGAACCATTCTAAGGGTCTGATATTCTCAAAACACACTCTGATAAAGTATTTTTTTTGCCACTGAACCGGACTACAACCATATAAATACATCGAAAAGACCATAATTATAAAAAAAACGTATTTTGTCAATAAAAAATAAAATAATATTTTTTTCGAAATTTCCAAAAAGTGGTATCTTTACTTTTGGTCGAAGAATGTTCAGGAATTTTTTCAGATTTTTTGCACATCACAGAAGCGAGATAGAGGGGGGGGGGGGGACACGTTTCAAACCCGCTTCAAACTCGCCTACGCTCGCCCTATCAAAGTTATAACCAAAGAATTATATATTTTTGTAATCAGCTCGACGTACCCTTTTATATGATACTCCTCACGGTGTCGAAAAAAAATAAAAAAATTTTAACCCTTAAGTTTTTTTACCCTAATTTTTATGAAAAATATTTTTTTTAAGTCGCTATATTTTTAAAATATGTGGGCAGGTACAAGACACATACATGCCAAATTCCAAAGTGATCGGACGAAAGGTGTAGCCGTGAGAGCACGCGAGATAAGGGTCCTTGGTTTTGGCTACGGACCCTAAAAAAGAAAAAAAAAGGAAACAGCACTTCATTAAGGCGCGTCCACACTATGCCAAGCGGCAAGGAATGGCAAGGCCAAATGGCATTGCCAAGTGTAATGTGGACGTCTCCCTTGGCATTTGCTATTTGCCAAGCTTGGCACAAAACGTGCCACTTGACATGCCAAGCCGAACCCGACGATTGTCGGTCCGGATCAAAGAAAGCCAGATGGCAAGAAGTCGTAAGTCGGCCAGACGGCTTTGCCGCTTGGCCTTGCCAACTGGCATAGTGTGGACGTGCCTTTAGATTGGTTCTTCCCGTATATAAAAAAGTGGGGAGTAACAATCTAAAGAAGGTGAGCGAAATGTTCTTCTTTAGACTGTTACTCCCTTTATAAAAATAGAAGTGTGATATTCCTTTGTCCCAAAGTACATTGGACTAAACTTACCTTTGTCTTAATAGTTATTTAGAGAAAGGAATTTAAAAATAATTATATCTATTTATATTCTAAAAATATAGGGGTGTAAGAAGCTAAAGAAGTACCATAAGATTGCCATCTAGAGTATATAGTTTATTAACTGAACTGTCTGACTGTCTTCATTAAAAATAAAATGGCACATTTTGTAAACTGTTACTCCCCTTATATTATAAAAAACTGAGGAGAGTAAAAATCTGAAGAAGGTTTACTGAATGTTTTATTGAACTATTATAAAAACAGAAGTGTGATATTCCTTTGTCCCTAAGTACATTGGACTAAACATCCCTTTGTCTTAATAGTTATTTAGTCAGTCATTTATATTCTAAAAACAAACAGGGGAGTAACAATCTAAAGAAGTACTAGATATATTATAAATCTTAAAATGAGTTTGTGATTAAGTGGCGCGGCATTACTTCCATGATATTGGGATGTAGATGACGATCATGTAATTGAAAACTATAACAAATGTTCAGAAACTAAGTTCTTTAACATGTAAAAACTAAAAGTGCCATCATTAAAATAAAATTGCCTTCTATAGTGTATTGCATTATATTCTACTATTTAATGTTATAAAATGAACTCACTGTATTTAAGTTGACCCCAACCAGCTGTAAAAGGCGTTTTTCCTTCGAATGTTTCCGATCGGATAGCAGGTGTTTTTGGTAAACAGATCGGTTGAATTAAATCTGAAAAAAATAAGCATATTTGTATTTAAATTTCAATTCAATGTATAAATTTCATAAATTAACCTAAAATGTTTAGAGTCAGTTTTGAGATAACTCAATGTCACTGTAGTTTGTCGGCAGTATAAATATAGTTTTGTTTTTTTCTTTTGATTTTTTTCTAAATGTAGCATTTCTTGGTTCCATAAACATCATGTATAGATTTGAACAAAAAGTGAGCAAAAATAAGAAAACAAAAAAATGTTATACTTACTGGTTAAAGTGACAGGTCTATCGAGTTTAATGATAGCAATGTCGTTGGATGAAGTTGCTTTACTATATCTTTCATGAGGGATTGCTCTTTGAACCAATCTTTCGACTGGAGTCGCACCATCCTTAACGCTGTCGTTTATATCTAAATCTCCAAGCCTAACTGATTGTCTGAAACATAGAAACAATTTTATTCTACAACCATATTTTTGAAGTGAAATTTCTTTAAGTGGTAAAGTAAATTGGCTTGGATGGAACGAAATTGTATATAACGAAGTTTGAGATTCGAGACTCGTCTAAGTCTAAGATTGTTTCTTAGGTAAATCGACTGCCGGCATAAGTTGCCAGTTGATTTACCTCTAAAAAAATCTTTCCTTTGGACGAGTCTCGAACCACCGACCTCTGATCTAGTAGGCATAAGTGCTAACTATTGCACCACGGAAGTAGATGATTTTTCAAAAACACAGCATTGGTATATAAGCGTAATATTATTTTATACATTATAATAATATAATATAAATACATTTTTATTCTTCATTATTCGATAGTAGTAGAAGTAGTCTAGTACTTCCTACTAGAAAAGGTAGATCGAACCACATGTCCGAACCTTGCAATTAGGCCATCTTTTAGGCCCTTTTTACGACCCATGGTGGAGAGTTCCAGCTACTTCACACATCATACATTTGTACATTGTACCGCCGAAGCGAGTATGGTGTGGTCATTAGTAAGCTATGTAAGCGTGCGTCAAAGCGGGGGGAAGAGTCCCCATAGATATTGTCCCTCGTCCTGCTCCGCCCTCGAACAATAGATACAAATCACATCATCATGACACGGATCGGACCCACATCAATCGGACCAGATCAAAGAGTTGGGGAAGAGTGCTCCAAATGTGAAATGAGTGTCCCTCACCCTGCACCGTCCGTGATTCATTGATGCAATGCAGAGTATCATGGCACGGGATCGAACCCACGACCACGAGTTGCCTAGACTTATTGATAGTTGAGCGAGCGCCTTAAGACCCTTGGCCACGCTGGCTCCCCCATTCATTATTCGCTAAAATGCTATGAAAATATTTAATCCTAAAATAATGAAAACGTCAAATAACGCAAAGAGAACAATGCATAAAATCAACTGTTTCATTGAAACTCTGAATTTTATTCATTTTTTCAAGAGTTCATAAAATAATACATATAAATGGTTAGTTTACCGATGTTAAATGCTCATTAACATTATTTCATGCAATATAAAATAAGGTATAACAAGTTTTACTAAAAATTAACATAACCTATACTTACAAAACAAAATTTGGCGTGGCCAAACAGTGAGCTGCCGTGAGAACGTGACTTGGCGTGATTAGAGCTCCCCCACACAACCACGATATCTTGCCCGTATCACCACGTTTCTTTCTGAACCCAAGAGATGCCATCCATGGCCACTGACCTAAAACAAATATATACCAGATGGTTTAGTAAAATTTGTTTCATATAAATTGAAACATTTTAGACAGAAAATTATTTTTGTACGTCTCACCTGAGAAGGTGGTCAAGAATAATCCAATCTGTATAGCTAATTAATTATAAAATAAAGTTATATTCAATTTTTTCATCGCAAGAAATTTTCTATAAACAAAAATGTCGCCAGAAATTTTCCATGATTTGTTTTAGAAAACTAAATCCACTTACTAATACTTCTTATAACTAAAGGAAAACTTACCCAATGAAGCTGGACTTCCTCCTTCAATGCGTTCAAAGTCGATATTGTCAGACACCCCACAATTAGGTGCTGAAGGTAAAACATCGTCTACTCTACTATTTTCCTCGATATTTGTTACAGGGCAACATACCTTAGGCTGGTCATTATCAAATCCACACGTAAGACTAGAAAAATCATTTAAAATTATGTTATTTATGCTTATAAATTAAGATTTAAATATATTTTAAATATTTTCAAAATTATTTTTTAATAATTTATTACAAGATGGACAATGCCCATTCCAAAATTAATAGTAAAGCCTATAAAGATTACTTTGAATAAAAAGAAAATGATATAAATTAATTTAAAATAATATATAAAGAAGTTAGTGATGCTGTCATATAAAATACAGTGAGAAAGTTTAGTAGTCATCAGAGCATGGTTTAGAGTCAGCCTCGAACTTTCTTGCATTATTTTGATTTTTTTACCTTTTTTCTTGCTCTGATGCTATTAAATTAAGTGAAACGTTAGCATAAACTTTCTCATTGGGTTTTATTTGACAGAATCTCGCTAATATATCCTCTATTTTACTACGTTTTTATTAGCTTGCTTTCTTGTGTGTTTGTTTGTTTGTCCAGTACAAATCTTGTAATCGATTTTTTACTAACTTCCCGAGTAGCTAGACATTTGAAAATTTTAGAATAGCTCATAACACGATGACAATGAATTATTTTAATACTTTTAGCAATCTTTCAGCAGAATTTAATTAGTTTTCAGCAAATTTTGCTGTATAGAAAGTTAGTTCGGAAAGAATCCGCAAGTTATTTTATTTGTTTTGACATATCCCATATTTATTATCCTTATTTTGACGGGTTTCAAATTTATTATTTATGACAGAAAATTTAAAAACGTAGTATATAAAAAGTTATTTTTATCTTATAATTATATTATATTAGAACTTTCACGAACCACCTCAATTAAATATATAATAAATAAATATAATAATTAAATAAAATGTATTCACCTTTTAAGCTGGGATTGAAAGATTCTGTTTCTTTTTGCTTTTTGTAACAAATCGATTACAGGAGGACATTCTCTTATGTTCATGCATGTTCCTGTCCTACATGCATTGCTTCCTAAAAAAAATTGAAGATAATTTACTTAGTTAACATTTTTAATCCATATAACAGTTGTTAAAGTAAATACTAATACAACTCAACAGAAACAAACCAGTGGAGAGCGGCCATGTCTTGCCAATTATAGTAGACAATTTGATTTTCATGACCCTGATTACAAAATTATTTAGCAATCCGAAAACCAAGTTGATATTAGTTTGCCACTTGATAAATGACCACTTTGAGTTAGAGTAATACAATAGAACCTCGACAAGAAGTGTCTCAAGGGGATTAAGGAAACAGTCTTGTTATCAAGGTGCTCTTTTTGTTGAGGGTCGTGTTATCAAGGTGCTCTTTTTGTTGAGGGTCGTGTTATCAAGGTGCTCTTTTTGTTGAGGGTCGTGTTATCAAGGTTATTTTGGCTATCAGTCGTGTTATCAAGGTTATTTTGGCTATCAGTCGAGTTATCGAGGTTAATGGACGGGGTTTTCAAGTCTAGACTTGTTCAAGGTCGACCTATTCCTGTATAGAGAGGCGTTATAGAGGTTGACTTCTCAAAACGACTTGTTATAGAGGTCCTGAGTTCCGTTGTTAATTGGAAAAAAATCCGTGTTATAGAGGTTGTTTGGATAATAAAAGTCGTGTTATAGAGGTTAATTAACCATTATTTAGCTTAGTCAATAAAGGCTGTACCCGCAACTAATTAGGGGAAATCTGGATTTTTTCCTAATGATAGACCATGATAAGAGGTACATTTTCTCAAAAGTCCCCACTTCTCCCCCTTGTGCTTCCCCCCTCCAATTTTTCATTTTTTCGAACCAAGATGTGCGCATGTGCATGATAAAATAATAGGCACAGAAGGTTGAAATTCATATAGGATCAACAATAGGCTAAGCATGGCCTACCATCCAAATTTCATTAAAATCAGAATTGTTGTTTTTAACAATATCTTGATTCGCAATAATAAAAAATTGGATTTTTAATCAATAATATCTCGAAAACGTTATGTCTCACTTCAAACATGCATAGGACCTTTTTTGTGCAGAATTATGTGAGAAATATTTTTGTTAATAATACTTCTCTTCAAAAAATAAACAGTTTTGCGTAAAAAGTAAAAATAAGTAAATTTTGAACTTTAAGATGGGGTAGGGGGGGAAGCACAAGGGGGAGAAGTGGAGACTTTTGAGAGAATGTACCTCTTATCATGGTCTATCATCAGGAAAAAATCCAGATTTCCCCTAATTAGTTGCAGGTAAAAACCTTTATTAACTGGGCTACATGTGTTATGGCAATCTCAAGAAGATTTGAAAATATCACTTGTAATTGAGGTTGTCGTGTTATTGAGGGTCGTGTAAGGCGAACTTGATTTTCGGTCCACTAACCAATTTTATTTTTAGGATCAGGAAAGTCACATGGTCCACGAAAAAATGTTCAGACGAACTTAGCCGAACATATTCTTAAGGCATGAATGAATTTCTAATTGATTGTACAAGGTACAGGTACCAATTGGGTACTTTATAATTATAAGCTATAATTCTCGGTCTAGTTCTATTGTCGTAAATATCGACTCCTAGACTTGTGGAAAATTGAAAGCTTAATTCGGGACTAGGTATCGTTATTGATAGAGGAAATTATTCTTCAGTGTAGCTTAGTAGGCAAGAGGACTATACTGGAAATATAGAGGTCTCGTGGTTCGAGTCCCGGCACAGGAGTCTATTTTTCTCTGTCTATCTCCCATTGTTAATTATAATTATAATTTGATTTAAATTAAGAGATTAACTCGTACACAAATTTCGAGCTTGATGTTAGTCGGACACTTTTTTCCACGCTATTTCCACTGATTTATTTTATTCTATTATTTCTTTTAGCTCTAATCCTAATTTATCTTCATAATTTATATATTTTTTGAAATTATATGTAAATGATTTCTTTGCTAAATTATAATTTATCATTTACTATTGCTATTGTAAATTTACAAAAAAAAAAAAAAAAAAAAAAAAAAAAAAAAAATTATACAAACCTTGCCATTGATTCCTTTGTGCTAATGTTACACTTGCCAAGCATGATACGAATAGTACACTCCAAAGCATTATTGCTCTATAACAAATAAAAAAAGTTTACATTTAATAACTAAATAGTAGTTAAAATGTTTTATTCCAAAGTAAAGAGAAAACTTAATTAACAATAACCTAATAAAAAGCCTAGGGCTATTTCAAAATGTTTTATTCTAAAACAAATAATAAATTTAATTAACAATATCGTAATAAAAAAAACCTAGGGCTATTCTTTATAAAATGTTTTATTCCAAAGTAATGACAAAATTTAACTAACAATAACCTAATAAAAAAGCATAGGACTATTTTTCTTTTTATATAACTTGGGATTAAAATTAGTGAGGTACAGTTTAATAAAAAACTACACATGGATTAACGAACGAGTTTCGTGTAATTTATGCCCATCGTCAGGGGTTTACTATAGGTAATAGACATATATATTAAACTTAGAGTATAAACATGTTCAAGTTAAAAAAAAAGGCTGGTCAAGAATAAACATGTAGTACCACACATAACAGTAAAAGACCAGGTAAGGGTAGATGCTACATTTTGGATGACAACTAGACTTAAAACCAAATATCACACAAAAACAAATTAAACATATTACACAGAAATAATAAATAATTCGAAAAACGTACAATTTAACATTGAGAATAATAAAATTATATAAGTTGACCAAAAGGTAAAAAATTCCTTTAATAAAATTGCAAAAAGGTTGTAAAATGAGTCTAGAGGGTAGTAAAACGAAAAAAATTATAGTGCATTAAAAATTAGTTATTATATTCTAGTAACAGGGCTTAAGTTATTGGTGTCAGTTATAATATTAACAGTGTTATTGGTTTTGGATATATCATACATTTTCAGAACATTTATTCGATGGAAATTAGGTTCTTGAGCTAAGATGTTAACATATCTAATTTATAAACACCTGTAAATTTGTGCGGCACATAGCTTTCATGTGTCCTATCACAGATGAATGGTCGCATAGATTGCTTTCCAACTATAAGTTTTTTCTGTTATAATTCAAAATATCATCCGAACATGTTTCAATTTCTAGCGATGTCATATTTATTTTTAATAAATATTCAATGAGCGAAATAGGTCGAAATTAATATGGAACGATCAGAATTCTTCAGTTTAACTAAGTAAACAAATCGGTCCGAGACAACTCAGACAAACTTTCTCATATACGACTCCATAATTATTTGGCCCAGTGTTTTCCATTTATTAGTTTTCGTATGTACATTTAATTATTATTGAACATTTCATCAAAATTTATCATAAAAATAACATTTCCTGGGCGGGAAATCGAACCCGGGCTCTCTCCGTCGACGTTTTAAGCTTTTTTCTCAGGAACTAAATTTTTCCCGGGAAAACGGCTTATATCGTTAGATTCGTATTTAAATGGGCTACATTATAGAATTATTTAATCAAAATCTTCGGACCCGTTTTCGAGAAATATTTTTTTCCAAGTTTAATCTGTGTTTTTGGGGGGTAGCGCCCCCAAATTTGGAGCTAAAATTCGTTTCTCGATTTCGCCTCGAGGTATGATTTTTCTGAACATGTATGCCAAATTTCGTCAAAATCTACCCAGTAGTTTAGGCTCCAGGTTTCTGCACAGACAGACAGACGACAGACGACAGACAGACAATTAAAAAAAAACACTTTTTGGACTCAGGGGACCTCAAAACGTGTAAATCCATCAAAATCTCAAAAACGAATTTTCGCGCCATCACAATACTTTCTCTTTATATGAGAAAGTAAAAAATAAAAACAATATAAAGTGTGTGCGTGAGCTATTAAATTTACACTTACCTTTAATTTATTACTGAGTCGTCGTCTAAAAAGAGTGCTTTGAGAATTTCTTTAAAGATGTAAGAATGTAAATATACTAACACTAATAAGTATTATTGATATATGTTACACAGCGAACACGAATAATCTCTCCAACAGATACTTTAAATAAATGATGCTTCAGAAACGAAGTATAGAAGTGGACTGCTTCTATCAAGCCGTGACATTGAAATAAATAGGCCTGAACCACGTGACTTCGCGGGCAACCCCTTCCCCTGATACTTGGGTCCTGTCCAGTAAAAAGGAACGAGGAAATTTTAAACCTATATTATAAATATTTTAATAAATGTGCGCAACATTCCTCATTGCATTATTCATCAAAGAATGATTGTATCTAAGCAGTGAGGAAGATGGACCAAAAAAACCCTGAAACTTGTTTGGGTCAAGAAAAATGGATGGGATATCCCCCTACTTTGCACAACTACAACGTATGTACAACCGTATGTATTATATATATTACTCATATGAGATAGTTACTAAATAAATTATTGAATAACACTTTAAGATCTTTGCATTCTAAACTCATTATAAAACATGGCAATTGCCAAACCTCTCTCAACTAAAGGCAAGGAATTAGGAACGACAGTAATGCATATATTGTTTATGTGATTTATCATTTTACTACGTTTTTATTAGCTTGTTTTCTTGTTTGTTTGTTTTAATTAATTGACGTGTGACAACCAGGTTTGTTTACACTTGTGTCCTAGGTATCGGTTTAATTTTTCTGCATCTGTACTTCTTTACTTGTACACATTTTTCTTTTTCTCCTCTTACTGTCCCTACACAGGGGCATATCAATGCCCCCGGTGGCAGATGGTTTAGATTCGGCGTTGGCGAGATCCGTTGTACAAAGATTTGTCCTTTTATAGGTTTAAAATCAGCTCTCTAGATGGTTGTTATTTATGTGAAGTAAATAAATACGGAAATATTTTTCTTTTCACTAACATTATATTATAACAATGACAATTATATTATCAACATTACATATGATTCAACAGAAAATTTAAAACCGTAGTATATATATAGTACATTACGCGTCGAGTGCGGAAAGTAGCATTTTGCATGCGAGTGTGGAGTTTGCACCCGAGCGATAGCGAGGGGGGTAAAACCACACGAGCAATGCAAAATGCCGTTTTCGCACGAGTTGCATACCGTACTTTATCTACGATTGTTAGATTTAAATAATAAATACAGAAACAAATAACCTTGCTGTATGTAAGTTCGTATCTCTCTCTTGATAAAGATGACATTAATTAATTAGTTGTATTTTTTGCCGAATTAATTATTTCTGGAGGATTATTATTCCCACATTTTCGTCAAAGTCACTTGATTCACTCATTGTTTTTCATTAAAAACTCGATATAAACAGTTACTTTAATAAAAGAACACATAATTTGTTTTGGTAAATGTAAACAAACTCGCTAATCATGCGTAAAGCTGAAGAATTCCTCTTCTTTACCGCACTAGCGTGGTAAAGAAGAGGAATTATTCAGAACTATGAGACGCGCATGCGCAATGAATACAAGTACGTAAATAATCACTTTCTACGCATCTAAACAAAGATATAATGTTTATATTTCGTATCAATCGTAGATAAATGTTATTTATATCTTGTAATTTTACCTTTTCAAATAATAATTATTAAATTATTAAATTTTAGAGAAAACAATAATTTATTAAAATCTTCCTGTCTTTCAGGGTTAATAGTTACTCTCAAAATTTTATTGATTAGAAGGTGATATTCATCCCTAATTTTGGGACATCTTCAAACCTTATTAGAATTCTTTGTTTTTATAAAATCATTAAAAAGTTTAATCTTTAAATGGTCTTGATATAAAATTAAGAGTCATGATCCCTTGTCACTGACTAGGTGTCAACTAGGCATCATGACTCTTAATTTTATATCAAGCCGATTTAAAGATTAAACTTTTTAATGATTTTATAACAACTAAGACCTCTAATAAGGTTTGAGGATGTCCCAAAATTTGGGATGACATATCACCTTCTAATCAATTAAAAATTAGTAATTATTTACCCTGTAAGACAGGAAGAATTTAATAAATTACATATAAATAAGGGTTTATAAAGAGACTTTCATATAAAGGGACTTCATAAAAGAGTCGTCTAGGTGCTGCATCACGACAACACGTCTTGCCACACAGCCTTCTCAATACATGCATTTTTGGCAAACATTCCATTGGCTCCTCATATATTTGTATTTTATATATAAAATGAAGACACCAATATAATCAGGCGATCAATTTACTTCTGTGGGGAAATTTTAAAGAATGTCAAGGTCGACGAACTCACAGAAGCATAAGGGGGAATTTGACTACTTAAACTAGATAATTGGACACTGGCCAGGAAAATTAGTCGGCAAAATGAATAAATTTCTTTTTAACAAAATAGGGTTGTACTTGTAGTTTTACGCGAAGCGTTACATTAAGGGGGGCAGGGCCCCTTAATGTATTTATATTTATCGCCCTCCACTTGTAAACATTCCTATCCTGAGTGGCCGGTAAAGTTCCATTTTACAGCCCTGGGGCCTGTAAAAATGCATGCTTTATCTTTACAGGGCCGCTAGTAGTTCGAGAAGCGGCCGCTTCCTGGCCGCGGCATGGCGTGAAAGAAGCGCTAGTAGTTCTCAGCGTCAGCTGTTCAAATAGTAACAATCAATATTTTTATAACTGCGGTTTGTTTTGGTACTGATGTAACCTTAATATGCATTTATTGTATTGAAGATTACGGCCAAATAGTTTGCATGTTTAGTAATTAGTTTAAATGTGGTGGGCGATAAAATAGTGTACGCACCACGAGCAGTAAGCGACATGACAGGCCTCGGGCGTTAAACGCACTCGTGCTACGACCTCAAAAAAGCAAGAACGAGCAAGTAAAAGAGAAGAGATCAAATGCATGCTCATTTGCTTTTTCGATAGTCAGGAAGTCGTTCACAAAGAGTTTACGCCTCAGGGCCAAACAGTAAACCAAGAGTTTTACAGAGAAGTTCTTGATAGACTTCAAAAAAGGGTCGTGAGCGTAAAGACAAACATCGCGAACAACTAGGTGCTGCATCGCGACAACGAGCCTCGCCACACAGCCTTCTCAAAAAAGAAATTTTTGGCAAACACTTCTGTGGCTTCTCAACCTCTTTATTTACCTGACTTGAGTCCTTGTGTATTTTTTCTGTTCTATTCCCAAAGATGAAAAACCACCTCAAGGGACGTCATTTTAGGACATGGGAATACGTTGAAAATGCTGTAACCAACGAACTAAAGGCTATCCCAGTATCTGAGTTCTATCTCTGCTATGAAGAGTGGAGGAACCGTCTTCACCGCTGTTTGGCTTCCCAAGGAACCTACTTGTAAGGAGATAATGTCAATTTGTAATTCTACTTTAATAAAAAGAAACTCAGTCTAATTTCTTTTAATTCCACATCTCGTATATATTTAAGTTAAATTTTATTTAACTTATATTTTATTTTGTTTTTGCTTGATTATTACCTTTTGATACCCAAACTATATATTGAGTTTATAATTAACAATTAACAACTAATATACTAACATTAGTAATGTGTAAATATTATTTTGTTCTATTTAACTTACAATGAAACAATTTTAAATAATAAATATTATTATTATTAAACGTATTAAAAGATGAACTATTAAACAAAGCTATCCTATTATCAGGCGTTCAATTTACTTCTGTGGGGAAAACTTAGAGAATACCAAGGTCACCGAACTCAGAGAAGCATTGGGGGAAGTTTACTTCTTAAACTGGATACAAACTGGGGGAAATCCACTTGTTCTAATTAAAACATTCTTTGGTGAACCTGCAAGCTCATCAACAAATACCAACAATTAACTTTTGTATTAAGAGATGAAAGGCATTCTTCTGCTCTATCAAATTAATCATTGCAGAAAATAACCCTCAGTTACTGCAGTAAAGTAACTAAGATAATAGCTTTGAGAACTTGTCATTTTATCACAGCTTTAAGTAAATGAGAAAATTAACATATTTTTTTCTGCTTGGTTATAACTTTTGTGACGGATGGAATTATGATCAATTTTCTATTCATAATTAATTGATATACATATTGTGAAAAATTGTTCAGGTTGGCCATTTATGATTTTGCTTGGTGGTTCATTATAATTTTGATTTAGTAGGTTTGGAGAAATCCCAATTACCTACTTGTTCCTTTTTTACTTTCTCGTATATAAAGAAAGTAATGTGATAGCACAAAAATTTGAATTTGAGATTTTGATGGATTTACACGTTTTGAGATCCACTGAGTCCAAAAAAGTAATTTTTAAAAAATGACTTGTCTGTCGTCTGTTTCAGACGACAGTGTGGAGCCTAAACTACTGGGCCGATATTTTGACGAAATTTGGCATATATGTTTAGAAAAATTATACCCCGGAGAAAAATTGAGAAATGAATCTTAGCCCCACTAAAAACTTTGAGAAAAGGTGGAATAAAATTATTTCTCGAAAACGGTTCCGACGATTTTGATTAAAAAAATTCTAAAATGTAGTCCATTTAAATGCGAATTTAACGATATAAGCTATTTTCCCAGGAAAAAATCTAGTTTTCGAGATATTGATGAAAGTAAATCTAATTTTTTTTTTAAACTCGAAAACAAAAAGTAGACAACCGGGTGTTGAATACTTTTAAAATAATATAGGTAGGTTTACCATTGAAGCGAGCTTATTGCAATAAATATTTAATATTAAGCAAATTAATAGTTAATCATGATGAGTTTATAGTTTTTAAAGGTATGATTGGAGTAGGCGGTAGTGCCGAACTCTCACTTCACCATTGGAATTCTCACTAGCTAGCAGATCGACACGCTTATCCGTCTGTATATATAAAATAAAATTCTGTATATTCATCTTTTCAGGGGTCTGGGACCGAGATTAATTTGAGAAAGTTAGTCTGAGTTGTTTCGGACTTTTTTAAGCTTTTTTTATCATTTTATTACCTCCAATTTTTTATAACTATATATATATATATATATATATATATATATATATATATATATATATATATATATATATATATATAAATATATATATATATATATATATATATATATTGTCTGTGGAGGTACTTTATGCTGGTTCTGACCCCGGCAGAGGCTCTCGGAACGGCGAGGTGGCCGGCAGCTTTGGCCTTGGAGCCGAATCTCCAATTTAGCATTTTAAGTTAAAACTGTTACATAGAAAGGCGTAGAAGTAGGACTCCTCATTTAATTTTCATCTTATAATATAAATTTTAGATTTAGAACCTGTCCAGAACCCTTCGAGTGAAGGGTGGTTGATCCAGGGTCTTATTCACCGGACCATCATTTCTAACCATCATATCAATAGACAAAGAAAATCTACAATACAGAAAATGTACAATTTCAGAAAATCTACAATTTCAGAAAATCTACAATTTCAGAAAATCTACAATACAGTTTGTCACTTAATAGGCTAGTTACCTAATCAAATAATACTCGAAATCAAAGTGACATACTAACATCAACTTTATTTTTGGTTTACTAACTAATTTTGTTCTCAGGATCATGAAAAACAGATTGTCCATCAAAAAGTGCGGGACATGGCCGCTCTCCACCGGTTTTTTTTTTTTTTTTTTTTTTTTCAAATGCCTATTGCCAAGCTATGTCCCGCAAACGAACTTAGGCGACCACATATTCTTAAATGGCACCAAAAGATTTACTTATACACAAAATTCTAGCTTGATGTTAGTCACACTATTTTCTGCACTATATTTGTATCTTTAAAAGTGTTTATCCGATTTTAAAGAAATATAAATTTATACTGTAAGTCGAAAGTGGCCCCGGTAAAGCCCCATATAAATTATAAAACTCTGCTGAACTAACTTAATACAGTATGAAATAAAAATAAAATCTAAAGATTTTAACAAACGACAGACGACAGGCACAAACAAATAAACAAAAGTGAATTTAATATAAAGAATTTAATAAACAACAAAACTATTAAAAATAAACAACACTAACTTAACAAATAATAATTTACATTACAGGTACTTTTAATTATTTTTTATAATTTTTATTTACATATTATTTACAAAATTATATTTCTTGTACTTGTATGATTTATAATAAATGTAATATTCTTATGAATTAATTATAATTAAGCCAAATATATTATTAATATCAAGAAAATTATTGCATATTTTAATAAAAAAAAAAATATTAGGTAATGTTTAAAATAACAATACCTACTTCTAAAAAGAACTATATCGAAGA
The DNA here is from genome assembly GCA_951217055.1 of Gerris lacustris. Taxonomy (NCBI): domain Eukaryota; kingdom Metazoa; phylum Arthropoda; class Insecta; order Hemiptera; family Gerridae; genus Gerris; species Gerris lacustris. The sequence continues at coordinate 11,791,662 of OX578280.1, read as the reverse complement.
AAAAGAACTAAAAAATAATCAATAATAATTATAACACTCAGTAAAATTGGTATACGATTGCGGTATTTGCAGATATTATTTACAGATACTAATGTAGTATCGTCATTTTATTCCGATTTTTTTATTAATTTACAGTTTTTCAATACTAAATGGTTATTAAAATATTTTTTAAACAATTATGCAAATTTTTTTTTTTTTCTTTTTAAATAGATATTTTAAAATGAATTAATTTTTGATATTAGCTGCTATCCAGTCAATGTATTCGGTCGTCCTTGTGTAAACGCCAGGGTGGCCAACCTTACCACATTTGTAGCCGAAGGAAACAACTCCGATTTGATAGAAGTTATTTCCTTTAATAGGAATCATAAGTGGACCACCTGAATCTCCCTGTTAAAACAAAAACAATGATGTAATAAGTTCATCACATGAAAGTATAAGTTCATGTAGTATTTTATTATACAGTCGGACCTCCTAATAACGATTCATGTAGTATTTTATTATACAGTCGGACCTCCTAATAACGATTCATGTAGTATTTTATTATACAGTCGGACCTCCTAATAACGATTCATGTAGTATTTTATTACAGTCGGACCTCCTAATAACGATTCATGTAGTATTTTATTACAGTCGGACCTCCTAATAACGATTCATGTAGTATTTTATTATACATTCGGACCTCCTAATAACGATTCATGTAGTATTTTATTACAGTCGGACCTCCTAATAACGATTCATGTAGTATTTTATTACAGTCGGACCTCCTAATAACGATTCATGTAGTATTTTATTATACAGTCGGACCTCCTAATAACGATTCATGTAGTATTTTATTATACATTCGGACCTCCTAATAACGATTCATGTAGTATTTTATTACAGTCGGACCTCCTAATAACGATTCATGTAGTATTTTATTACAGTCGGACCTCCTAATAACGATTCATGTAGTATTTTATTATACAGTCGGACCTCCTAATAACGATTCATGTAGTATTTTATTATACAGTCGGACCTCCTAATAACGATTCATGTAGTATTTTATTATACATTCGGACCTCCTAATAACGATTCATGTAGTATTTTATTACAGTCGGACCTCCTAATAACGATTCATGTAGTATTTTATTACAGTCGGACCTCCTAATAACGATTCATGTAGTATTTTATTATACAGTCGGACCTCCTAATAATGATTCATATACTATACAGGGTGACTGGCGATATATGTGAAAAAAATGAAGTAGGTTGTTCTACGCCTCAAGGGCTACAAAAAACACTTTATAAGCCATGGGTCAAATCTTAACCGTTCTCCCATAAAATCAAATTTCAAGATTTTTTAAGATTACATACCTTTGCTCATAAAAATGCTTACTGCACCAAAAGTATAAAAGCTAGAGAAAAATGTTTGGAATAAAATGTTGTCACCGTTGTAAAGCTGACAAAATTTCCTATAAGAATAATGTAATTTTAATTTTCATGTCTTAAAATTACATCACAAAAATTTTATACAAATTTATTTTTAAGAAACAAATTTTAAAACTATTTTTTTGTGGTCCCATTTCTCGGTTAAGAACCTACCTCAAACTTTTCGGGCTTCAGGAAAAACTTCCTTATTGACTAACGTTTCGATCAATATTAATATTATTACCCATTCAGAGGCGGAATTTTTAGTAAACTTCGTTGTAAGTGAAAAAGAAACATGTTTATTGATGACCTATTACCCGCCAAAATCTCAAGCTCTCATTCACTCTCTTCCCATTTTTTTCTCGATTTTCCCAAGATGTCAGAGTTAAAAAGTTTAATGTGTTTGCAATAAACCAACCTTTCTGGTTTTTAATTTTTTACTCACCTGTAAGTCAAGAATTGCAATAATAAACACGTTTCTTTTTTTACTTTCAGCGAAGTTTAATAAAAGAATTCCCAATGAATGGGTAATAATTAATATCGATCGAAACGTTAGTAAATAAGGAAGTTTTTCCTGAAGTCCGAAAAGTTTAAGCCCGGTTCTTTACCAAATTATAGAACCGCAAAGCAATTTATTTTTTAATTTTTTTCTTAAATACAAAATCTGTTTACATTGTTTTGTTTGTCATATAATTTGAGGGCATGAAAATTAAAAGTACACTTTTCTTATTGGAAACTTTGTCAGCTTTACAACGATACCAATCATTTTATTCTAGCTTTTATACTTTTGGAGCAATAAGTGTTTTTATAAAAAAGGGTATGCAATCTTAAAAAAATTATAAAATTTGACCTTGCGGGCAAACGGTTAAGATTTGACCCATTGTTTATATAGCATTTTTGTGGCCCATAAGAAATAGAACAACCTACTTCATTTTTTCACATATAACACCAGTCACCCTGTATATTAAGCAACATAAACTCGGTTCACAAAAATTGAACGACAGACTGATAGGTCTGTCTTTTGAAATCGGAGACAAACATTTTGCGCTCTTCAGAACGATCACATAGCTTCCGTTCGGTAAGCTCGAAAGCAAAAGAGTTTGTAAGCAACAAGACGTAGATGAATCAGAGCTGCAATGAGTGAATTTGTACGGGATAAAAATCGTCCTCTTTCAAGAACACTTATTTTAGTTCCAAAAAACAAATTCTACATAATGAAATTTCTAATGAGAGAATTTTTTTCTGGAGTCATCAATTTCTCTGCATGAAGGATGAAGGCCCGCCTGTATTTAGGTCTTATAAGACCTTTTTTAATAGTTATTTAGTCTTATAGTACAGACCTGTGCGCACATTGAGCTACAGGCGAGGGCAGGACAACATTTTTTTCAACAGCAGAAATATAGGAAACGGTTTGAATTGAGACGCAGGATAGGGTACTACTATGCCACAAGTGGTCTACGTGACGCGTGTGGATCTAGCGTGTCAATACACGCAGTCTCGTATATTTCAGCTGTTGAAGAAACTGTGCTGCCCTGCTCTGCGTCATAATGTAGGCCTTAGGCTAGTGACACACTTCGCCACCCCCCGTAGCGCCACCCAGGTGGCGCTACCCGGTCAGCAATGGGAATAGAATGCAACCTGCCACACGATGTGGCGCCACCTCGTGTGGCAGGTTGCATTCTATCCCCATTGCTGACCGGGTATCATTATCATAATTGTTTTAAATATTATTACCAAGCAAGCATCCATTCCACCGGTGAGAACTCCGGCACAAATTTGGCTCCCAGTTATCTGTGCATTATATCTCCTAAAAATGTTAGCACACATCGAATTATTCACTACTGGAAATTGAACGTATTGAAGATGTGTTGCACTAGGTCCTCCTAAAGTAAAGAGGAAAAAATATTAATTAGTACAAAAAAAGAAAAACCACAACCTATAAAATTACCTTATGTATTTTTATTGATATTTTTATGAAATGAACTTACTGTATCTAAGTTGACCCCAACCAGCTGTAAAAGGCGATTTTCCTTCGAATGTTTCCGAACGGAGAGCTGGTGTTTTTGGTAAACAGATCGGTTGAATTTGACCTATAACAAATATTCCTTTCTGATTTCAACAAAATAAAGTGTATATAGTTCCCTGGTGTTTAGTTTTGTCTCTTATACGATTAATGTGTAGGTATTATTGGTGAAGAAAGGTTTTTATATGGAATTAAATTAATTTATCATCTAATTTAAACTTGGTTATAAACATATTATAGTATATGTATTACTAAATTTAAATTATTGTAAAAAAAAATCATCATCCTTGAAAGGTACTAAGAGGAGAATTATAATTTAAATATAATGATGGCAGAAAATTTGTATTATAATTTTCTTCTTCTATAATTTATTCTTTTATGTTTCATTATTCTTATGGTTAATCTCTTTAAATATGCAATAATTTCATTACTAATTTAATTTTATTCAAAAATTGTTATTACTTTTCTAATTTTACACAAATTAGAACTAATTATATATTGTATAAGAGTATAGTTTCTTTTATTTTATTTTTTTCACAAGTGGAACTTTATACATACAAAATGAACCCTATTTCAATCTGTAACCTAGTTTGCGCTAATATTTGGCATATTTAGTATAGGCTTGTTTTATAAAATAATATTAAGTAGAACCTGAGATATTAAATAAAATATTTATTTAAAAATAGGAAAAGCATTTAAAATTTACAGATATCATCATTCAATACGACGTTATTAACAAAATGTAAAAAAAAACTCGCAAAGCGCCTCGGTGCGTTGCATAATTATTAATATAAGTAGTGCTGATAGTAAGTATTATTACAAGACTATATACGTCCGAAATTATAAAATGTGGAACATGCGTTTCCTAGTGTCATTTCAGGCAAGAGGGGCCTGAGTAAAAATTGGCACGCTCGTTCGCTAATATTTATTTCATTGGATTGTTGATCATAAAAACATAGTCAATGTTAAAAATGGTTTTAACAGAAATAAATTAGACTTACGGGTAAAAGTGACTGGCCTATCGAGTTTAAGAAGTGCAATATCATTGGATAATCTACTGTATCCTTCATGAGGGATTTTTCGTTCAATGAATCTTTCGACAGGACTTGCACCATCCTTAATGTTTTCATTTAAATCTAAATCTCCAAGTCTAACTTTGAACCTGAAAGAAAAAAGTAAATATATATTTCCCATTTTCTATTTTACTTAGCTAACTTAATTTATACAATATACAACATTACATTTATACATAAATATCACAATAAAATATAAGTATGACTACTTACATAACATATTGGCCATGAGTGAAGCAATGTGCAGCCGTGAGAACGTGATTTTGCGTGATGAGGGATCCTCCACACAGCCATACAATTTTGGGAGAATCACCACGTTTGTTTCTGTAACCAAGAGCTGCCATCCATGGCCACTGACCTAATGAAAACACCAAATAATTTAGTAATGTTGGGACTTTTAAACTGTAACATCTAATACTGATTGCTATACTTTCTTGATGGCAATCTCAGTTGCAACTTTTGGTTAGCTAGACGATGATTCAAGTTGTTTAATATACTTAACCCTTCGTGGCACGGCTATAGTGGACAAACAATGAGGCACGGGCGGCGTACTTTATGCTCCAATGCATTTTTCAACCATAAATAGGTCAAATCAAGATTATCTAGATTCCGTTTTGGAAATGTTGAACTAAAAAGTCAATTAATGTATTACATATTTATTTCTTAATGATGTCTTTAATTTTAAAAATAAAAATCAGGTATTACTTCTTCGGCGTTCTTACTTAGTATCGGGGTTTCAACTTTAATTAAATATTATTAGTTGTCAAAGTCCTAAAATAACTCCTCACATCCATCATCCTAATCCGACAACTCATACAAAACCGAAGAATATTGGTCGGAAGCCATAACTTCTCTACCGGACATGGTGGCACGGGCGGTGTATAAAGTACTCCAAGACAAAGAAACAGCAATGCAGAACGAAGCAATAATCAAAGCAGACTGTATCGTTCGTTTTAGGGGGCTCTAGTGGTAGGTTAGAGTGAGGGTTTATTATTCTGGCATTGTGAATTTGTGATTTACAGAAACTTTTTACTCGTGGCGCACTCAACGTGCCAGCCCTCAACGTGCTGCTTTATCAGGGAAAAGATGATGATGAGTAAGTTGAAGTAGACCAACGTGCTTCATATTCATTGAGAGAATTTCTTCATCAGCAAAATTAGATTTAGAACCCAGCTATGATCCTACCCAAAAATAAATAGTTATAAACGAAGAAGGAAATGAAGTATTTAAAAAACTGACCAATAAATATTTTAATCATGCAGGATTTAAGTTATAACAAATCTGGCAGGTAATTTTGACAAAATAAAATATACTCATTTTCTCCATTATATGGAAGAAAATCATGGAATCATGGATATGATTTTGGGTATTGAATCCACTTATCGACATTTCAATAACATCTCTCAAGACGCTGTCAGTAGTTGATGCAAAAATTAAATCTTTATCCAACGTCTTATCAGAAACTATTGTAAGAATAATCCAGTTACTGTACTAAATTGTAGTTATTGCATGTTATTGTAAACTACATTGTAGTAATGTATTGCAGTTATTGTAAACTACATTGTAGTAATGTATTGCAGTTATTGTATGTTGAACTAAATTACTTCTTTACCATGAAGCCTTAACTTTACTCGCCTTATGTGATAATTAAAGTTATGAAATGAACTCAGAATCCAGTAATTTTGGGTTTTCTGTTCCAAAAGATCGGAGCTTCAATTTTCCAGATCGCGGATGAAAAAATCAACTTCAAAGTTTCCGCACATGGCGTTACAACAACCAATCTTTCCCGAGGGGGCTCCACGGTGGGAACCGTTGTTTTATACCTACGAGTGACATTTCGAGTTTGTTTGGACGCAGTTTGAAAATATTCGTGCTCCCAGTGTTTTAATATTTAACAAAGGTAAGTGTTACGGTGAATCGCAATGCATAGTCCTAGTTGTGAGGAAACTTCGGAGCACTTTATTATCAATACGGTTAGTTTTACGTAAAAAAATTAACATAACATTTCCCGTGTGAAATTTTATATTCTTCAATTTTGATCCTATCCTTAATTGGTCTCCGAGCCAGAGGAAGTGAGATATTCACAAAAATAGGTAAAAAGTCGTGCAAAACACTACTGAAGTGAGAATAAGCTAAATTTTTGCTAAACCGTTCGTTGTACGTAAAAAATGAATGATACCTTTTTTGTGGGAAATTTAATAATCTTGCTTTTTGATAATAACCTTAATTTGTCTCCAAGCCACAGGAAGAAAAATATTAAAATAACTTAAAAATACATAAAAAGTTGTGCTGCGACGAATACTAAATATATAGATATTAAACCGTATAAACCGTAAACCGTCCATTGTACGTATAAATATATTGAACCCTTTTTGTGGGAAATTTTGTTATCTTTACTTTTGATAATTACCTTCATTGGTGTCGGAGCCATAGGAAGCGATAAATTCATAAAAAAAACAAATTTGTTGATCTTTGCCCTTGAATATCTATTAACGCGACCACGATCTCATTGCCGATTTTCAAAATGTTCTTCAGAAGCTCCGAATTTTTTAAACAGAAGCCATATTTAAGACTAAAATAACTAGACTATCATGGATACACTATGCTAGACTACGTTCGTCGACCAACTGTATGTCTCTTTTGAAAATCACAAGACTTACCTAATGCAGCTGGACTTCCTCCTTCAATGCGTTCAAAGTCAATGTTGTCTGATACACCGCAGTTAGGTGCTGAAGGTAGTACATTCTCTAGTCCATTATCTACCACGGTATTTTTGACAGGACAGCAGACTTTTGGTTTGCCATTTTCAAATCCACACATGAGACTACAAAAATAAACATTTGTCTTGAGTTCTATGTGGTAGGATAATAAATTTGTCTATAAATAAAGATTTTATTAGTAAATCGTAAAGATTATCATTAAAAAACTTTCATCTATGAATTGATACGCAATATAAACATTATATCTCTGTTTAGATGCGTATGAAGTGATTCTTTTCATAGCCGTATTCATTGCGCATGAGCGTTCATAATTCTTCTTCTTTCCCTCCCAATGAGGAAAAAAGAGGAATTCCTCACCTTAACGCACGATAACCGAGTTTGTTTACATATAATAAAACTAATTTGCTGTTTCTTTAAAAGTAACTGTTTATATCGAGTGTTTAGTGAAAAAGAATGAGTGATTTAAGTGATTATGACGAAAATTAGGAGAATATTACGCCTCCCGAAATAATTAATTCGACGCAAAATAATATTAATGAATTAATGTCATCTTTATCAAAAGATAAGGAAGTTTATTAAATAATTTGTTACTGTATTTATTATTAAAATCCACAATCGTAGATAAAGTACGGTACGCAACTCAAGCGAAAACTGCATATTGCTTTGCTCGTGTGGTTTTACTAACATCGCTATCGCTCGGGCGCAAACTCCACACTCGCAAGCAAAATATTACGATACACACTAGACGTGTAATGTACTATAATGTTAAAATGAAATTACGATAGTAAATGTAAGACAAATATATTTCAGAAGAAGTTTGATCTTTTAATTATTCAAGCAATTTAATGTTTTTCAAATTAGGTAAAAGATACCTCATAATTCTTGGATTCTTGGAAGCAGCTAATAATTTAACTTGAAGGGGTCTAGATTGAACTGTCAACATGTTGGTTGACGATTTTTAAATTTAACAGGACTTATAGGCAGATAATAATTTGAAAATCAATAAGTGAATCTGAAAGGCTTTTTATGTGCTCGTTAAAATTGTATCTTAGGCATTCTTCTATCTGATTTCTTTATCTCAATTAGGTTTTGAGATATTATACATTATTTTGAAATTTATGTAAAACTATCTTAAAAAAAAAAATAGTTCTTGCATACGAGTCCGCAAGAAAGTGAGACATTTTCATGTTCTCGCTCTGCGTAAACTACCGACATAAAATGAAATATAATCGGTAATTTATTCAAGTAATTGATAAAAGTAGATGGAAGATAATTTTTATTCTTATCTCCATACCGGCACTGCCGCGGCTTGATTACAAACTGAATTCAATAGGCTCCGGCCCGCCTTCTACGAATTGTTAATATGCTTTCATACTAGGTAGGCGGAGAGGGCTGAGAGTTGATGGCAACCTCCTGTATTTTCCTAACTCCCATCTTTGGCTTCGACATTCTTCGGCCCTACGAAGCGCGGTAGGGGAAGGCACTACAGCTGGAGACTGGATTATAGACTTCCTATACATTTCTAACTCCCTGTTATACTTTTCTGAGTTTTTAAGCTAAAAGTAAAGTAACGTTTTTGACTTATGTTCCATAGCCTAAACATGAAAATGTCAAAAAGTAATAAACCGATAGCTCTAGAACTATTGAGAAATGGGCATATGCTTACTCGACGCGGGTCACTCACAGCTAAAAATGTCATTCTTAAATGTATGTTTTTTATAGTAACATCAAACATTTTTTAACAATTTTTTAAAATTGATACTAATAATTCATGAATGAAAATGAATTATTAGATGAGTGTAATACATTTAAAAACCTAACTAAATATATATTTACCTTTTGAGATAGGAGGGGTAGCTTTTGTTTCTTTTCGCCTCTTTTAATATCTCCAGTACCGGAGGACAGTCGAATATGGATTTGCAGGTACCTGATATACACTTGAAGTTTTCTATAGAAATTAAAGAAAATATACTTATTTTATCATTTGTATCCTTATATATATATATATATATATATATATATATATATATATATATATATATATATATATATATATATATATATATATATATATATATATATATATATATATATATATATATATATATATATATATATATATAAAAGTTAACATTATATTCTCTGAAAAATGGTACAAACCTCGCCTTTGAGCAAATGTTGCACTTGCCAAGCAGGCTGCAATTATTACACCCCAATGCATAATAGCTCTATAACAAATAAATAAAAATATTATAAAGTTTGCTGCATTCTTCTTTGGAGTTTTTTAATTCTAGGATAAAAAAAAATAAAAATAATAATGCTCAAGATTTTCTCTAATTTTCTGCTCATGTATAGCCTAGATGTATAAGTAAGTACAAATGCCCGGGAAGGTTTCTGAGTTGCAAAGGGTACGGGGTACAAATGTCAAAGTAATGAAACCCTTTAATGATGCATATCGTTGAAAAGCTCTTTAAAAGTACAGTAATTGTTGATATGTATATTTTTCTCATATTTTCATTCACTAGGGGGTTAAAATGCAAAATGCACGAAAAATATTTCTATAAACTATAACTACAAAAATGAATGTTTGTTTATCTGTATGTCTCTTATGCCAATATTGTATATTGTACAAGTATATATTGCAAATTGTAATATACATTTTTTCATCTAAGGCAACATTATTTAACTAAATAAAGTATTTATAAGGTTTTTCAAAGGTAGCAGCTATACATTTCTTATGTTATTAATGTTCATTAGGCGGTACGAAGTTCGCCGAGTCAGCTGTTATAAATAAAATTGCAGAGAAGTGAAGTTTAACACGTTTAAGCTTGTTAAAAGAAATATTAATATTTTTAAACTGGTTTGTATTCTCCGCCGTACGACGTTTTATATTACTGCTACTTTTATATTCTTAGACTAAAGAAGATCTGGTAAAAAATATTAAAAATTAGAAGAAACAATACTTTCTCTCAGTAATAGGTCCTCTTTAAGATGTAATTATTAAGTTTATGAAGCATTAACTGTTTAAAACCCTCTATGTATTGTTTGCTTCAGACCTTACCGAAGGTAAAAGAGATTTTCTTTTCTTTTTAAGAAACGATCATTTTTATATGTCTTCGATTCCAAAAATTCTGAGACAGAGATCCGTTGACATCACGGAACATTTTTTGGTTCTGTGTCTGTCGGTCTGTCGCTCAATTAATGCAAACCAACATATCTAAAATACTGCCCATCCGATTTTGATTAAATTTGGAAGGTAGGTCATAATTAGCCCATTGTTGGTTCAATATAAGTTGCAACCTTCTGCGCCCATTTGTTTCTCTTCCATATGCACACAAACATACGTGTATTTACACATATGTCTTCAAAAGTACCTACCCATCTGTTGTTTTTGGATTTAAAATTTGAAATTTGGATTGTTTTTCAAAAGTAGCCTGCTGATAGACCAAAATTAATTTGAACCTACTGCTCTTTAACCTTTGTTACATTGATGCTTTAATTCATGTAAAAAAAAATCAAAACAAACTTTTACAGATTTAAAATAGATTGCATATTGGTGTGGCACATAGCTTCCTTGCATCCTATCTAATTTGTTTAGCTGTTTCCCCCATTTTTTAATCTGTCAAAATTGTTTTGATTTTTACACGAATTAAAGTATCAATTTAGCAAAAGTTAAAGAGCGCAGATATTTCTAATTAATCTGGGGCTATCTGCGGGTTACTTTCCATAAACTATAAGAGTTTCATACAAATCAGATGAGTACTTTTGAAGTTATAGGTGTAAATAATAATAATAAATAATAAAATAATATTTATTCCACCAATAGTTTTAGAACAAAAACCAAAAAAAAGAAAAACAATAATTACAATTTTCCATATTTTTTATAAACTTTTAAATAATTTGCCTAATTTTACTTAATGAGTAATTAATCTTTTTTTTTTTTTTTTTAAATACAAATTTTGGTGAGAGCCCTCAGTAGAGTGAGACACTCTAGAGCGAGAGCCCTGTCTCTCAGAAATTATTTATATTCATTAAAATTAATATTACATATAGAAATATTTACATATCCTTTAGATCCATAACGTATAACAATTATTTACAATTTTATTTTATTTTATTAATTTATTATTTTTTATTTTTTAAATGTTACATAATAAGAGTGTTTATTTAAATATTTAGTTAATGCTGATCATAGTTAGGGGTTTTTTTCTGTGGAAATGAGTGAGTATAGGTAGGGTTTTAGTCTTTGTTTGAAAGTGTTTATTGTTTGATGTTGTCGGGTAGCTGGTTGTAGTATTTTGGTCCTAAGTACGTAGCGTGTCTCTGTTTCTTTGTAGTTTTACAGTGAGGAATTTGAACTTTATTATTTATTTTATGTCTGGTTAAATACTTATGATGGACATCAGTTTTTTCATGGTTAAAAAAATACACTAAGGTTGCCTTTTTAAACAGTACATAAATAGGAAGCACCATTAAGTCTTGATAGCATAGTACCGAACTGTATCTAACTGGTTTTTTTAATATTATTTTAATGACTGCTTTTTGTACTGTTGTCACTGGCTCTAAGTTAGTTTCGGCTGCGCTTCCCCAAGACAGTATACAATAATTTAAAATCGATTCCACGAGGGCATGGTAAATAGTTTTTAGTATGAACTTGTTAAGAAAGTCTATTATTTGGATAAAACTGTAAAATGTTTTTCTAATTCTTTTTTACTACCCAGTCTATGTGGAGTTTCCAGTTCAAGTTAGAATCTATCATTACCCCCAAGGTATTTGATAGAGTCTACTTTTTCTAGAACGGAACTGCATACACAAGTGAAGTCAAAAGGTCGAGTGCATTGGGGTTGGTGTAAGATAAGTCTAGTCAAGTCGGGAGGAGGCTGTCCTCGTACGTCGTGTGAAAAGGTCATGTATTTGGTTTTTAGTTAGATTGAGTAAGTAAGTTGTTGTCGAACCAGGATTTTATTTCGCTTATTCCTTTAGAAGCTTTATATAAAACTTCCTTCCAAGTTGATCCTCTGAAATAAACCAGAGTATCGTCGACAAATGAAATTATTTCCGAATAGGAGTTATTTAGATATTAAATAAATGTGTAAATAATGTTATAGGTGTGTTTGTGCTCATGTGGAAGAGAAACAAATATGAGCAGAAGGTTGAAACTTATATGGGACCAACATGAGCTAAGTATGACCAACTATACAAATTTCATTAAAGTCGGACGTGTAATTTTTAAGTTATGTTGGTTCGCAAAAATTAAGCGACAGATCGACAGACAGAAACGGAGCCAATAATGTTCCTTGATTTTTTAAATTGGAGACTAAAATATTTTTGTCCTTCGTTCGATCACATAGCTTCCGTTACCATCCGTAAGCTTGGAAGCAATAAATATGATTAAGCTGAAATTCGAAAATGAAATTTAATGAAAATATCACATGTTATGACTGTACTTGTAGAAACTTCATAGACAGAGTTGATAGTATTAAATACCTTGGAGTTATAGTGGACAACAACCTTAAATGGAAGCAACACATCTCATGGATGGTTGCTAGGGTCAGGAGAACCATCTACAGTTTCATTCAAGTAAGACTCTTTGCAAACAAATCAGTAATGAGAATGCTCTACCCGAGTCCATCTTGAACTACTGTATCTTATCCTGGGGTATGGCAGCCAATTCACATTTACAACCAGTAGAAATTATTCAAAAGGCCATTATAAAGATAGCAATGAAAAAACCAAAAAGGTATCCCTCACACCAGACCTATCACGATTTTAAAGTACTGTCAGTCAAATCTTTATACCAAGAAGCAGTTTTATTGCATTTTTTTCATACTGACAAAATACCAATAATTCACAATTACTCGACTAGGTTTCAGACTCATCTAAAGATGCTAATACCACAGACTCACACAACTAGAAAACAACGACACGCAACGTACCTTGGACCAATTTACTATAACAAACTACCAACAGAACTTAGACAGATTACTAACATTAACACTTATAAAAACAAAATTAAACAACACTTACTAACTCAACAAAATAATGATTAACATCAATACAAATATATATATAAAAATAAAAAATAAATAAATAAATGAATAATTAAGTAAAGGGTAAATAATTAAAAATATTATGTAAAATAATATGTATATGGGTGTATGTGTATGTGTATGTAGGTGTGTGTATATGTATCTGTATATAGATAATAATAATAAAATAAAATAAATAAATACTGACCAAATTGAGAGACGGAGTCCTCTCTCTAGGTGCTGCGACACCTACTGAGGACTCTCACCACATATATTATTGTTTATTGTTTAGCTACTAAATGGGTGTTATTTATAATTATTTTTTGTATTATTATTTAAATTGTACTACATGTTTTTTTCAAGTGGTGGAATAAAGAATATTTATTTATTTATTTATTTATTTAATATTCCCCTGAACAACACTTCTTAAATATGTTTAATATTTAATTTTTTTTTCTAATTTTTTTTCGTCTTCGTCAAACTGATATTTTATGTTTATAGATATTAACTTTAAACTTACCTTTGTTTATTATGAAGTTGCTTCTAAAATGTAAATAATAGAATTAATTAATTTATTTCAATAAGGATGCTAAATTCAATACTGACTAAACCCTTATAAAGATTATTGATTCCTGTTGGGAAGCAAACACAAACATTTCTATACGCTATGAACTCGCGTATGTAAGCGAAGTAGAAGATGCTGCAGCGTCAAGGCGTGGTGATGGACTGCCTGAACCAAGTCGTGATATTGAAATTAAATAGGCGGTTGTTGGACCCCGCATGACATCATGTGTAGCTCCTCCCCCAGTCTTCTGTTCTTTCATGTAAGATATAAGCAAGTTATTATAATTATAAATAAGTTTGCAGAAGTTTTGCTGTTTTCCTTATTGTATTAATCATACAGTATTAATATTTTATTAATCATTGCAGTCATGCAAGTTTTGAAAACACCATGTTGGGAACGCTGTCTACTGTTATTCCTTTCCTTATTCATAGAGAGAAAAAGTAATACTGTTATGATGAAAACATTTATGCTAACTGCATAAGATACAAGTTTCGGTAAACGCATTTTTATGTTGATTTGAATGTCTATAGAAGAAGGAATACGTAATACTTAATACAAAGTTTAAATTAATACTTTCTACTTAATAATAAAATGTTCCTACATCTTTCTTTTTATAAACTGCTTGGTTTTACGTTAAAATCCACGTCATGAAGGAGTTGAAGTTCGACTTTTCGCTTCCTCTACTTAAAGCAACTTCAGGGTGTGGTGCATTATCATAATGCACCACATTATCATAATGCAATAATGATAGTGTGAAAATTAATTAATTTTGGAAACTTTATATATATATATATATATATATATATATATATATATATATATATATATATATATATATATATATATATATATATATATATATATATATATATGTATATGTATATATATATATATATATATATATATATATATATATATATATATATATATATATATATATATATATATATATATATATATATATATATATATATATATATATATCAGCAATGTAATACCGTGTTTTTGCACACTGCAATAGGCTACACAAATTTGTGAGAGACACCAAGGGATGTGCCACGCAAGCGTGACCCATAGGAACTGTTCCAACATCAGACATTGCGTCATTAAGATGTTGGCTCGGCATTACGCCATGTCCTGCATCGTTTCGTCGCGTCCGACTCATCAGGGGCCCGACGATGCCCACCCCACTCTGGACCTATACAAGATCAATAAGATGAGAAATGGGACTTATCAGAGATGTATAGGTCCAGAGTGGGGTGGGCATCGTCGGGCCCCTGATGAGTCGGACGCGACGAAACGGTGCAGGACATGGCGTAATGCCGAGCCAACATCTTAATGACGCAATGTCTGATGTTGGAACAGTTCCTATGGGTCACGCTTGCGTGGCACATCCCTTGGTGTCTCTCACAAATTGTGTAGCCTATTGCAGTGTGCAAAAACACGGTAAATTGCTGATGTGTTTTGCCGGCCAAGCAAGAATGGCGGTATGAGAGCACGCTCGTCTCTGATAAGACCTATTTCTCATCTTCTTGATCTTGGATAGGTCCAGAGTGGGGTGGGCATCGTCAGGCCCCTGATGAGTCGGACGCGACGAAACGATGCAGGACATGGCGTAATGCTGAGCCAACATCTTAATGACGCAATGTCTGATGTTGGAACAGTTCCTATGGGTCACGCTTGCGTGGCACATCCCTTGGTGTCTCTCACAAATTGTGTAGCCTATTGCAGTGTGCAAAAACACGGTATTACATTGCTGATGTGTTTTGCCGGCCAAGCAAGAATAGCGGTATGAGAGCAAGCTCGTCTCTGATAAGTCCTATTTCTCATCTTCTTGATCTTGTATAGGTCCAGAGTGGGGTGGGCATCGTCGGGTCCCTGATGAGTCGGACGCGACGAAACGATGCAGGACATGGCGTAATGCCGAGCCAACATCTTAATGACGCAATGTCTGAGGTTGGAACAGTTCCTATGGGTCACGCTTGCGTGGCACATCCCTTGCTGTCTCTCACAAATTGTGTATATATATATATATATATATATATATATATATATATATATATATATATATATATATATATATATATATATATATATATAGTATATATATATATATATATATATATATATATATATATATATATATATATATATATATATATATATATATATATATATATATATATATATATATATATATATATATTTGTGAACTACATTTCAATAGGGCTACCTAAAATTTGACTTTTTTACATTAACTCCCGGATATATATTATTGGCTCTCAGAGATGTATATTTATTTTGAATACACAGAGATGAATATTAATTATGCCTCATTTTTAGGACCTGTCCTTATGGGGTAGCGGGGAGGACACCATTTTGGAAACACTATGCATATCTGTGATCTATAGTTCAATTCCTTTAAAAAGATACCCTCACAAAAATTACAAAAAATAAAAAATGTTGCAATCCGTTGCGCAATTGCTCGATGATCGAAGAAATATTAAGTTGTGAAGTTACCAACATTTTTTCCAACATGTTTTTGAGCAAAAAAGTTTAGCTTGAACAACAAATCTCAAATCTTTAGCTTCAATAGCTCGGGAGATATACTCCAAGACGGACGAACTACCAAAAGCATAAGTGTTTCGAGGACAAACTCTAAACCCTAAAAAGGGATACTGTTCTTTCAGCTTTCTTCCATATGAGTATTTTGGGGGTGATTTGTAAAGACGCTTTAAACGTTCAACACAGTTTATATCGAGCCTAAGAATTTCATTAATATTCTTTAAATCCCGCTATTATTAAATTATCTAATCTTGGCATAAAGTTGTAATTAAGTTACCTAGAGAAGCGGATAATTAAATATTTAATACCTCATCTTGGCATAATGTATTATTTTCTTTTTACTGGTCTTATATTACTTTGCTTTGTACATTTCATCGCACATTTCCGTTTCTCCTATTTTGAACCACTTCCCGTTATTCAATCTCCCCCAAATTTTGCACATAGATTTTGCACATACATACAACTAAGGTAAAGAATACAGGAACCAAAAAAAAAAAAAAAAAAAAGGCGTCAAATTAATTTGCTTTTTAAGTTCCATCGCACACCTATTACCCCAATTTTGAACCACTTATCGTCATTCAATCTTCCCTAAATTTTGCATATAGATACAACTAAGGTGAAGAATACAGAAACCAACAAAAAAATAAAATAAAATAAAATGGCGTCAAATTTATTTGCTTTTTAAGTTCCATCGCACACCTATTACCCCAATTTTGAACCACTTATCGTCATTCAATTTTCCCCAAATTTTGCACATAGATACAGCTAAGGTGAAGAATACAGAAACACAAAAAAAAAAAAAAAAAAAAAATGGCGTCAAATTTATTTGTTTTTTAAGTTCCATCGCACACCTATTACTCCAATTTTGAACCACTTACCGTCATTTAATATTCCCCAAATTTTGCACATTGATACAACTAAGGTTAAGAATACAGAAACCAAAATAAAAAATAAAAAGTTGTAAATAAGACCAGTTTTTTGAAAAATTGCATTTTTATATTAATTATTTTAACATAAACAAAATTTGTAGGAGGTTGTAGCCAAGACATTAAATTATATTCAAGGTCTGAAGATACCCAGGAATATGGACAATATATAGTCTTTATTGTGAATTAAACGAAAATATTTGGGTTTTTTAAAAAAAAAAAAAAATAAATAAATAAATAAAAATGTTCATCCCTAACTAAAGACTATCTATAAGAAAACGACAATCCAATTATTAAGACAAAGACAAAGGGATGTTTAGTTGAATGTACTTTGGTACAAAGGAATATCACACTTCTGTTTTTATAAGGGGAGTAACAGCCTGTAACGGTACAGTGAGGTAGGCATAACTATGAAGCGCCCAAGCCCGAACGCCGTGGTAAACGGAACAGATGCGCATGCTCCGGAATCGAGATAAGCTAGGCAACTCCTTCCACAGGGCAGAATAAAAAGGCAGTTGCGAAAGTCAAGTGACCTATACCTCATGTGCGGATATAATTTAAACCACATCGGAAAGAGGTCTAAGATTTGACAACTCAACCAACGAATTTAATTGATACTAGTGTACCATCCACGATCTGGCACCTTCCAGGATAACGATCCAGCAACCAGGAAGGACCTACGGTGTGACTGGTATTTTTCTACAGAAGGACAGTTAGTTTTATTATTATTATTTTATTAAATAAAGTTCATATGTTTTAAAATATTCAGTTAGAAATTATTAATTGCAACAGCCTAGAGCCTACGTACGCTCTGGTAACAATAAAACATAGTCTAGAGCGTTTCAAGTCTATAGAAGAACATTCTGTTCACGTTCTTTAGATTGTTATTCCCTTTTGTTTTTCTTTATAAGGGGGTGACAGTCTAAAGAAATTCCGTTATATATATATAACTAGCCATTAGGCCCGAAGCAACGGGCAGAATGTTGACTTATCAATAAAACATCATTTCAAGGTGAGTCGTCGCCATCGTCGGGACACTTCTCAATTATCAATAAATAAATGAATAATTCAAATACAAATAAATTTAAAAAAAAAATCGCAAGAAAAAGATCTGAAAAATCAATAATTATATTCAATAAGAATGAGTTCTCGTTCTCCAGTTATACATAAACCCAAAGAGCCAAATGATGTCTTGTTATTTCTTATTAATAGCATTAAAAGAAAAAGAACTGAGAAATAATTAGTTATATTTCAAATGAATGAGTCTCACAATGTCCAGTTATACTAAAACAGAAAGAGCCACGTGATGTCTATTTATTTCTTATTAATTGCATTCAAAGAAAAAGAGCTGAGAGATAATTAGTTTTATTTAAAATGAATGGCTCTCGCGCTGTCCAATTATACTTCATATAGATATAATATACTGTTCAAAGTTCAAATAGAAAGTTTTAGGCCGTAGGATTTAGAACTAAGGATAGCTCAGTGGTAGAGCATCTGCTTCATGCACTGGAGGTCACTGGTTCAAATCAAGGTTTAGCTCGTCAATTGTTAACGTTATAAAATGATTTCGAGGTGCGTCGCCGTCATCGGGACACTACTTGATTTTATAAAAGATAATAAAAATACTTAACTGTCTAATTAATAATTGTAGTTAAAATAG
The DNA here is from genome assembly GCA_951217055.1 of Gerris lacustris. Lineage (NCBI taxonomy): Eukaryota > Metazoa > Arthropoda > Insecta > Hemiptera > Gerridae > Gerris > Gerris lacustris. Next base: position 11,772,694 of record OX578280.1, on the reverse strand, counting down.
TAGTCTACTAAGTATTAAAGTTGCTTGGGTGAACTGGAGTGTTGAGTTGAAATAGGCTAATAAGGAAGCTATGTTGAAGACTGGAATTCTAAATGTATTCGTATGGTGGGGGCCAGACAGAGAGTTAAAGCTGGTTTCCAGCAATTTTACTGTTTAAACTTATTATAAAAGAATAACCTGGAGGTCAAGGACAACTAGGACTTCTTACACTTTACAAAACTCTGTCCGTACTTAAAACTTTTTAACTCCAAATAAAACATACTCAAACTTCCCTCAAGCGCAACGCAAGAGCTTCTGTTGTGTTTGATGAATGGGCCACAGCGTGGCGTGATATGTCGCCTGCCTATACTTTTACATATTATATTATGTTCGACACTGATAGGTAACCATTTTGATTTGGAATAATATTTGAATAACTAACTTATCAAGTGAAAAACTAACGTCAACCTAATTTGTTTCTAACTAATTATGTACATGGGATACATGGGTACATGGAGGATGTTGGGTACATGGAGGGACATGGTCGATGGTCGCTCTCTCTTACCCTGGCAGAACTTAGGGTAGTGACACACTTCGCGCTAACCCGGTCGTCAATGAGAATAGAATGGAACCTGCCACACGAGGTGGCACTACCCGGTCGACCGTCCCACGGTCTAGCCGCCACCTACAGGTGGCGCCACTTGGTCAGCCCATTGTTCTTAATTGAGCCCATCACACGGTGCCACCCAAGTCTTTGCCACTCAGCCCCCACTCCTTCAATCAAATCTAGGGGAAATCAAATCAGGGGCCATCTGCATCCCTCATATAAGTGTTTTTACAGGTCTAAACTGTTCTTCAATATTATAAGTAAATTGTTGAAAGTTCCACGCGACATGAGGCAAAAATTTAAAAATGTTACTGTCCTCTTTGATGCAGGGGTACACTGTATGAAAACAAACTAGTATTCTTTTTGTCTGAAATTATTAGATGAATCCAAAAACGCCTTTTTTTCCTTCTTTAACGAACATAATGGTAAGCAAGTACAGCTCCTCCAGGTCCATTTCTCCACTGGCCCAGGTGGGCGCCACCCAGGTGGCGCTACCCGGGTGGCGAAGTGTGTCATTAGCCTTAGATTACAACGAGGATTCCCGAGTTAATGATTCGGGTGTTTTCGGCTAGACCATCTCCCCCTATAGGGGTTTTATTCCACAACCCCGCACAAACCTGCCTCCCTCCCCTGCCTTGATTTTTGGGTTTCCCTATTATATTTTACCTGTGTTTGGGTTATTACACGCAACATAACTGAAATTTTTGTGTTCTGTACTTACACAACACGGGTCCACGATTTGGCCTATGAACCCTAACTACAGAGTATAGTCCAAGAATCGTCCTAGAACCAAGTTTGTAAGAGGTCTCTTGACGTCCGTACTTACAAAACTATCAAACTATATGTACCAAATTTTGGACTGTATATTCCGACGGTCGAGAGAAAGAGGTGAGGTAACCGAAACTTCTTGCCTTACCCGAATTTAAGGTAAGTCACCACGTGACTTGTAGATACAAGTTATTAACTGTATGAAGTGCCGGGTTACCTGATACGTGATGTGGTTCAAAGCCTCTCGCTACCGCTCCGTACCCTCGTCGTCATATCCAGGAATCTAAAAGCACCTTATATTTTTACTTAATACTTAATATTAATAGCCACTCACTGGCTCGAACAACAATATGGCCACAACGCTACGCTCACTCGACACGAGAGACGTCGTAATATAGCACCACACTCGCCGATCACCAAGGCATTGGCCGGGGGCGGCATGCCGAAGTTCAGGCACGAATTTCAAGTTACCTCAACTCAAACCCTTCACGACCGAAAAATGTCTCTTAACCTTTTACCAGACAGTGCCGTAAAGTGTATAACAGATCCTAGTTTTATTTATTTTACTACGTTTTTATTAGCTCGCTTTCTTGGTTGTTTGTTTGTCCAGTACAAATCTTGCAATCGATTTTTAACCAACTTCCCAAGTCGCTAGACATTTAAACTTTTAGGATAGCTCAGAATACGATGACAATGCATTATTTTAATAATTTTAGCCATATTTCAGCAGAATTTAATTCGTTTTTAGCAAATTTTGCTGTATGGAAAGTTAGTCTTTATATATTTGTTTTGACATGACCCATATTTACGATCTTCATTTTGACGGGTTATAAATTTATGATTTTTCAACAGAAATTTTAAAAACGTAGTTATATAAAAAGTTCTTTTTATCTTGTAATTATTGTTTTGATGTGATTCAATATTTATTTAAACTTTCCGTTGTATGAATTACTATCAAAAACTGTAAAATGAATTTATAATTGATTGTACAAGGTACAGGTACCAATTGGGTACTTTATAATTATAAGCGATATTTCGGTCTAGTTCTACTGTCGTAAATGTCGACTCCTAGACTTAATTCGGGAGTAGGTATCGTTATTGACACAAGAAATTATTCTTCAGTGTAGCTCAGTTGGTAAGAGCGCTATACTGGAAATATAGAGGCCCGTGGTTCGAGTCCTGGCGCTGGTATCTATTTCTTCTGACCATCTCCCGTTGTTAATATTAATTATAATTTGATATAAATTAAAATTTAAACTTTCCGTAGTATGAATACTACCAAAAACTTAAAAATTCAATATTAACTATGGATAACTGGTATTTACAGCATAAATATTATGTTACAGTAAAGCTGAAAAATCAAGAACGATTTAAAGAATTTTTTAAAAAATGTATGGCCGTAAATAAAAAAAATTCATTCCACTAATATAACACTTATTTTGTAAAGTAACTGTTAAATTTATGAAAAAAATATAAATTTAAATTACTTCTACGTTTAGGAAGAATACAGTAATAATAAAATAACGAATAGGTAACAAGTTGTAACTGTCGAGAATAATATCTATGTATATATAAAATTAAAGTTTTGTCTGTACATTGGTCAGAATTGAAAAATTGTTTGATACTTTTTCATTTCATACATTCTGAATCCAGCCTTAACTTTTTTCAACTTTAATTAAATACTAGTCCTTTATCTTACACTTTAATTATAACATTTGAAAGCTTATTAAAAGCCTAAGTTTCTCCTGAAATCGCCACACTTCTGAAATGCCTCAATTAAGATTAGAAGCTCAGGAATTTCGTAGTCAAATTTTCAAATGTAACAGATCTTAAAAGATGCTTAGCTGCTGATAATTTGGAAATAAATGAGTGATTCTAAATGGTTTTTTATGCTCTTTAAAATTATCTCTTAGCCCTATCTCATTTAGTTTTTGAGATATTAGGCATTTTTTGAAAATTTTCGTGAAACACTTAAAAAAAAAGAAATAAATCGATATCTCGAGAACTATTGAGAAATGGGCATATGCTTATTCGTCATTTTTTGTTGCATTTGAGTCATAGAATCCGCCAGTTTCGTTATGACATTTTATCGCGGGTCACCCTGTACATAACTAGACTCCAAACTACAATTTAAAGAGTATTATATTCTTAGTAAAGGAATGAATGATGCATAACATAGTCCTGATTCTATAACTAGAAGGCTTTGGAGCCTAAACTACTTAGGCACTTCATTTAAATGGCTTACATGTTAATAGGAAACATAGCCACTAATACCTAGCATGAGCTCCGTGCGAAGTGTGGGTTGAAAGCTAGTATATAATAACTTCATGCAGGAAGCTAGAGGATGAGATAGATCATAGGTAACTATTAAGAATGAGAAGGAACTTGAGCGGTAATAGTGGCTGGTTCAAGATCATGTCCAAATCGAAAACATCCGAGTAAATCAGTTTAGTCATCCTCGACTTAAAGTACTGCTTTTAGGTGTAAATTCCGCTCTCCACAGGGTTTTTGTTTTCTAATGTCTAGCCAAGCTATGTCCCACAAACGAAATTAGCCGTCCACATATTCTTAAAAGGCTCTAACAGATTAATTTGTACACAAAATTCTAGCTTGATATTAGTCAGACACTTTTTACACACTATGTCCTGGACTATTGTTAATATTAATCTTATTAAACCTTTCTATAAACAATAAAACGTTGATGCAGTACTGAACAATTTCTGTACATTATGAGAAAGCAGGGCCGGCGCGACCGTTTAGGCGAACTAGGCGACCGCCTAGGGCGCTAAGGCCTGAGGGGCGCCGCAAAATACTTGCCCACCAAGAAAAAGAAGTCAATGTTTTTATAAAGAAAGATAGATGAATAACTTAAATTAGGAGAGATTTCAGTGACGGATTCATGTGGGGGGGGGGGGGGAGGGAGGAATCCCCCCCCCCCCAAATACAACAAAATTACAATTGAATAAAGTAAGGATAAACATTTGTTATATTTTATTATTTTTCATACCCATTTAAAACTAATAATATAATTACTTTACTAATACATGATTTTGTTTATGGAGCAATAGTCAAGTTGATATTAACATTTAAAACTGGGATTCCCACTTACATGTTTATGTAGGATACAAACATTAAACTATTTTATGTTTGTTTATTTGCATACTTTACTGGTTGTTTGTTTATATACTCAGTTGGTGTGTATCCAAGAGTGTATCCCCTAGTTCAGTTGCTGTATAGGATGTTGTGAAGGTATTTCATAATGAATCAGGAAGAATTAATAGCATAGTATAGCGTTAAAGGTAAAAGTTTTTTTAGTCTAAAATCCGATTTAGTTAATAAAGTTTTCAAAAATTCAGCAGAAAAAATTTTAAACAAACTTTTAGGTGACTGCTATTTTTTAGCTTAAAAAAAACTTTAAAAAAAGGCCCAAAATTCACCATTTTGAACCTAATTTTCTAAAATTTTCCGGGGGAGGCTCCCCGGACCCCCCATTGGGCTGGAGTCACATATGACGGTAGAGAGATTAGTAGAACTGGCAACTATTTCAACTGAACAGGAGTTAGCAAGTTATTTAAATTGTAGCAGTGATTAAATAATACATTTTGGATAAATTAAAGTTTTATTTGTTTTGCTCTTATATTTCCTAAAATTGAACGGCTGAATCGACTGATCGCCGTTGGCTTAGAATGATGGGGGGGGGGGGGGGCGCCTCATAATAGTTTTGCCTAGGGCGCCAAAACCTCTTGCGCCGGCCCTGTGAGAAAGAGTATTTGATTTCTGTTAACTATAAAAGTAGATGGTCGAAACTCATTGGAGAGCTTAGATGTTGCCGATTACACTTAATAATTATGACCCTCTCCCTTTCTGCCTTGTACTCTTCATATTGTAATAACTAGATTGTGTTATCTGTAAAGTGACTAAAACAATAGCAAGTATTAGTAAGTAGTATATTTCTATAGCTATTAAAAGTACTCAATGAATTATCTCTTAATTTTTAATCAGATAATATTATTTTGCTTTTTACTTTTAAACATTTTTAAAAATGTATTCTATTCTCTTGAGCCTAAAGAAATATTTCAGCAGAAACACCTTGGCCACTCCCTGCTTCTGGCTGAAGGAAAGCTAGATCTGGCAAGACCAATTAAGGAAATGGATTCACCGGCGTACGAGCTAAAGGCGCTTACACTAGAAATAATCTATACTCACGCAACCCATCACCTCAATTTGTATCATATATTTACAGATGGGTCATCCCAAAAAACCACTAAAAACGCAGGGCCTGGAGTCTACTCCCCCCTTGTTTTAAATAGAAGCACCGGTTGGGATAACTGCCACAATCATTGATGGAGAAGTACAGGCAATAAAGTTGGTAATAGACGAGTGCCTTACACGAGATCTGGACTAGATCGTCATCTTGGTAGATTCTCAATCAGCCATCATCGCACTTACTAACACTGAAGCCAGCCAAAACAACGTCGTAAAGGGGAGCAGAATTGCTATGGACCTGTTATTTAATCAAGGATGAAAGATGATTATCCAGTGTATCCCAGGGCACTGTGGTATACATGGAATTGAAGAGGCAGACCACCTTGCCCGCAATGGATCACAGATGCAACAAATTAAACGTACGCTGAATTATGCCATTGGAAAGAGAACAGTAGCCCAAGCCGTAAAACAGCACACAAGTTTGGAGGAAAATAGAATTGACAAGAAAAACCGCATCCCAATGAATCTACCAAGAAATCAGGCTGTGGCATGCATCTCCACAAAATACTTACCGGACATGACTATATAATGAAAAATTTACATCGTATAGGAATTGAAGATACTGCCCTTTGCACATTTTGTGGAGTAAGTGAAATGGATGGCGAACACCTAACAACAATAATGCCATGACAGACATAATCAAAAAAGTCCAGTCATGCACCATGACTTAATGAGCGAATTTTCAAAGAAATCTGAGTATTATTGGCTTATGATAATATAGGAAAATTTTGGTTTAGAATCTGCATGGGCGAAAAAAAAAATTGGTACACAGGGGTACGGGGTACAATAGTCAAAATAGTATGTACCCTTCATGGTGCATGTCGTTGGAAAGCTCTTTAAGAGTAAAGTAATTGTTGTATATGTACACTTTTATTATATATTCATATAAAAGAGGGGTAAAATGGAAAAAAACACGTTTTATACTATTTTTGACCCTAAATTGTCAAAATTTGACCCCTAAATGAACTCCAAAAATTCTGGCCAACGAACTCATCCTTTCTTTTGATATTATTGACATTTTAAAATTTGTTTGAAATTTTTAAGTGCATCCTAAGGGGAGATATCGTCTGGAGTGACACATATATACATACATAATATGTACATACATATATACATTATACATACATATATACATATATATCATATATACATAAAAAAAAGTGTTAAATTTTAGGAATCGATTCAGAATAGTCTAAAACGGATTTCCATGGAAAAAGTTTTCAAAAATTATCATTTTGAAAAAATTTTGAAGCCATTGCAATAGCGTAATTTTCTTTGAAAATTCGCTAACATCGTTTCATCAGAATATTCGTATAAATCTATACTGTTTGAACTGCTCGTCAGCGTATGGCTGAAGCGGCGTTAAATCGGTAAGGTGTAGGATGAAATAGACTGCCAATTAGTGTGCCATAGTTTCCTCGCATGCTATCACATACTTTATGCTTTTACCAGCCATTATTGTCTAATTTATTTAATTGTTTCCCCCGTTTTTTAATCTATCAAAATTGTTTTGATTTTTTACATAAATTAAAGTATCAATGTAGCAAAAGTTATAGAGCGCAGACGGTTCAAATTAATCTGGGACTATCTGCGGGTTACTTTCGATAAACTATCAAAGTTTCATACAAATCAGATAAGTACTTTTATCTACGATTGATACGAAATATAAACATTATATCTTAGTTTAGATGCGTAGAAAGTGATTATTTACGTACTTGTATTCATTGCGCATGCGCGTCTCATAGTTCTGAATAATTCCTCTTCTTTACCACGCTAGCGCGGTAAAGAAGAGGAATTCTTCAGCTTTACGCACGATTAGCGAGTTTGTTTACATTTAACAAAACTAATTTGCTGTTCTTTTATTAAAGTAACTGTTTATATCGAGTTTTTAGTGAAAAACAATGAGTGAATCAAGTGACTTTGACGAAAATATGGAGAATAATACTCCTCCAGAAATAATTAATTCGGTAAAAAATACAACTAATGAATTAATGCCATCTTTATCAAGAGAGGGATACGAACTTATATACAGCAAGTTTATTTTTTTCTGTATTTATTATTTAAATCTAACAATCGTAGATAAAGTACGGTACGCAACTCGTGCGAAAACGGCATTTTGCATTGCTCGTGTGGAAAAATGCTACTTTCCGCACTCGACGCGTAATGTACTATTAAAGCATTAGGTGTAAATAAATGTATGTTTGTTCGGATAATATGGAAGAGAAACAAATGGGCGCAAAAGGTTGAAACTTATATGGGACCAACGATAAGCAAAATATGACTTACCATACAAATTTCATTAAACACTTGTAGTTTTTAAGATATGTTAGTTCGCAAAAATTGAGTGATAGACTAACAGTCAGACACAGTATCAAAAATTCCCTGATGTCTGAAACGAATTTCTGTCTTGGTTTTTTTGAAATCGGAGGCATAAAATATTTACGTTCTTCAGAACGATCACATAGCTTCCGTTACCTTCGGTAAGCTTGAAGTAAAATAAATAAATAAATATTTATAAGACAAGGTGACTATTTTCTGTTTATGCCTAAGAGATCTGCTCACTCAGTTACTCATGTTGTCCATTTCTTGTTAAGACACTTATAAGAGAGAGGTTTTTGTTGTTATGTAAATGTGTTCATTCATCTAACAATTCATTCTTTGGCAATGAAACAATTTTCTTCGTTGTGTTTTAAACTGACATGGGATCATTACTACAAGTAACTTAATAACAAGATAATAATTATAATTAAGTTCAACCAATAACAATAGAATAAGAAAATACTAAATAACCTTGGAATTAAAAAAAATATATTTGTACATTAATTATTCGTATATAAATATAAAAAACAATAAATTATTTTATATGTACACATTAGTAGGTATTATTTTCTTTACAAAATTTTAATTCTTATATCATTAATAAGAATAATGTATTAAGTATTATTAAGAAGAAAATCAATTTCTAAAAGAAATAATTCTTAAATATTTAATATTACACAGATATAGAATTTTTATTGAGTGTGAATATATATTTTTGAGAATACACACATATAATATATAAAGCTGTATAACATAATTAAAAATATTACTAAATTCTAAAATACTCTAAAGTATTACTAAATTTATACTATATATATATATATATATATATATATATATATATATATATATATATATATAACTACTCGTGTCGTGGCACTTCTCGTTAATTGTACTTATATCTATAATAAATATTTAGGATAGCTTTCATAGCCTTAAACTATTTTGGTTGTAGAATAAAGGTATATAGTTTAATTAATTTACATTGTGCAATTTAAAGCTATATGGTATTAAAAATTAGTTTAAAAAAATAATAATGCAGATCTTTGATTTCAATAAATATAAATAGAGATTTTTGAATTTATTACATTTTAATTTTATCTGATATCCAGTCGATGTAGTCGGTCGTCCTTGTGTATACGCCAGGGTAGCCAACTTCACCACATTTGTAGCCGAAGGAAACAACTCCGATGTGGTAGAAGTGTTGTCCATTATTAGGAATCATAAGTGGACCACCAGAATCTCCCTATAAAATAATCAATAGTTAAAATAGGTTCATAAAAAGTACTTTCATAACTTGGTTTCGTAAGCAAAAATTTTAGCAAAGTAATTTCCGTAAAATAATTTATTTTCCTCTAGGGTTTAGATAGAGTTATTTAATATTTTATATATTATTACCTTTTTTAAGTTTTTGGTAGTATTCATACTACGGAAAGTTTAAATTTTAATTTAAATCAAATTATAATTATTATTAAAAACGGGAGACAGACAGAGAAAAATAGACTCTAGCGCCGGGATTCGAACCACGGGCTCCTATATTTCCAGTATAGACGCTCTAACCAACTAAGCTACACTGAAGAATAATTTCCTCTGTTGTTAACGATACCTAGTCCCGAATTAAGCTTTCAATTTTTCCACAAGTCTGGGAATCGACATTTACGATAATAGAACTAGACCGAGAAATAACGCTTATAATTATAAAGTACCCAATTAGTACCTGTACCTAGTACAAACAATTAGAAATTCAATTTTTAAGTTTTTGATAGTATTCATACTACGGAAAGATTTAATTTTAAGAGAAATTTTAATTTAAATAAAATTATATTGATTATTCTTCACTTTATCCCTCCAATTCTTCATACTTGTTTCGTTTTTAATAAATTAATTATTTATGTTGTAATTATAAATTGTACATTAATAGTTGTTAGATAAAAATGTATCATTGTATCATTATTATTTTAGGCCTGATGATGCCCAGGTATGGGCGAAAACTCGCACCAATTATATTTTTTTTAAAAAAATAGAAATGCTTTTTTAATGATTATCCCTAAAAGCCCAATAAGTATGAAGAATTGTTAAAATTATATTAATTATTAATAACGGGAGACAGACAGAGAAAAATAGACTCCAGCACCGGGATTCAAACCACGGGCCTCCTATATTTCCAGTATAGGCGCTCTAACCAACCAGTAAGCTGGAGTATATTTTTTCTCTGTCTGTCTCCCGTTGTTAATAATAATTATAATTTGATTTATATTATTACCGTGCAAGTATCCTTTCCACCCTTCAGATCTCCTGCACAAATTTGGCTGCTTATTATCGATTGATTATGCTTCTGAAAGACTTCGTCGCAAACTTTATTACTCACAACAGGAATTTGAACGTATTGAAGATGAGTAGCACTAGGACCTCCTAATTACAAAAAAAACAACGAATATATTAAAATTAAATAAAATAAAATAAATAAATCATGGAAGGATGAATGTACTATTCTATTCCATATAGAACCCCAAGCCGGTCTTGAAATTGCAATAACTCAGTTCAAGTTTAATGTTTTTAGTGTCTTTAGGCAAAACCAAGGACCCTTATATTTTCTTTCGCGTGTCTCTCAGTCCGTCCGTCCGTCTGTCGCCTGCTTTCACGGCTACACTTTTTGTCCGATCACTTTGAAATTTGGTATATATGTGTCTTGTACCAACCCACATATTTTAAAAATATAGCGACTTCAAAAAAAAATTTCAAATACATTAGGGTAAAAAAAACTTAAGGGTTAACATTTTTTTTCTCTTGGACACCGTGTGGGGTATCATAATGAAAGGGTACGTCGAGCTGATTACAAAAATATATAATTTTTGGTGATAAGCTTGGATAGAGCTAGCGTAGGCGAGTTTGAAGTGGGTGGGAAAAGTGCCCCCCTATATGCAAAAAAATATAGCATTTATTTATCAAACAAATTCTGCTGATAAGAATTTGTTGACAAGCGTCTATGGGAGCTTGTGGAAGGACAAGGAATAGACCAATAAGACAAGGACGAGCTACCACGTGATCACTTTAGTTCGGATTGAGCTCGCTTGGGAGGTTTAGTATAGGGGTGTAGCATAATGAACCACTTTTCTAATAGCATTGCTCCTTCTACCCCTTCCTTGTTCTGAGCGATAAATAATAATAAACGTCAAACGTGGGAAAAATATGACTGAATATTGTTTATATTTTTTTGAAATTCGCAATTTACAATCTCGCATCTTACAATAAAAGAAATTTTAAGTGTGAAATGCTATTAGATATATGCATCTATATAAAATATACTTACTGAATTGAATACTGCCCCATCCAATTGCAAAAGGAGTTTTTCTTTCGAATTGTTCCATACGAAGTTCAGGTCTTGTTGGTAAACAGATTGGTTGAATTAGACCTGTAAAAATAAATTATATCATAATATTTTAAAATAACAGAAAATAATAGTACTAAGGGAGTAACAATGTAAAGAAGGTGTAAGGGGTGTTCTTCTTGAGACTGTTACTTCCCTTATAAAAACAGAAGTGTGAAGTGTGTTATTCCTTTGTCTCAAAATACATTGGAATAAAAATCTCATTGCTCCTATAGTTATTTAGACAAATAAATGTATAAATAGTTAGTTCCATTAATATTCTAAGCAGACAAAGTGGAGTAACATGTAAAGAAGTACCGCACTAAAAATAGTTGTGACAGAAAGTTACACTTACTGGTATAAGTAACTGGCTTATCAAGTTTAAGAATAGCAATGTCATTGAATGTATCACTACTATATTCTTCGTGAGGAATCTTTTTTTCAATAAATCTTTCAACAGGAGTCGCGCCATCCTCAATAGAATCGTTCAAATCTAAATCTCCAAGTCGAACTTTTTCCCTGAAATAATAAAAGTAATTTTATTAACATTAATACGTTTTAGCTCTGGGATACAGAAGAAAAATTCCGTCACCACAAAAAACGACAAGAAAAATGCGATGCTCTTAAATATCGTGCCAGGAAAATAGGATTTAACAGGAGGTCGATAGGTTTTCATTTATAGTATAATATTTTGACGATAGGCGGCCTGATAAATGAATGACAAGCAAAATGTGGCACTCTTAAATATCGTTGGAGAATGTTAGAATATAATAGGAGGTATATCGGTTTTCACTTATATTCATTGTAGTACTATATTTCGCCAATAGAAGTACTACATTTTATTTAAAATGATTTCAGAGCTCCTAGCGGACCAAAAAGTAATCAATATAGATTAATGTTTCATAATTTCACATCTTAAGATCCATCTGCTTTATCAATTAGACAAATTTATACTGGTTATATTAAATATGTAATCCTTGTATAGTTAGAAAATTGTATTTATACTGTTCCCTAGGTTAATTTCTAAATATGATGTAATGTTACAGTGAAGTTCTAGGTCTTCCGGTGGTGACCGCGTCTCGAAGGGGGTACTATATAGTTTTTCCACGTTAATTTATAAATATCATGTAATGTTACAGTGAAGTTCTAGGTCTTCCGGTGGTGACTACGTCTCGAAGGGGTTATACAAGTTTTGCTATGTTAATTTATAAATATCATGTAATGTTACAGTGAAGTTCTAGGTCTTCCGGTGGTGACTACGTCTCGAAGGGGTTATACAAGTTTTGCTATGTTAATTTATAAATATCATGTAATGTTACAGTGAAGTTCTAGGTCTTCTGGTGGTGACCGCGTCTCGAAGGGGTTATACTAGTTTTGCTATGTTAATTTATAAATATCATGCTATGTTACGGTGAAGTTCTAGGTCTTCCGGTGGTGACCACGTCTCGAAGGGGATACTATAGTTTTTCTATGTTAATTTATAAATATCATGTAATGTTACAGTGAAGTTCTAGGTCTTCCGGTGGAGGTCCTACCCCCTTCGAGAAACGGTCACCACCGGAAGACCTAGAACTGCATTATAATTGTGACCGCGGAAGCCTACGAACTTCTGTTACTGTACCAATAGTACCATTTCTTCTAATTAGTTTAAATAATACTTACAGAACATATTTAGGGTTAGTCAAACAATGAGCTGCCGTGAGAACGTGACTTGGCGTGATTAGAGCTCCTCCACACAACCACGATATCTTGGTTAAATCACCACGTTTTTCTCTGTAACCAAGAGCTGTCATCCATGGCCATTGACCTTAAAAAAAATGCAAAAGATAGTTTAGCTAAATTGTAATATTTTAGTTTTAGTCTATACGATGTAAAAATTACAAAAGTTAATAAAGAATAATCCAGTCTGCATATAAGTAATTAATGAAGACAGAAAAGGGATGTTTTAATTATGAAAATTAGTATACAAACTTACCTAAAGTAGATGGATTTCCTCCTATAATTTTTTCAAAGTCAATATCTCCCGATAAACCACAATTGGGTTCTGATGGTAAAACGGGGACATCTCCAATATTTTCGTCGATATGATTTACAGGACAGCAAACCTTGGCTTGGTCTTCTTCAAAGCCACATATAAGACTAGAAATATAAAATTAACTATTATGTATTTATAACATGTGGTAGGTCGATACATTTAATTCGATTCACATTTAAGACAAGAAACATAATTAAGTAAAATGTATTTCTAATGCGTGGTAGATTGATACATTTAATTTAATTCATATATAAGACTATAAATATAAAATTAAGTAATATATATTTCTAACATGTGGTAGGTCGATACATTTAATTCAATCCACATAAAAGACTAGACACATAAAGTTAAGATTATGTATTTCTAGTATGGATGTGTTAGATTGATACATTTAATTCAGTCCATACATAAGACGAAACGGATCTAAAAATAACTATTATAATATTTCAATATAATTTTTGATAAAATATTTCAATAGGCGGTAAATATATTAAAGAGAATGTTTTTGTCTTATTGAATGGACCATTTTTATCCAAAAGTTATTTTATGCAAAAAGTTATTACCACGGTACTCATTATTTGCTCTCTAAAGGATAAGAGGTCTCTTAAAACATTATTTTTACTTAGCTAAGTTTCTTTGAATGAATAAAAAGTTTGATTTCACAAAAAACACATTTATTGGATAATCATACAAAAATAAATAAAAAAAATGAAATAAGGAATTTTCATCTGCAAACATGTTTCCCTTGAAAAAAAATACTGCGCGGTTTATGATACAGATTGAGAAGAATTTTTATAAGGCAATCCCTAATTGGATTCTCAAAAGACTAATTGGAAATGGTAAGTCGTTGAATAGTAATAGAATTAGAACATTTCATGTCATATTGCAAGGTAAATAAAGGTAAAAAAAAGTTAAAATTAAGGTATCTACTTCCTATATATACCTGGAGGATTAACTTCACTCGACGTTGCCATTTTACCACTGAATGTATCTAGATACAAATACCGTGGTGAGACTGCCAATTTCAATACATCATGAAAACGTAGCTAATAATAATAATAAACAGATATCCTTAAAATACAGCACATTTTATAGATCTGAAGTAAGTTGTAGATCAATCATGTATAACATTTACTTAAATTATATTTTATATGCACATTTCATAACAAATCATTATGTGGCATTTAAAAAAGTTTTAAACCAAATAAATATTTACCTTCGAAGATGAGACTGAAGATTATTGTTTCGTTTTGCATTTTCTATCATAGTAAGCACTGGAGGGCAGTCCTTTAATAGCAGGCAAGTGTCTGGCTCACAATCTTTTTTTCCTATAAAATTAAAGTAATAGTTATTTATGCACCTAGGGAGTAAAGTAAGCCATTATTCCCTGAGAGAAAAATTTGGTTCTTGAGGCGAAGCCGAAGGAACCATGGTCCCTAAATCCCGAGACGAAGCCGAAGGAATTAGACTCTTTAATTCCCGAGGCGCAGCCGAGGGAATAACTCTAATTAGCTCCCGAGGCGAAGCCGAGGGAGATAATTATCGCGAGGGGAATAATGGCACTTTACTCACGAGGTACATGCAATATTTTATCTCCAGTAGGAAGAAAATACACATTTTCATCCATAGCACAGTTTTTATTTATCATTTTAATAAATAACAATAATTATTAGAACTTTTAATAGCAGATATAAGAAATTCAATATTAAAAACAAATAAGAATTGGAATTAAACTCAAATAGAAGGTTATTTAGATGCAGGTTATAATGTTGTAAACAAAGATAAACATGGTCAAAAAAGCGCAGTGCCGCCAACCTGATTTCAACAACTTCATTACATTAACCATACATTTTCTACTATTTATAAAATAATTAAGTTGCAATCTTTACTTTTTTGCCCTACTTTACTTTTTCGCCCTACTTTTACTTTTTCTCCCTACTTTTTGAGTTCAGGGATGAAAAGACCTATTTTAGTCCCTCTAAACTAATTCAAAATCATAACTTTTTTTCCCTACTGGAGATAAATATATTTATTTTACTGTCAATCTTCATTCAATCCCTTTAAAGTTATATTTTCTTTATTGCTAAGGTCATTAGGGCCTGACAGCTGTTCAACATTTAGACTGAGTAACTGTTGAGCTATTGAGTGATGTTAATAATTTTTATCTACGATTGATAAGAAATATAAACATTATATCTCTGTTTAGATGCGTAGAAAGTGATTATTTACGTACTTGCATTCATTGCGCATGCGCGTCTCATAGAACTGAACAATTCCTCTTCTTTACCACACAGTGTGCGGTAAAGAAGAGGAATTCTTCAGCTTTACGCACGATTAGCAAGTTTGTTTACATTTAACAAAACTAATTTGCAGTTCTTTTATTAAAATAACTGTTTATATCGAGTTTTTAGTGAAAAACAATAAGTAAATCAAGTGACTTTGACGAAAATGTGGAGAATAATACTCCTCCAGAAATAATTAATTCGGCAAAAAATACAACTCAAGAATTAATGCCATCTTTATCAAGAGAGAGATACGAACTTACATACAGCAAGTTTATTTTTTTCTGTATTTATAATTTAAATCTAACAATCGTAGATAAAGTACGGTACGCAACTCGTGCGAAAACGGCATTTTGCATTGCTCGTGTGGTTTTACAACCCTCGCTGTCGCTCAGGTGCAAACTCCACACTCGCATGCAAAATGCTACTTTCCGCACTCGACGCGTAATGTACTATTAAATGTTACTTCTTCACTCAAAATAAATGTACAAACTACAATCATATCTGCAAATATAAGGCCTGATGATGCCCAGGATTGGTCGAAATATAACTAAATAAATAAATTAATGTCCAAATATTAATTTATAAATTTATCATCCCTAAAGACCTCAGCAATAAAGAAAATATTTATTTTAGATATATTAAAATACAAAAGGTAATTATGACATCCAGCACCTTTCTTTTGAACTCCCAAATAGTAATAGAAGATAAAAGAGAAAGGAAATTCCTACTATTCAATGTCATATATATAACTTTCATTATTCTTTGAACAATGTAGAAATGGTATTTGGAAAGCTCATATGAACGCATTCAACTCATTCCCTGCTGCATTATATCGATTTATTTCTGAGATTCTGTTATTAATTTATTGGACACTTTTCTTCATGTAGTATATCTACCATACTAATATGTATACTGAAAATATTACGATCTCAATTATGTAGTATACGCATAAAGAAAGTAATGTAATGTCGCGAAAATTAGAATTTGAGATTTTGATTTATACGTTCTGAGATGGTTAGAATAAAATAATGTGGCTTTAAAAAATATCTGTCCTACGGCGGTAGGCAGACTACAGACTACAGACTGCAGATTACAGTCTGCAGTCTATGTAGAAGCGTGAAGCCTAAACTACTATCATCAGCAATTTAGGCTCCACGCACAGACAACAGACTTGATTTCGATAAATTTAGGCATACAATGTCCAGAAAAATCATACCCCGAGATGAAATGGAGAAATTAATATTAGCTCTAAATTTGAGGGTGTTACACCAATAAGAAAAAATCAAGTTTTCCAAGATATTAATGAAAATAAATAGTGATTTTTTAAAAAAAAAAATCAAATACGTCGCGTCAGAGAGGTTACGTAAAAGTGACAAAGGTTGCTGTGACGTCATGCGCCGTCCACGATTTTTCGTCAGGTTATCTTTTCTGGCTCATAACAAACCATTGTTTACTAGAGTTCTGTAAGCATTTTATAGTTTTTTCCTCTTTTTATTCTATTAAAAGCTTTTTTAACCGTTTTTAACCTTATCATATATTAGTAACATCATTAATAAGCCAACAAATGTATACATTATAGATGATAAAACAAATAATTCTCACAAATAACTCAAATAAGATGTAAAATAACTTACTTACAGATGTGCTCTTTTTACTCTATTAAAAGCTTTTTTAACTGTTTTTAACCTTATCATGTATCAGTAACATCATTAATAAGCCAATAAATGTATACATTATAGATGATAAAACAAATAATTGATTAAAAAATAATAATAAAATAAAATAGCACTGATAAACCCCCACCTATATCCAATGTTATGAGCCAGCTAACCTAACTTCACACACTTTTTTACGTAAGTGACGTCACACTTCCCCGGCGTATAACAAAAATTGCGTATATTTAGAGATGTTTAAAATGTAATAAATTTAATGAAATATTATAGGATTTAAATACAATATTAATATCTAAACGAGAAAATTTTATTTGATATGTAAGACCGATTTTTTACTCAAATATTTACTATTGTAAATATTATTTATAAAATAATTTGATATAAAGGTACTTCTTTAAGATTGTTACTACCCTATGTTTTTTTTTTTTTTTTTTAGATTATAAATAACTTTGACTAAATAACTATTAAGGCAAAGGGATGTTTATTCCAATGTACTTTGGGACAAAGGAATATCACACTTCTGTTTTATAAGGGGAGTAACAGTCTAAATAAGAACATTCTGTACATCTTCTCTAGATTGTTACTCCCCTCTGTTTTTTTTTTTTGAGGGGGAGTAACAATCTAAAGAAGTGCCTTAAATCATATATTAGCTATTTAATTTACCCAAAATTATATGTAGGTATTTGAATGAAAGTACGTTTATTTAAAGGGATGTACAAACCTTGTCTTTGAAATCTTCGGCCTCCTTGTGCTAAAGTTGAACTTGCCAAGCAGGCTACCAATACTACGCTCCAAAACATTATTAGCTCTATAACAAACAAAAAAAAATAGTTATAAAAATATGCAATACAAATTTATTCATGAAACTATATATATATATATATATATATATATATATATATATATATATATATATATATATATATATATATATATATATATCTATATATATATATATATATATATATATATATATATATATATATATATATATATATATATATATATATATATATATATATATATATATATATATACATACATACATACATACATATAATTGTTTGACGTTGAAATTCAAGATTACAGGTGATGCGTTAATATAGAAAACCTAATCAACCTATCTATGACTTAAGAATATTATATATTTACTATATATACATTGATTAATAAGTTTTAATTCAAGTGCAAATTCTCTTGATTTTTACAAGAAATTGATCTCATTTTTGACTGGATAAAGTTAATTGAAATCAAAACACACTCATATAAAATTTACAAAAAAATAAAAAAGTTTAGGCAAAATCTATTGGAGTATAAAACGTCTAAATAATCTATAAAACATAACTTCTAAGGATAAATAAAAATCAAATAAAAGTTATAGTATTTCTGCAAGGGGTTTTTTTTTCTAAAGATATAGATAAGAAGATAGAAAATAAGAAATGTTTAGACTTACCTCTGTTTCTAATTTAAGTTTCCGCAGTAAAAATGGTTTATTATATTCTTAATGATGATTTAATAAACAATAGTTAAAGACTTAGTTGTATGATTATTGATACTAAACAACGAACGCAATTATTAAACTGAGAAGTCGTGCTGCAGAGTCAATGTCTAAGGATGGACTGCTTATTCCAAGTCCTGCAGCAAAAATAAATAGGTTTTAGACTACGTGACGTCATGGGCAAGCCCCCTCCTCTTCACTCCTGTGGGTAGAAAGAACGAAACATCTTCTTGGCATAAAGTCGTACTACTTTCCTCGTTTGATACCATCAGGAGTAATCAGTAATCATTTGAAGAAGGTTGTAGTTAAAACATTTTTTTTACAAACTATATTCAATTAACCTTGTGCATACATTTTCTTGTTTCCTTTCCTTATTAAATAAAAGAGATTATATAAACAGTTGGACGCTTTGCACCTTGGTTCCGCCTCCCTGCAGTCTTGAGTCTAAGCTCTTGGACGGCGTGTCTTTCTTAGGCCTCTTTCACACGGTGCGGGTGCGGGCGCTGGCCCGCAGTTGCTTTTTACACGGTGTGGGCCCACGCCCGCACCCGCATCATGAACGAGGTCTCTAGTCAGTGTCAGAAGACCAGCCGAGTATTATGGATGAACATCGAGTGTATTTACTTTATCTGCTGGATTCATCTGTATTTTGGTTGAGATTGGATCAATCTTGAGTTATATGTTATATATAAACAAATTTAAATTGTATGCCCATACATTTGATAAATGTTCACTCTTTTTGCGCTACGACTGTACGATTCCCCCCTAATTAACCTATTACATAGCTTGAGTATATGCGAGGTTTTGTGGGTCCACAACCCCCGCATAAAACGAGGGACGACTGAATCATTATTAAAATCTTCACTGTAAGATTGCGTAAAAACTAAAAGAGTTAGGCCATTTGTATAAAAGTATTTTATCTCCAGTAGGGGAAAAAAGTTATGATTTTGAATTAGTTTAGAGGGACTAAAACCGGTCTTTTCATCCCTGAACTCAAAAAGTAGGGAGAAAAAGTAAAAGTAGGGCGAAAAAGTAAAGTAGGGCAAAAAAGTAAAGATTGCAACTTAATTATTTTATAAATAGTAGAAAATGTATGGCTAATGTAATGAAGTTGTCGAAATCAGGTTGGCGGCACTGCGCTTTTTTGACCATGTTTATCTTTGTTTACAACATTATAACCTGCATCTAAATAACCTTCTATTTGAGTTTAATTCCAATTCTTATTTGTTCTTAATATTTAATCTCTTATATCTGCTATTAAAAGTGCTAATAATTATATTATTTATTACAATAATAAATAATAATAATAATAATAATAATAATACTTTATTCCACCATATACATATTACAATTTTCCATAAAAAAAATAAACTGTGACTGTGTGTGTAAATAAACTGTGCAATGAACGAAAATGTTTATTTTCTTCCTACTGGAGATAAAATATTGTATGTACCTCGTGAGTAAAGTGCCATTATTCCCCTCGCGATAATTATCTCCCTCGGATGCGCCTCGGGAGCTAATTAGAGTTATTAAAACCATGGTTCCTTCGGCTTCGCCTCAAGAACCAACTTTTTCGCTCAGGGAATAATGGCTTACTTTACTCCCTAGGTGCATAAATAACTATTAAATAAACATTTACAGGTTAAAAATATTCGGTATGTATAACATCAGAATTTTTAGTAGGTACCTAATTAAAAAAAAACTTTGTTATGTTTTATCATTGAGGACTATCGCATACTTGATGATCCGAAGAAACAGATATCCGGATAATCGGATATGATGAACGGATTAACAAAATAATAATATAAAATATTGTTAAAATTATGCTTGTAAATTATTATCAGATAAAGGTCAAATAGTGACAGTGGTAACGTCTACATTTTGGGCACAATTTTACTTTCTACAATTGCAGTCAAAACATTATTATTACTTTTTAAGTTAAAGGGCAAATATTAAATAAATGAGCCTTTTAGATTATTAATTAATAAATAGTTGTTCGTGAAGTCTCACGTAAAAAGGGTTTCGTTGGTATCCTTAACATAAAACTAGTTATATTAAGGAGGAGGGGGGGACGCTTTGAAAAATGTTTGATGCGTTTTGGCATAAGGCGTGGAAAATTAAACAATTAACACGTGATATACATTTTTGTAATCTACTCTTTAATACCTTTAATTTGTACAAAATTTAAAAACAATATTCTATTTTTGTGGTGGAAATTATCCGCCATATTGGATTCCCACTTCATCAGTTAAAATTGCTATTCTAATTTTTCCTATGGTCCAGAAGACCGCTTGGCATATTTTTTATACTTCTAGTAACTGCAGAAAATTAAACAATTTTCACGTGTTACAGAGGAAGAGGTTCCTGGTTCAATTCCCCGGGGGGTCACAATGTTTTTTATCGGTAATAACAAAAAGGTACATTCATTTATTTTCCCGAAATATTCACCGGTCCACCATAGGGTATAAGCGTGAAATATTTCAAAATTTTAAGAATAGCTGTTATAAGGTAGTTGGTGGGGGGACATTTGTATTTTTGTATGTTTCGATTTACTATAAATACAATAAAAAACAAAATGTAAAAAAACGTTTTTATATTTTTGTAATCTACTCTTCAATACCTTTCATTTGATACCCTTAATTTTTAAAAAATATTTTTTTTCGAGTGACATGAATTATCCGCCATTCCCAGTAAATCAGATCAAATTGCTAATCTTATTTTTTCTATGGCCCACCAAACCTCACATTTTGCATATTTTTCTATATTTTTAGTAAGAGTGGAAATACGATTTTTTTTTGGGGGGGGGGGGAGGGGGGTGCACGCAAAAATTCGATGTTTTTTGACAAAATGGTGCCGAAAATTAAATACTTTCCCTAAGTGGTAGGTATATATTTTTGTAATCTACACTTCAACAAGGGCGGATCCAGGGGGGGGGGGGTGAGGGGGGCGACCGCCCAGGGCCCCGCACCTTGGAGGGCCCCGCGCCATAGAAAATTAAAATAAAATACGTATACTTTACAGGCAAATTTATAGTTCATAGAGAAGATTGTCCGCGGGGCCCTGTGCCATGCACAAAAATGAAATATTAGAATTATAAAATTCAGTCGAATTTAGTTTACATGGTAGACCCTAATACCTAACTTTCTTTCCGCGGGGCCCCTCCCTATGAAAATATCAAATAAATAAGTTATAAAATATAGATTAATTTTTTTTTTATGTTTAAGATTACCCGCGGGGCCCCGCTCCATATAAAATTAAGTGAGTTAACGTCCTAGTGTTTTCTCACCCTCCCCCTTTTCAAAATGATGACGATTTTGTTATTTATTCTGTGGGGTAAATCTTCATTATGTGCCCCACCTATATCTAAACGTCCAATTTTATTCGGTTTTTTTCAAACTGTTCCTTTTACATTACAAAAACGATTTCGATTGTAGTATCTCGATATATTCAATTTTTGTTAATTGTTTTTTAGTATGGAAGGTTATGGTAAGTTTAGGTTGAGTTTAGTACTTTTTGACCTGACCGAACAATAACCTTCTATCATTACCCTATAAAACGTGATATTTCGAGTATTATTTTAAAAACAAATAAATAAAACACTAAATTTATCGAGATATTACATAACCTTAATCGTTTGACAATGTACAGAGATATGTAAAAAAGACAAATCCTGTAAAAAGGAATAGTAAAAAAAACTAAGTATATCGGTCAGTACGAAATAATTGGGCCAATTAGTGCAGTTTTACCAATTGATGTCAAAGAGAAACTTCACCTCAGAGATGCATAAAAACGCTGTTTTGAGAGGTCATATTTACAAAATTTTCCGGGGGAGGACCCCCGGACCCCCCTTAAAATGTGTCTCTGTAATTAAACTAAAAACTCGGCACTAAAATGAAAATTTATAAGCTGAGAATATGAATTCTGGGAGTAAATTTAAAGTGCTCGAGTGTAGATTTCAAATTATAGGACTGATCACAAATAACACAGCTTAACTTTTTATTTACAATGATAATTTAACCATAAAAACCGAAATATCATGAAGAAGAATAAATAGTTAAGTGTAACAGAGCTTAATTATTACAATAAAAAAATGTTTCTTTTCGATTACGTTTGCAAAGAAAATGGTGATTAGTTGAATAGTTATGTTCAAATAATATGTTAATAATCAAGAGCAGAATTGTAATTATTTTAAAAGTTTTGAATTATTTTGAGAGCAAAAATGTTTGACTGGCCCTAAGTGAAGGGAATTAGCCGTAAATTAGGATCAAGTTATAAGTTGTTTATTATTAAGTTACTTTATTGTTTTTTATCAGCAATCCCCGCTCTATCCTAGGGGGCCCCGCCATTTTGTCTCGCCCAGGGCCCCGCAAGATCTAGATCCGCCACTGCTCTTCAATACCTTTTATTTGATACCCCACTCAAAATTTTATTAAAATATTATTTTTTTCGTGTGACATGAATTATCCGCCATTTTGGATTTTAACTGCTGGTAATATTGAGTGCGCTATATTTTTCCTGTGTGCGTTTCAAAACGATCTTTAATACTGCAAAGTTTCATATTTATATCTTTATTTATTCAGAAGATATTGGAACCGTACAGAGTGACAGACAGACACAGGAACAAGGAAGGAATAAGGATATCTTTTTTTGGTTTTACCAACGAAGCCCTAAAAAAACGCTACTCTGTAATCAGGAAGAATTTACGTTGCAAAAACTTAAATACCAAGGTCACCGAAATACTGAAAAGCATTGGGGAAGTTTACAAATTAAACGGGGTACAGGCCGGGGGAAATCCACTTGGCATACATTTAATTGAAGCTAGCGAAAGCGAGCTTCTTACATTCAACGAAATATGCATCTTGTCTGTCTGTCTGTCTCTGTCTGTCTGTCTGTCTGTGTGTAACGTTCACGTGTCCGACGATAACTTGAGTAAAAGTTGACCGATTTAGTTGAAATTTGGTATACATGTTCCATTTACTTATACTCAGGCTAAGTTTGTTGGACAGCGTGATCCGTCCAAGAGTTCGCGCGCAATGCTCGCGTAAACGTGAACTTCAGATTTAAATTGGAATTTCACGACAGGGAAAAATTCTATTATCACCTATTCAATGAGACGAACATTTTTTTCAATTTAATTATTTTAGTAAAACCAACAACGACACCGCTATGAATTAATAAAGATCACTAAAACTATTGAAGCGGACCTAAACGTTTAAAATAGAGAAAACAACCTTTTTACCGATATCTTATGTTCTAACGCAGCGATTTTAATGAAACTTCATATACATCGTCTAAAGTACAATTGAAACAGGCATGTAAAATTTCAACTTGATACAAGCAGAAGTTTTTGAGTTGTGAAGTGATACATTTATAATAATTGTTTAAAAGTGTTGAAATACTACTGTGTAGTCTTCCTGATGATTACGATAATTTTCGTTGTGCGATTGAAAGCCGTGACCAACTTCCAAACTTAGAAACTCTCAAAATAAAAATAAAAGAAGAGGAGCTAAGGCGAAATGAATTAACAGAAGAAAATCAACAAGGCGTACTACTTTCAAGTCAAAGGAAATTCAATAAGCAACATCAACCAAGAAACAACAAATTAGAAAGAAACCACACTGGAGAAACATCAGGCAACCATCATAGACGAAACAAAGGTCAACAGTACTCTGGACAGTTTCGATCCAATGCTGGCAAGTACTCTCCACAAACTTTAAATATATCCCATATAGGCAATTCTTGCGACTCATATAACAAATATAAAAACAAAAATATTTTTTGCCTTGACTCAGGTGCTACCGCACATATGTGCCATGACAAAAAATGTTTTTATCAATTCAAACCACTTAAAGATAGCTTTGTTTTCATGGCAGATAAAAGCCAATCAATTGTTGAAGGCATAGGCAACGTAAGTGTAATAATCAAAAATCAAATCTTTAACATAATTAATGTTTTATACATACCTAACATTAAAACAAATTTACTTTCTATTAGTCAACTTACAAAACTACAAAAAAAAGTTTTATTTGGAAAAAATGAAGCAAAAATTCTAAACAAAAATAACGAAACAATTCTTATTGCTAAATTAAAAAATAATTTATACGAAATAGAATTTGAGTATAACAATAAAAATAAAGTTGAACATGTTAATCAGGTGCATTCTCATAACACTACTTCACTCTGGCATGAAAGACTTGGACATCTAAACATAACAGACTTAACAAAACTACATTCACGAAACATGGTTCTAGGATTAAAAATTAATAAAAATGATAAATACCCTGAAGTATGTGAAACCTGTATTAAAGGGAAGTTAACTAGGAAACCTTTTCCAAAACATTCTGAGTCAAAATCTGAAAATATTTTAGATTTAATTCACACCGACATTTGTGGCCCCATGAGAAAAGCCTCAATTGGAGGTGCTAAATATTTTCAAACCTTCATTGATGATAAGTCTAGGAAAATAAGCGTTTATTTCCTAAAATCAAAGTCTGAAGCCCTTAATAACTTTAAAAAATATAAAGCCGAAATGGAAAACCAAACCGGGAGAAAAATTAAAGTCCTAAGGTCAGATAACGCAAAAGAATTTTGTAGCCATGACTTTAATTCATTCTTAAATCAATCAGGTATCAAACATCAATTAACTGTTGAGTATAGCCCCCAACAGAACGGTGTAGCCGAAAGAGCAAACCGAACTTTAGTTGAGATGGCTAGATGCCTGCTTCTTGCCAAAATCCTACCACATGGCTTATGGGCAGAGTTAATTAATACAGCAGCTTATATTCGCAATAGATGCCCAACTGCCACTCTTAATGATTTAACTCCTGAAGAGGTGTGGTCGGGTAGAAAGCCTACTGTTTCCTACTTTAGAATAATAGGGAGTAGAGTATTATCTTTAGATTTAAAGCCTGGTAAGGGTACATTTAATTCAAAAACAAACGAATACATTCTAGTAGGTTATTGCGAAGAATCAAAAGCATATCGTTTATGGAAACCAGGTACTAATTCCACAATAAAAGGTAGAAACGTTAAAATATTAGAGGAATTTACTAACCAAATTAAAAATAATCAAAATTTAGATATTTTCGATTCTTCTGACAATATATCACCAAAACATGATGATAATAATGAATCTACACATTTCAATTTCGGAAACCTAATTCAAAACAACAAAAATAAGAATAAAATAATAACAATTAATAACCAAAATAATGAAATACCTAGTTGTTTAGGAACCGAACAAAATTTAATTATTAATGATGTAGAATCAATCCATGATAATATTTCATCTGATGAAACAAATTCAGATATAGAAGCTGAATCAGTCCCCTGTATTTCAAATCAGATACGTGGCCCTGGAAGACCTAAAAAGGTTCGTACAGGAAAGCCAGGTAGACCTAGAAAAGAGTATCAAATGAAATCAAATAATTTTAGCATTGATCCCACCACTGTAAAACAAGCTCTAAGCTGTTACAATAGTAGAGAATGGGAGAAATCTATGCAAGAAGAATATAACTCACTTCTTGAAAATGGTACATGGGAACTAGTAGATTTGCCTAAGGGTCGTAAAGCCATCGGTTGTAAATGGGTGTTTAAAACTAAACTCGATTCTGATGGAAAAATACAACGTTTTAAGGCACGTTTAGTAGCCAAGGGATTTACTCAAAAGTATGGAGTTGATTATGACCAAACCTTCGCACCAGTTGTGCGATATAGTTCGATTAGGTTACTCCTAGCATTGGCTGCTGAGGAAGGGTATCACATTCACCAAATGGATGTAACCACAGCCTTTTTAAATGGTGACTTAGATGAAGTTATTTTTATGAAACAACCCGAACACTTTGCTACACAAGATGGGAAAGTGTGTCAGCTAAAAAAGGCCATTTATGGACTTAAACAGGCGGGTAGACAATGGTACACAAAATTAAATTCCGTGTTACAATCAATAAAATTTAAACGCTTGCAAAACGAAAACTGTATTTATACACGTATCATAAAAAATGAAATAGTGATTATAGCAGTGTACGTTGATGACATAATAGTAATGTCACGCGACCAAAAATTAATCCAGAATGTAAAAATTGAGTTAGAAAATAAATTTAAAATTAAAGATCTAGGTGAACTTAAATATATTTTAGGAATTGAAATTAATAAACTAGACGATAAAATATTCATGACACAAAAGAAATATATTAAGGAAATACTTACAAAATATAACATGCAAAACGCAAAACCTCTAACAACACCTTTAGATCAAAACATAAAATTAAGAATTAATCCAACAAGTACAGAAGAAGGGGAAGCTGCCGATCAAAACGCTTATCAGCAATTGATAGGTTCTCTTCTGTACTTGGCGACATGTACTAGACCTGACATTGCTTTTTCCGTAAGTTTACTGAGTCAATTTAATTCATGCCCTAAAATCCAGCATTGGAACGCAGCAAAAGGAGTTCTACGATACCTTCTGCATACGTCGAACACTGGCATCCTCTACGGGAAGACTGGAGGGAAACTGGAAGGATTGGTAGATGCAGACTGGGCTGGTCAACCAAATGATCGCAAGTCGTACACAGGTTTTGTATTTAAATTAGCTGGTGGACCAATATCCTGGGAGGCTAGAAAACAGCAGGTAGTGGCTCTTTCAAGCACTGAAGCTGAGTATATAGCAATGACCAGCGCCGCAAAAGAAGCCACATACCTTCGAAGACTACTTAAGGAATTGGATCCCAACGCCAAAGGTTATGCTACAGAACCAACCATACTGTATAGTGACAGCCAAAGTGCTATACACATGGTGGAAAACGAGGGTCATCATCCTCGTACTAAGCATATAGACGTCCGCTACCACTTCATCAGAGAGGCCTATCGTTCTGGTGATATTAAAATTGAATACCTCAAAACGGAAGACATGGTAGCGGATATCTTCACCAAAAGCCTGGGGAAAATTAAAGTTGAGAAGTTCAGCAAGCTCATGGGACTTCAACTGGACACCACAGTTGAGGGGAAGTGTTGAAATACTACTTCTACTTGCAGTATTTTCAAACAACTGTGTAAAGTAGAAGTCATCCAAAAAGACTTTACATTGTCACTTTGTGTTTTATTAAAATAAATGTATTACCGTTCTAAAAACCTACATTAAAAAGCTATTGCGGGAGATTCTTATAGTCTTGTAGTGTATAGGTTTGTTTAGGAAGTAAAGCTTTGTACCGAGGACCCCCACTCTACCCCACACTGCTCTCTTCCACCTATCTTCAACTATGACATTTAAAAAATAAATTTCAATATTCAGTATTTCATTCCCTCCTTCTTTGCAGACTTCTTCCCATCCTTAAACCGTTCCTACCCGATCATCAGTTTGGTTTCCGATCCCATCATTCCACCATTCAACAATGTCACCGCATTGTTGATGTCGTCGCTTCCACCCTCGAGAATAAAAGGTATTGCTCAGCTGTCTTTCTAGATGAGGCGCAAGCCTTTGATAGAGTTTGGCATGCTGGGCTGCTTTGGAAGCTCAAGGGAATCCTACCCTTTACATATTACCTCATCCTTAAATCCTTTCTCACCGATAGATATTTTCGTGCAAGTTTAAGATCCTCATTTTCATCCATCTGCCCTGTAAGTGCTGGAGTACCTCAGGGCAGTATCCTAGGACCTCTTCTATATTCCTTTTTTACTCATGATATCCCTCAACATCCTTCCTCGGTCCTTGCCACATTTGCAGATGACAAGGCTATCCTACCTGTTCACGAAAACCCTCAAACCGCATCTAATAACACCCAAAGCCACCTTCTCCTTTTAGAACCTTGGTTAAGAAAATGGAGGATACGAATTAACGAACAGAAAAGTGTTCATGTCACTTTTACTCTTCGTCATAGCACCTGTCCTCCAGTCACTCTTAACCAAGTTCCTATTCCTCAATCCAACACAGTCCGTTACCTTGGCCTCAACCTCGATAGACGACTCACTTGGCAACATCACACAAAAAATAAACGTACGGACATTACAAGACGATACAAGTTGCTGCTTCGTCTTCTGGATCGTAGGTCCAATCTTACTTTGAATAACAAAATTCGAATTTACAATGTAATCTTAAAACCAGCTTGGACCTACGGTCTAGAAGTATGGGGTAGTACCAAGCCATCCAACATCCGTCGAATCCAAACACTACAATCCAAGATCCTTAGAAAAATCACAGACGCCCCATTCTACGTTTCTAACCTCACTCTACATAACGATCTCAATATTCCCTTTGTCCGAGACCTATCTGTATCCCGATATCATACTTTCCACGAATCATTATCCAATCATCCCAATCCTCTAGTAGAACTTCTTGCATCCCAAATTATCCCAGATAACCCTCCTCGCCGCCTGAAGAGGCAGTGGCCAAGAGATTTACTCATTGCTTAACGTTTATATTATATCTCCATTTTAACGCTATCAAAAATTCACTATCTCATTTCTTTATATATATTTTTTTATATATTTTTTATTTTATTTTATATTTTTTATTTTATTTTATTTATTTATATATTTATTTATTTATCTATTTTTTTTTTTTTTTTTTTTTTTTTTTTTTTTTTTTTTTTCATAAGTGCATATAATTAACCTATTGTAATTAAACCCAGCCGAAAGGAATAGTCACTGGATTATTACCTTTCTCATGTAACACACTGTCAACAAAACATACATCGTTAACACTAATAACATGTAAAATTATGTAGTTGTGTTAATCAATAAAAGATAAAAAAAAAAAAAAAAGTATTTCATTGCAATACGCTCGCTTCAATGACAGAGCCACGAGATGCCTAGTTATCTAAAATCTAAAACATTCCTTGGGGTACCATCATGTGCAAGAACAAACACCAAAAATCTAACCTTTTTCACGCATTGTTGCGAGATATTTAACACTTTTGAGGTATACTTTTATTTTTGTTACTCAATTACTATACTCTACGTGTACATTGTATTAACTCACCGATTGTTATCTGTAAGTTATGAAATATAATAACTATAAACCCGGGTGCATACTGAGACGCAGGCGACGCAGGGCAGGGCAGCACAGTTTTTTAAACCGCAGAAATATACGATACCTCACTATTTGAGACACGGAATTGGACAGGGAAGTATTACGCCACACGTGGCTTTCTCAAAGCAGATGGATCTGGCGTCTTAATTCGCAAGTTTCCGAATATTTCTGCGGTAGAAAATAACTGTGCTGTCCTGCCCTGCCCTGCGTCACCTGCGTCTTAATGTGCGCCCGGCCTTAGCATTAGTAACTTTGTATAGCTATAAAATAACCACCTACTACTCGTATATTTGAAATTTTAATCTGATAAAAATTTCAAGATAAAAAGAACTTTTTATATACTATGTTTTTAAATTTTCTGTTGAATCGTATGTAATGTTGATAATATAATTGTTATTGTTATATAATATATAATCTTAGTGAAAAAAAAATAGTTCCGAATTTATTTACTTCACATAAATGACAACCATCCAGAGAGCTGATCTTAAACCTATAAAAAAATAAATCTTTGTACAACGAATCTCCCCAACACCAAATCTAAAGCATGCCATCGATATATTTGAAATAATATAATCGATATATAATATAATCGATATTTCCTGTTTTGCTGTCATTCAATGTTCATCTATCACAAATTTGAGACCCGTCAAAATGAAGATTGCGTAAATATTGGATATGGCAAAACAAATAAAATAACTTGCGGATTTTTTCCGAACTAACTTTCCGCACAGCAAAATTTGCTGAAAACTAATTAAATTCTGCTGAAGGATGGCTAAAAGTATTAAAATAATGCATTGTCATCGTGTTCTGAGCTATGCTAAAAGTTTGAAATGTTTAGCTATTCGGGAAGTTAGTTAGAAATCGATTGCCAGATTTGTACCGGACAAACAAACAAACAAGAAAGCAAGCTAATAAAAACGTAGTAAAATAACAATCTTTCTTTTCTGGGTAACCTGACACATCTGCCATACAAACATTACTTTCTCACAGCCATTATATTTATCATGTGTCAAAATAAGTTGTTTTCTAATGACATAAGAATTATAGGTATCCAAAAATTTTCAAATACCAACTCAATGCGGTTATGTAAACAAACATCAGTTGAAAACAGTAAGCGTATTGAGATCGTTTTCCATACCACCATATTAACGTCATTGGAACACTAATAATAATATTAATTTTAAAGTAAATAAAAAATAAAAAAAATTAATAATTATTATTAATATTCTTTAACACTATTATTGACCGCTGAGAGGTCATTTAACAAAAATAACTTAAAACTGAAGTAGGAATTCCTTAAACTTATACTATTCAAGGTTATTCCGATTAAAAAACCATGGATTTAAAATATTATTTGTTTTATATTACTGCCCGGATAAAAACGGGATGACTGACCTTAACGCGGCCTTTTTTAATATAAGGAAAACCTGTGCATCTCACCTGCTCTTTTAGTTGGTTAAGATACATCTATATAAACAGGTTAGTGATCTAACTGAAAGAAATGTAACAGAGAATCTTTATGTTTTTCAATAACGAAGAAGAAGAAAAAATCTGACGCAGGGCGTCTCGTAATTTCTCCTTACCTAACATAAACCTATAGATGGTAACAGATTTTTTTATTTTGTCAATTTAATTTAGTTTTCCCGTTAAAAGTTAAGTCCGATATTATGAGGTCCGTTGTAGTGAAGTCCAATATAGTGATGTCCATTAGTATGAGATATTTAATAAACAGGTCAAGTGTGTGCTGTTCAGCACACAGCGAGGGTCCGTAGGCCACACTATATAGTGTTTAACTGTAAAGTGTATAAACAGTGGTTTTTTAAAATGCTAAAAAGCTTACTTTGAACCATTCTAAGGGTCTGATATTCTCAAAACACACTCTGATAAAGTATTTTTTTGCCACTGAACTGGACTACAACCATATAAAAGACATCGAAAAGACCATAGTTATAAAAAAAAACTTATTTTGTCTATAAAAAATAAAATAATATTTTTTTCGAAATTTCCAAAAAGTGGTATCTTTACTTTTGGTCGAAGAATGTTCAGGAATTTTTTCAGATTTTTTGCACATCACATAAGTGAGATAGAGGGGGGGGGGGACACGTTTCACACCCACTTCAAACTTGCCTACGCTCGCCCTATCAAAATTATAACCAAAATTTTATATTTTTTTTTAATCAGCTCGATGTACCCTTTTATATGATACCCCTCACGGTGTCAAAAAAAAAAAAAAAATTACCCTTAAGTTTTTTTCCCCTCTCTTTTTTGAAAAATATTTTTTTAAGTCGCTATATTTTTAAAATATGTGGGTAGGTACAAGCCACATACATGCCAAATTTCAAAGTTATCGGACGAAAGGTGTAGGCTTGAGAGCAGGCGACCGGCGGACAAAAATATAAGGGTCCTTGGATTTGCCTACGGACCCTAAAAATGTAAGCTAACAATATCCTGTATAAAAATCAAAAGTAAATATTTTAAAAATGGCAGCAAAAATTAAGATAAAATATGGAGGGCTTATTCATCGTATAGAAAGGTATCATTGGTGTGAAATTCAGCTCTATCGGTGAAACATTATTTAGGGTTAAGGTTTCAAAGTTCAAATGTCGATATTTCCAAAATGGAGAAAGATATAAAACCAAAATTTATTGCAAGTGCTTGTCTTATAAAGAGGTATAATTTCTATAAATTTCAGCGCTATATTATCGAATGTCGTGTGAGAAAGTCATGTACTTAGTTTTAGTCAAGTTTAGTGTTGGTAAGTTATTTTCGAACCAGGATTTTATTTCAGTCATTCCTTTAGAAGCTTTTTGAAAGACTTCCTTCCAGGTGGAAAGACTCCCTTTCAGGTGGAAAGACTCCCTTTCAGGTGGAAAGACTCCCTTTCAGGTGGAAAGACTCCCTTTCAGGTGGAAAGACTCCCTTTCAGGTGGAAAGACTCCCTTTCAGGTGGAAAGACTCCCTTCCAGGTGGAAAGACTTCCTTCCAGGTAGAATGACTTCCTTCCAGGTGGAAAGACTTCCTTCCAGGTGGAAAGACTTCCTTCCAGGAGGAAAGACTTCCTTCCAGGTGGAAAGACCTCCTTCCAGGTGGAAAGACTCCCTTCCAGGGGGGAAGACTTCCTTCCAGGAGGTTCCCCTGAAATAAGCTAGAGTGAAAACAATGCTTTACAATTTAGCCTTACTTACGCTTTTTACTTATCCTTTAAGGTATGGAAAATTAAAAAGTTTTGTGATCGTTAAAATTATAAGTACAATTTTCTCTGATGATTCAACGCTTAAAAATAAATTCTTAGTTAACAGGTTGTTACTATAAAATGAAAGATTATATCTCGTCAGAGTACTCGTACTTACGTTCAAATCTTATGTATAAACTATATTAATTCTCACTTAAGTTTGGTGAGTAATAAGCGGCAAGAATAATTGTAAAGATAAGACTTAGTTAATACTTTTATACCTAAAATATTATCTTTAATCATATTTTTCCAAGTTCAGAAGAGGTTTTTTAAAAAAAAAAAAAAAAAATATATATATATATATATATATATATATATATATATATATATATATATATATATATATATATATATATGTATGTATGTATATATATATATATATATATATATATATATATATATATATATATATATATATATATATATATATATATATATATATATATATTTGAACTAAAGTTTAAATAATTTATTTTATTACTTTACTTTAGATAAAGCTGACTTGTATTGTTTACGTACGGGAATTACGTATTTGGCCTAATCCAAATAAATACTTGATGATTAAGTTGGTCGCCGACTGGTCGTGGGCCGCGAACCATAGAAGTAAAAAAATACGTGTGGTGTCGCGGGACACCCGGTAGGAACGAAGTTCCTTACATTTTTCATTAAATATAAATTATAAAATTACACTGCTAAGTACGTATACATTGCTAACTACTTATAGATGGCGGAGTTAGAAAAGAAACAAAATTAAAAGTAACGAACTGTTTGTACCTAGCAGAGTTAAGGCAACATTAAAAGAAAATCATTATTTGTATCATTAAAGCAAGCGTCTTACTATAAATATATATTGAATATAAGAAAAAAGTTGATCATGATGAGTTTATAGTGAAAGAGTATGTTAGTTAAAGGAGTATGGATTGAAATAGGACTGTTTTCTACCTACCCGGCCTATTAATTTAAAATATTATAAAATATATATCTTCCCTACTCTACAGCTTCTGCTTGTATCACGGTGAAATTTTACATGATTATATTTTATTTATTTACAAAACAAAGTGACATTTTTGACATATATAACAAAAATAATCAAAACAAGTCAAGTAACAGCCTTCCTTAATAACACTTTTTCCCGTCTTTTGTAGCTTACGTTTACGCGAGCGTTGGGCGTGAACGCTTGGGCGGATAAGGTTTTCCGACGAACTCAGCCTGGGCATTGGTAAAATGAACATGTGTACCAAATTTCATCTAACTCGGTGATCTTTTACTCAAGTTATCGTCATCTGTAGATTTCGTGACGGATTTTGCGGGACGGTGATTTTGGTCGTTTTTTTCGGATTCACTCCCGGGCTCCAGAACGTGCCATAAGGAACTTCGTTTCAAAAGAATTCGATTAGAACTCACGTTAACTAGGATAAGATTTTAGGAATAGATTCAATAAATAGGAATGCTTTGGGCAGCCATAATTACGCTTTTTACCAATGACATACTAAACCAGAGTATTTTGCATGTAAAACACATAGTTTAAAGTTTAATAATGTGATACAATATTATAGTGGTAACAGCTAAGAGAGCTTTCTCCATCTATACTTAAGGCGCAGTCTGAATTTCGTTATTTACTAATGACATGCTAAACCGGAGTATTTTGGATGTAAAACACATAGTTAAAAGTTTGAATGTGGTCCAATATAGTAGCAGCGACTAGGAGTGATTTCTTTATCTATACTAAAGGTGCTAAAAGCTAAACAAAAGTAAACAAAACATCGTAGAATGACTCGTGGGAGTAAAAATGCAGTATTAGCAACCTGATTTCAACAAATTCACTATATTTGCCATTCATTCTCTACTATTTACAAAATAATTTGATTGGCGAACGTGGATTACAATCCCGTTTTTACATTATATCTCCGTTTTCACATTATTTCCGCTTTTTTAAGAACGGGCGTGTAAAAACCACATATTGTAACCTATAAACTAGATCTGAAAATTTACTTTATCTACGATTGATACGAAATATAAACATTATATCTCTGTTTAGATGCGTAGAAAGTGATTCTTTATCACTTGTAATCATTGCGCATGCGCGTCTCATAGTTCTGAAGAATTCCTCATTTTTACCACCCTAGGGCGGTAAAGAAGAGGAATTCTTCAGCTTTACGCACGATTAGCGAGTGTGTTTACATTTAACAAAACTAATTTGCTGTTCTTTTACTAATGTAACTGTTTATATCGAGTTTTTAGTGAAAAACAATGAGTGAATCAAGTGACTTTGACTAAAATGTGGAGAATAATACTCCTCCAGAAATAATTAATTCGGCAACAAATACCACCCCCCCCCCCCCCGCTAATGGCCATAGCTGCTGAAGCGGAAGGGGGAAAAAAAATACCAAGAGAGAGATATGAACTTACATACAGCAAGTTTATTTTTTTCGGTATTTATTATTTAAATCTAACAATCGTAGATAAACTACGGTAAGCAACTCGTGCGAAAACGGCATTTTACATTGCTCGTGTGGTTTTACTACCCTCGCTGTCGCTGAGGTGCAAACTCCACACTCGCATGCAAAATGCTACTTTCCGCATTCGACGCGTAATATACTATTTCGTCCTTTCTCGAGATAAAAAATATTCGTCACTTAAATATTTTGTTTTTAAAAGAGATATATGAATCAGAATCTGACATTGAAGTTGTGATATTCCTGGAAAAACTAAGAAACAATCAACAGACCATGACCAACACAACATGGCAAGGTAAAAATTCTAGGAATCAGACGAATGGGAAACAAAAGAAATACATCTAAGAGAGAAGAAGCATTTTTGTTTCAATTAATTTGATTCACCATTTCTTAACCAGGTTTAAAGGAGTTTAAGGTTTTGTTGGATTTGGTCGAAGGCTGTTAAGTACGTGGCGACTTGTGTGAGGATAGGATACATTTATCGTCTGCGAAGGAAGCGAGAACTGTTAAAGGATGCTTGGGAACACCGGAAGTATAGATAAAATAAAGGATAGGACCTAATATGCTACCTTGGGACACTCCTGCTTTTACAGGAAGATGGAAGAGGTAGAGGAGTTATAGGAGACTTGGAAGAAACAGTTCCCCAGAAAAGATGTTAGGATAAGAAAATAGGTGAACGGAATTATACTCTTGAGCTTTCAAGTAAGCCGACATGTCATACTCTATCAAAAGACTGGGCCTCATCTAGGAACAAATGGAAATAATAAGAAGATGTTAATATTATTATCAATGTATGCATTTTTGTCTATTTTTTATCGTTAGAGGAGAGTGAAACAACATTTGTTAGCAACATTTTGGAAAATGTTTCTGAATTTTTTACCAAAATTGTGTTAATAACAAGAATTTTGACATCAACAATATGTCCAGTAAAGAGGATTTAATGTTGGTAACAAATGTTACTAACAAATTGTTGCTATCAAAATACTATTTTGAGTTTTTATTCGTTATTAAAATTTTGCCACATCCCCATATTCGTTTGGTCAATTGGCTGCTAAATGTCGAGTATTGAGGAATAATGGCATGGTGGAAGGGGAATGTTATAATCATCTGAGAAAAGTAGTAAAAAGTGTTGCTAAAGGCCCTCACACTCGACAGAGCCAAATCCACGGAGTCAAATCCATGAGGCCAAATCCAAGCGAGCTATTTTGGAATCGCCCCAAAGCCACGTTAAGGTCTGACTAGGCCACGGCCAAAACTCCGAGGCGCGCGCGGTGGATTTTGGACTTCCCGAAAATCCAGCCTTGCTCGCCGAGTATCGCCAGTTCATTTGAGTTTCCCACATATGGTGAGTTTTGGAGTGGCGCAGGGCCGTTTGCCCTGGTGGATTTGTTACCAACATTTGTTTTCCACTCATAGTGGATAACAGAAATCTTGTTGATAACATGTATTTTTGTTGGTAACAATTCAGAAGAATTTTCCAAAATGTTACTAACAATTGTTATCAAAACATGTCAAAAAACTCTTGTGTAAACACGGGTTTATTTTGTTACCAACGTTTTATTAAGAATTGGTTACTAACAAATTGTTGGTAACATTTGTTACTAACTCTGGTGGTGGCTTTATTGAGGAACGAACTGGGACATTGTTTTTTTGGAACATAAACTAAAACGTTCCAAAAATAGCCTCCTGACATGTATGTGACAGGTAACTGACAACACTGACACTTTATTAATGCTTACAAATAATTGTTATGTTGTGTTCCGATAAAAATAAACATTTCACCGATCTATAAGTGTGATTATGGTATTTTTGCGTGTGAAGGTAATTCTGGCCGCGTTTACATTGACCAATTTCTTGTCTTTGTGTGGACTTTACAGTAATATAGCTCTGATATTTCAAATATTGTTTTTTGGATCCAGCTCGAGATCTACAACAATTAACGGTAATTTATTTTAAGGAACAGATGTATGACGTTTGTCACGTTACGAGACTTAAATTCCAGCTTCTTCAGTTCCTCAGTAATTATTATTTCTGTCTGGGTAGACGGATGGAGATGGTGAATCACCACTCTGAAAGCTTTATCTTGTTTCAGTTGATCAGTATGAAACTCCATGTTGTTTGCCATTACGTGGTGAACCGCTGTTTCAAAAATGTCACACTTCAGTAGCGCCACCTGGGTGGCGCTACCCAGTCGTCAATGAGAATAGATGGAACCTGCCACCTGCCGGGTGGCACTACACGGTCGACCGTCCGACGGTCTAGCCGCCACCCACAGGTGGCGCCACCCGGTCAACCCATTGTTTTCAATTGAGCCTGTCACACGGTGCCACCCATGTCCCTGCCACTCAGCCCCCACTCCTTCAATCAAATATAGGGGAAATCAAATAAGGGGCTGACTGCATCCCTCATATAAGTGGGTGGCGCAAGTCGGGTGGCGGGAGCAAGTGGCATCAACCAGGTGGACGCCACCCAGGTTGCGCTACCCGGGTGGCGAAGTGTGTCATTATCAGAGACCTTCAAATGCCTTTTTGCCATGGCGCCATACTAAAATGCCACATTTTGCCTATTTTGTGCTAAAAAGCCACATTTTGCCGATTTTCGGTAAAATGCCACACTTTGTGCCACATTTTGCCTTATTTGGGCCAAGTTCTGAGAAAAAATAGAAATATTCTAATATTCTAAGGGGTTCTGCTACAACCTATAAAACCAGGTAAGATTAAGATACGCCCTTGCAGGGCAGGATTCGTATCTTAGGGTAGTGACTCACTTCGTCATCCAAACTACCAATGAGAATAGAATGCAACCACACAAGGTGGCGCCACCCACCGGGTAGCACTACCTGGTCGACCGTCCCACGGTCTAGCTGCCACCTGCAGGTGGCGCCACCCGGTCAGCCCAATGTTTTCAATTAAACCCGTCAGATGTTGCCACTGCCACTCAGCCCCCACTCCTTCAATCAAATCTAGAGGAAATCAAATCAGGGGCTAACTGTATCCCTCATGTAAGTGGTTTACTGGTCAATCTGTTCTTCAATATTCTAAGCAATTTGTTGAAAGTTCCAGGCGACATTCGGCAAACATTGTTACTGTCCTCTTTGATACGGGGTGCACTGTATGAAACAAACTAGTATTTGTTTTTGTCTGAAATTATTCGATGAACCCAAAAACGCCTTTTTTCCTTCTTCTTTCACGAACATAATGATATGCATGCACAGCTCCATTTCTCGACTGCCCGAAAAAAGTAAAAACTCGGGTGGCACAAGACAGGTGTCGGAAGCAAGTGGCATCAACAAGATGGCGCCACCTGGGTGACGGAGTGTTTCACTACCCTGAGGATTAAGAGCCATTAGCTCTAGCTCATCACTGGTCAATGTGGGTCATTGTAGGGTATTGAAGATACCAGTAAATGGTAATAAAGTAGTTAAAATGACTCAAGTTGCACGATTTAATATCCCTTTTACAATGGAAATGGGGGGGGGGGTGGAAAATTGAAAAATAAATGCCACATTTGCTAAAATAAATGCCATATTTGGCCAAAATAAGTGCCACATTGCCACACTTTTTAGTCCCACATTTCGTAAAAATAAATGCTACATTTTGAAGGTCTCTGGTCATTACCCTTACAAAGTTTCCCTTTCCAAGCATTGTTGTCAATTGCCACGTGTTAACTTTGTGTGTAAATGAATGTACAGACCCGCAATACAATGTAGGTATTTTCTGGTCGAGCCTGGTTTTTAAGCGATGAGGCAGGTGGTTGTATGTAGTATGATAGATTGTATTGAGTTAGTATTTTCTGAGTTCTTGTTTAATTAATGGTGATTCGAATAAATAATATTTGTGAAGACGAGTTGTCTTTATTGTGTCGAAGGAACCTTACACACGGTAGTAATTAGATTAATAAAATTTGTATTATTTTTAATAAACAAGGGGGTGACAAGTATCAGTGTCTTTAAATAAATAAAAAAAACTAGCAATATGTACAGAAAATAAAAAATTGAATTCCATGGTATAAAAATATAACTTTAAACACTAATTTAAACTTGTGAAAATGTAGGAAAAACAGAGAACGGATACTCACGTGTCAAGGTCAAAACTTGAGTATAATCATGACCTTAAATAAAATTAAATACATACTTATCTTGTTATGTTTTATTTAAAGTTGGGGACAACATTTAGACTCACTTATATATTATGCATGGGCCGAGTTGTGATTAAACCCGCCTTCATTTTACATCCTAACGAATGGATTTTTCCAGCGGTTGGGAGATCGAAAACTAGGGTTTTCGCTCTCACAATACCTTAGGTTTTCCTTTTGCAAGGTAAAATGTACTTGTCAACTGAACTTGGCACGGGAAGAGTAGTGTATAAAGGGGGAGTCTACGCCCTCCACCACCTTAACCCCTTTTTGGTCACGGGTCATGGGTACCCCCTCACCCACTCTGACATCCACTAAACCCGCAACACCTGACTTCCCCTTCCGGTCATTGACAATGACCTCTATATTACGTATTATTCTTAATTATTGTATTGACTAATAATAAAAAAAAGTATGTACTTCTAGCATAATTAATTTCTGCACATCATTCTTTTAATTTATGGTTAATATAATTAATGATTTTATTTTTGTCAGGCTTAGTTTACAAAATTGATTGCAAAAACTGCGCAAATCCTACATAGGAGAAACATCTCAAAAATCAAAAAAGCCGGTTATATCAACATAGCAATGATGT
Source organism: Gerris lacustris (assembly GCA_951217055.1). Lineage (NCBI taxonomy): Eukaryota > Metazoa > Arthropoda > Insecta > Hemiptera > Gerridae > Gerris > Gerris lacustris. Next base: position 11,732,454 of record OX578280.1, on the reverse strand, counting down.
AAAAAAAACCAGAACCAAAAAACGGCGCTTTCGATTCATACTAATAATACGGGACATAAGTTTGATTTTGAAAAAACTAGAATTGCAGGATATGAGAAAAATTCAAGTAAACGCTGTATTTTAGAGTCGTTTAACATTTTTAAAAATATTGATAAAACCGTAAACCATAAAACTAATTCAGGCCATTTGAATAAAAATTATAATTCTATATTCAAAAAATTTAATAAATATCCAAATCATAATGACAATAAGATCTAAATAATAATATTATTATATAAAATATGTCATAAAATAATATAAATAAAATATAATACTAAATAATATAAATAAATCATTAAGTACCATGTATTCCACTCATGGGGAAAATCTTAGAAAAACTTCTCCTCCGACGAATTAATCCTATAATAGCATCCTTACAAACGCTTCCGAACCACCAATTAGGTTTTCGATCCCTTCACTCCACAGTCCAACAGTGTCACAGAGTTGTAGATATAATAGCCTCCTCCCTTGAACAGAAACAGTACTGCTCGGCAGTCTTCTTGGATGAAGCGCAAGCTTATGACAGGGTTTGGCACGCCGGCGCGGCGCCGGCTTGCTTTGGAAGCTTAAGGGCATCCTTCCTTTCACTTCACCTAAAATCCATTCTAGAAAGTCGCTTTTACCATGTGTCGTACAACCTTTCCCACTTCCACAATTTTTCCTATAAAAGCAAGTGTATCCCAAGCAAGCATCCTAGGTCCAATCCCGTATACTATTTTCACTTCCGACATCCCTGAACATCCTGCCACCACTTTAGCATCCTTTGCAGATGATAAATATATTCTATCATCTAATATATCACCTAAAATAGTATCTGACCAAGTTCAGGAACACCTCTTCCTTCTGGAAATTTGGCTCAAGAAGTGGAGAATCAAAATTAATGAAAACAAAAGTGTCCATGTGACGTTTAGTTTGAGACATGGCATATGTGAACCACTAACACTAAACCAAATTCCTATCCCTCACTCTAGTTCCGTCCGCTACCTTGGTTTACACCTGGACCGTCGTTTGACCTGGGCACACCACACGAAACTTAAACGACAAGACTGCAACAGACGCTACAGAATTTTACACAGACTTTTACACCATACATCTAAACTCAGCACACATAACAAATTACTCATTTATAACACCATAATTAAGCCCATATGGTCATACGGTATTGAACTCTGGGGTTGCACCAAGCGTTCCAACTCTTATCGAATCCAGTCCCTTCAGTCCAAAATCCTAAGAAGAATAGTCCACGCTCCTATCTACGTTTCTAACTTTACCCTTCACAACGACTTTAAATTTCCCTTCGTCCATGACCTAGCCATATCTCGATACAAATCCTTCCATGAATCCATATCCCAACACCCTAATCCATTAATCCACAGTCTGTCATTACCATTTATTCCCGGAAATCCTCCCCGACATCTAAAGAGAAGTATACAAGTGGCCCTGTGATTTATTGAGCGATGTATAACTTCTAAATATATATAATTTTTCTTGCTAGTGTCTGTGAGTACTGTTAATGGACAGTTGCTCATTTCAAGTCAACATCATGTCATTATAAAAACAAACATCATTATTGCTTATAACATTAAATTATGTAGTTGCAATCTTCTAATAAAAAACAAAAACAAAAAAATGTAAATACATACAATGTACATAGTACATTGTTCATAATGCACTGCATTAGATTGTTACTACTGTATTGAATTCATTAGATTGTTACTCGCCTATGTTTTTACAGTTTCGTCAAAAAAAGAAACCCTTATAGTTTCGTTCCTGTGTCTGTCTGTCACTCTGTACGGTTCCAATAACTTCTGAATAAAAAATGTATAAATATGAAACTTTGCAGTATTAAATATCGTTTTGACGCGCACACAGTAAAAATATAGCGAACGCAATATCATCAGCCGTTCAAATCCAAAATGGCGGATAATTCATGTCACGCGAAAAAAATAATATTTTTATAAAATTTTGAGTGGGGTATCAAATGAAAGGTATTGAAGAGTATATTACAAAAATACATACCACTTAGGGAAAGTATTTAATTTTTGTCAAAAAATATCGACATTTTGCGTGTAAAAATGTCCACCTAAAATCATATTTCCGCTGTTACTAAAAATATAGAAAAATATGCAAAATGTGCGGTCTGCAGGGCCATAGAAAAAATAAGATTAGCAAGTTGATCTGATTTACAGGGAATCCAAGATGGCGGATAATTCATGTCACTCGAAAAAAAATAGTTTTTAAAAATTATGTGTGGGGTATCAAATGAAAGGTATTGAAGAGTAGGTGACCAAAATATAAAAACATTTTTTAAATTTTATTTTTTATTGTATTTATAAGTCGAAATATACAAAAATACAAATGTCCCCCCCACCAATTACCCTATAACGGCTATTCTTAAAATTTTGAAATAATTCACGCTTATACCCTATGGTGGACCAATGAATATTTCCGGGAAAATAAATTAATGTACCTTTTTGTTATTACCGATAAAAAACATTGTGACCCCCCGGGGAATTGAACCAGGAACCTCTTCTTCTGTAACACGTAAAAATTTTTTAATTTTCTGCAGTCACTATAAGTATAAAAAATATGCCAAACGGTCTGCTGGACCATAGGAAAAATAGAATAGCAATTTTAACTGATTAACTGGGAATCCAATATGGCGAATAATTCACACCCCAAAAAAAGAATATTTTTTTGAAATTTTGTGTGGGGTAACAAATGAAAGGTATTAAAGAGTAGATTACAAAAATGTATATCACGTGTGCTATCTTTCCATCACAGTCGCCAAACCTAAAAAAATATTATTACTAATATACAATATTGCGTAAATTAATTTTGTATTATTAATTCTTTTTTTTATAAACTACTTGTATCACTTATAAGTGTGTGTTATCTATCCATAAATACATCTGTCCATTTCACTTGATGGATAGAAGTGCTTAAAACACTAAAGCCTACATACAGACAGACATGATCAAGTGGTATTAGCTTTGTGATAAGATAATGCTTTGTGGTCCTTCTCAGTTACGTTTCATCCTTTGTTCAATTCAAAACCCTCATTTACTGCAAAAAAATTTACTGCAGAAGAATTTACTGCAGACAAATTTCTTGTTATTTTTTTATTTAATTTATTATTTCTTAAGTTAAATCATGGAACGTTCAACCATTTTGGGAGTATGTGTTATTTTTTCATGTAAGTTTTAAATATTTATATTATAATACAAATATTTAAGTACGTACTCCTAAATTTCTAAAATATTATTTACTGTTTCTTATTTAAACATAATATATTATGATTTGATTTTTGTTTGATTTCCATAGTTTATTTGATTTTTACTTTCTCATATAAAGAGAAAATATTTTGATGGTGCGAAAATTCGATTTTGAGATTTTGATGGATTTACACATATTGAGTTACCCTGAGTCCAAAAAAGTGGTTTTTAAAAAATGTCTGTCTGTCGGATGTTGTCTGTCTGTGCAGACGCCTGGAGCCTAAACTACTGGGCCTATTTTGACGAAATTTGGCATATTTGTTTAGAAAAATCACACCCCGAGGTGAAATCGAGAAATTATTCTAGCCCCAAATTTGGGGGCGCTACCCTTCAAAAACGTGAAAAAAATTATTTCTCGAAAACGGTTCCGACGATTTTGATTAAAAAAAAGTCTAAAATGTAGTTCATTTAAATTCGAATCTAACGCTCTAAGCCGTTTCCCCGGGAAAAATCAAGTTGCTGAGAATATAGCTTTAAACGCGGACGGAGAGAGGCCGGGTTCGATTCCCCGCCAAGGAAAAATTACTTTTATGATAAATTTTGATAAAATGTTTAATAATAATTGAATGTAACTACGAAAACTTATAAATGGAGACATTGGGCTAAGTTATTATGAACTCGTATATGAGAAAGTTTATCTGAGTTGTCTCAGACCGATTTTTTAATATCAATATTATATTAAAATAAATAATTTCATTAGGCGTGGTTGGTATAAAATAGATTTTTATCCGATTTAAATTATTAACTTTACTTGAGTATTCAACCGAATTTTTTCATCCAAATTTACAATTGGCGAATGAAAATGCTCATGTAAATTACAAATCGTATAGAGAACTCATGTATCAAATTTCAAGTTAGGCATATTACATAAGTCAAACTCGGTAAACTCGATTATTATATCATAATTTCTAATATAAACATTGTATTATACACGACTAGAGAATAAATTGGAAGCATAAAGTATAAATGAAATTAGAATTATACGCATTAAGTAACGCCCGACATTTATTACTTTGCAAATTATATGTAATAGTACACATACACATAGGAAATTATTTAATTAAAATAATTATGTAGTTCGATCACTGATGACCCTTACTCATTCAATAGATTTTGCTATTACCGCAATTGTTAGAAGAGCTATGAAATGTAAATATATATAAATAAATAAATATATAACTTATTACTCTTCAGTCTCTTATTAAAAAAATAGACTGTCAATTGGTGTGGCACATAGCTTCCACGCATCCTATCCACCTAGTTTATTGATTTTATGCTTTTATACAAGTAATTATTGTCTATTTTGTTTTAATTGTTTCCCCCGTTTCCTGGTTTTTTCGTTCTTCAGAACGATCACATAGCTTCTGTTACCTTCAGTCAGGGACGTAACTAAAGGGGGCTGACGAGGCATGAGCCCCGCGCGCCGGTTTTTGATGGGCGCACAACTAGCAATTTAGCAGAGCTGGCAGTAAAAGTGGAGAGTTTTAAGTACTATACATTGGATTTAGGTCCTAATATGAAAACGGTTACACTATCTGATCTTATTACGCTAAATATACCAAAATTGACTCGAAGATGCCCACCCCAACATAACTATAGCGTTAAGAGATTTTCTCACAGCACCAGTGTCAGTTGCCTCAAACGAAAGGAGTTTTAGTATACTAAAAATAATAAAAAAAAAATACATCACAAATTTGACAGGACAACAACGACTAACCAACCTAGGCATCATCCCAATAGAGCGCAAAATTACATCAAAACTATCTTTTGATGGTATTGTAAAAACGTTTGCACTTAAAAAACGCCCGTAAAGTAAAGTTTTAGTTTAGTTAAGGCCTTCAGTTTTTAGAATAATTTCTTTCACACTTTCTCAGAAGATAATAATATTGTGTACACTTTATGTATAATGCTAATAATCAAAGTAGTCATTGGTGTGCAATCTAAAATGTATAATTTAATTATTAGTTATTTCAACTAAATGTTTTAATGTGCAATAGTTTTTATTTAGCCTGCATATTTTAAATAATTTGATATCACTTTTCATTTTATCTTGCAGCGATTATGATAAATGTGTAAAAAATACAGCAAATAAGCTATTATTTATCCGTTTATTTGTCAATACAATAGCACTATGTAGAAAAATATAATACTACAACTAACAAATAAACTGTATACCTTTGAATTGGAGCGTTTATTCACCATGAATTTGAATTAGATAGTTTTAATGAGTGTGTGTTTTAAATATGATTTTAAATAGTTTTAAATGTGCAATTAATTTTTGGTGACAATAATATCAGATGTTGTCTGGGAGGTTTTTGGTTTGGGCCTTGGTTGAAATGAAAGGGGGGGCGCCAAAGCGAGTTCCTGCCCCGGGTGGAAACTAGCCTAGTTACGTCCCTGCCTTCAGTAAGCTCTGAAGCAAAAGTTAAAAATAAAAAATTGCATACGGTGATTAGTAATAAAATTCTTAAAGGATTGTTCATGTTCTAAAGTTTTGTAACAACTAGTTCAACTAGTGTATTTTTAGAACCAGCGTTCATCCGATAACATTTGAAATTGCTCTCGTTTTTACTTTCTCATATAAAGAGAAAGTATTGTGATGGCGCGAAAATTCGATTTTGAGATTTTGATGGATTTACACGTTTTGAGGTCCCCTGAGTCCAAAAAAGTGGTTTTTAAAAAATGTCTGTCTGTCTGTCGTCTGTCGTCTGTCGTCTGTGCAGACGCCTGGAGCCTAAACTACTGGGCCGATTTTGAAGAAATTTGGCATACATGTTCAGAAAAATCATACCCCGAGGCGAAATCGAGAAAAGAATTTTAGCTCCAAATTTAGGGGCGCTACCCCCCAAAAACTCTGAAAAAATCTGAAAAGAAATTATTTCTCGAAAACGGTTCCGACGATTTTGATTAAAAAATTTTAAAATATAGTCCATTTAAATACGAATCCAACGATATAAGCCGTTTTCCCGGGAAAAATCTAGTTCCTGAGAAAACAGCTTAAAACGCGGACCGAGAGAGCCCGGGTTCGATTCCCCGCCCGGGAGAAGTTATTTTTATGATAAATGTTAATGAAATGCTTAATAATAATTAAATTTACATACGAAATCTAATAAATGGAAAACACTGGGCTAAATAATTATGAACTCGTATAAGAGAAAGTTTGTCTGAGTTGTCTCGGACCGATTTTTTACTTTCTCATATTTTTGAGATGTTACTGTGAATGTTTTGTTAAAATTTTTACTTTCTCATATAAAGAGAAAGTATTGTGATGGCGCGTAAATTCGATTTTGAGATTTTGATGGATTTTCACGTTTTGAGGTCCCCTGAGTCCAAAAAAGTGGTTTTTAAAAAATGTCTGTCCGTCGTCTGTCGTCTGTCGTCTGTGCAGACGCCTGGAGCCTAAACTACTGGGCCGATTTTGACGAAATTTGGCATACATGTTCAGAAAAGTCATACCCCGAGGCGAAATCGAGAAATGAATTTTAGCTCTAAATTTGGGGGCGCTACCCTCCAAAAACTCTGAAAAAACATGAAAAAAAATTATTTCTCGGAAACGGGACCGACGATTTTGATTAAAAAATTCTAAAATGTTGTCCATTGGAATACGAATCAAACGATATAAGCCGTTTTCCCGGGAAAAATCTAGTTCCTGAGAAATTAGCTTAAAACGCGGACGGAGAGAGTCCGGGTTCGATTCCCCACCCAAGAGAAGTTATTTTTATAATAAGTTTTGATGAAAAGTTCAATAATATTTAAATGTACATTTGAAAACTAATAAATGGAAACACTGGGCTAAGTAATTATAAACTCGTATATGAGAAAGTTTGTCTGAGTTGTCTCGGACCGATTTTTTCCTTACTTGCCACATAACAGATTATAGAAACGGAATAAATTTCCTACAATTAAAAAACATATTGGATCCCGCAGTTTTCTCATCTCCATAAGAGAAAATCTGGACTTTCTATCTCAATATAATTGGTATAATACAATTAATTGAAACTTTGAAACACCTCTGACTATAGGAACTAAGAATAATGGCTTATTCAAATTTTTTTTTGTGATGGGTCGTGAAAGGTGAATTAAACATTACTTCATTTCTTAAAAATGGCTATATTTCGTCCCATTAGGGACATCATCAGGCCTGTAACAAGGTATTTCAACATTATTGTCATTAACAATTCACAATTATGTTAAATTGTAGTATGTGCTGTTGGCTGATTTTGACCTGCCAAGTGATTCATTATTTAAAGGTTGTGGTCCCCTATAATATATACATTTTTAAGAAATGAAGTAATGTTTAATTCACCCCTCACGACCCATCACAAAAAAAAATATAATATATTATAGGGGACCACAACCTTTAAAGAATGGCTTATTCAGGTTAAATTCAGCTCAAAATAATTTGAATTTTACAGGTTTTTTGGCCGTGACTATTTTTGGAGCAGAGAATTGTAAGAATAATGAAAACGGAAAAAAATACTACCCAGGAGATTGCAACAAATATATCCAATGTACAAACGGCCAATCGAGTGTTCAAAGTTGTGGCTGGTTTCGCAGATTTGATGAAACTTCAAATACCTGCAAAATCCATTTGTGGTTATTTGGTGCCATCAATTGTACTCTGGCCAATGGCGGACCTACTCCCAATCCACCTCCGACTTCAGCACGTAAGTTTCTACCAACTAGTTTTAAGCTAAATAGTTCTCCTCTAAAATTGCTTTATACGCAAAAATAAAATTTTAAGACATATTAAATTATTGATCGACTGGAAATTATGTTATCATAGACATTGCCACATTGTATCAGTTAATTATATTTTTAGAGATCATCAGACATTAGGAATTTTATTGAAGCGAAACTTTTTTAGGCGCGATATTGAGTAATTTGGCTTGAATGAAACGAAATTGCATGTAACGAAGTTTGTGATTCCAGACTCGTCTAAGTGAAAGATTATTTATGGGTAAATCAACTGCCGGCTTAAGTCAGCAGTTGATTTACCTGTAAACATCTTTTACCTGGACGAGTCTCGATCCCCCAACCTCTGAATCAGCAGGCATAAGTGCTAACTATTGCACCACGGAAATAGATGATTTTTTCAATACATAGAATTGGTATATTGGTGTAATATTATACAGGGTGTACCAGCTAATATGGAACAGCGAAATATCTCCGGAACCATGATAGATAAAAAGATGCGGTTTTCACTGTTCGATAATGGCTATAAATGGGCTTTCAGAACATTATTTGTGTTCAGTAAAAGTGTGTGCAATTTACATAATTAAAAAAAAGTGAATAGGAAGCCAAATTATTAAGACTGAATTTGGTTTCTATGGCTAAAAATGAGAATTTTTTACTCTTGGAAATGTTTCGCTCCGAGCATTATTTTGCAGTCTGCAGAGCCTTGAACGTACTAAAATTGAGTCCATTTTACAGCTAACTAATGGATTTAGGAAAATAATTAAAAGACAAAAAATTCTTATTTTTAGTCATAGAGTCCAAATCCAATCTAAAATTCATACCTTATATGTTATAAATGTAACTGTTTTTTGCCAAAAAGAAAAAAGGTGTTCAGCAGGGCTCAAAAAGTGAAAAAAATACCCATAATGCATGTTTTTAAGAATGGATTTGGATTTTATGACTAAAAATAAGAATTATTTGACTCTTGATTTATTTTCCTGAATCCATTAGTTTAGCAGTAAAATGTACTTAGTTTCAGTTTTAGCACGTTCAGGGCTCTCCAGACGGCAACTTATGCTCGGAGCAAAAAATTTCCAAGAGTAAAAAATTCTTATTTTTAGCCATAAAATTCAAATCAAGTCTTAAAAATTTGGCTTCTTATTCATTTTTAAGGAGTTCGTAGGCAAAACCAAGGAGCCTTATATTTTCCTGCGTGTGTCTGTCCGTCCGTCCTCTCGCGTGCTCTCACGGCTACACCTTTCGTCCGATCACTTTGAAATTTTGCATGTTTGTGTCTTGTACCTGCCCACATATTTTTAAAATATAGCGACTTAAAAAAAATATTTTTCAAAAAAAAATTAGGGTAAAAAAACTTAAGGGTTAATTTTTTTTTTTTTTGACACCGTGAGGGGTATCATATGAAAGGGTACGTCGAGCTGATTACAAAAATATATAATTCTTTGGTTATAGTTATAACTTTAATAGGGCGAGCGTAGGCAAGTTTGAAGTGGGTGGGTGAAACGTGTCCCCCTCCCCTCCTTATCTCGCTTATGTGAAGTGCAAAAAAACTGAAAAAATTCCTGAACATTCTTCGACCAAAAGTAAAGATACCACTTTTTGGAAATTTTGAAAAAAATATATTTTTATTTTTTATTGACAAAATAAGTTTTTTTTTATCATTATGGTCTTTTCGATGAATTTATATGGTTGTAGTCCGGTTCTGTGGCAAAAATAGTATATCATGTTACTAGGCTGTGAAGTGAGTTTTTTCTTTACCGCGGCAATTACATTTACTGTCGAGCGAAGCGAGACAGTAAATATTGCCAAGGTAAAGAAAAAACACTTCACAGTCGCGTAGCATATGCTATTTTTTCCGAGGTAGCAGACAATGAAAAAACATTAAATATTAATCACTAATCAATATATAATAATAAAAAATATTAGTACATACTTAAGACTTAAAAAAAGAAACCTTAAAAAGAGGTTACACTGTAAGAAAAGATAAATAAAACGCATTGACATCTAGCGGATTTTAATCGTACTAGAAGCATTTCTACAAAGACTGCAGCGGTACTAACGGAAGTTTTGACAACTACCCGCCGGACATAAAAAATCTTTTAGTTCCTAGGACGTAAAATATTTTTTCTTTACAGCTAGGAGTAATGAAAAGATTTTTTAAGTCCACGTAATGAAAAAATGGATTTTAGCTATGTCTTTTAGGCTCTAAAGTTACTATTTCACAGCCTACCACGGAAAAAATACTTTATCGGAAGTTTTTTTATGTGTTTTGAGAATATCAGACCCATAGGATAGTTCAAAGTAAGCTTTTTAGCATTTTAGAAAACACCATTAATAGGGCACTACTTAAACTATACAGTCTAGTTACCTACGGACCCTCGCTGTGTGCTGACTAGCATACTCTTGACATGTTTTTAATATCATAACTACTCGATGCATTCGAAATGTAAAATTCATCACCTTCATCGGTCACCTGAATTGGTTCTGTTTGACTTTTATTAGGCTTCTACTAATTCTAAAACTTATTGGGGAATCATAATAAAAGTAAAAGTAACTTTTAATAACAACTATCATAAACTGTTTGTTGTAACTGAATTGTAAAGTCAACGGCGAAAATACTTTCAGACTTATTATTGTTGTTCATAGTTCTACTGGTTTACAAATGCAATGCATATTCCTTTGATTCCTTATTATATATGTCTAATTGTGGGATAAAATATAATTCTTCTTGTCCAGGAGAAAGTGTGTAAAAAAGTGTCTGACTAACATCAAGATAGAATTATCTGTAATAGTAAATCTTTTGATGACTTTTAAGAATATGTGGTAGGCTAAGTTCATTTGCGGTACATAGCTTGGCAATAAGGCATATGAAAAAAAAAATAAAAAAAAATAAAAAAAATTGAAAATGACTTTATCTACGATTGATAAGAAATATAAACATTATATCTCTGTGTAGATGCGTAGAAAGTAATTCTTTACGCACTTGTATTCATTGCGCATGCGCGTCTCATAGTTCTGATGAATTCCTCTTCTTTACCACGCTAGCGCGGTAAAGAAGAGGAATTCTTCAGCTTTACGCACGATTAGTGAGTTTGTTTACATTTAACAAAACTAATTTGCTATTCGTTTATTTAAGTAACTGTTTATATCGAGTTTTTAGTGAAAAACAATGAATGAATCAAGTAGCTTTGACGAAAATGTAGAGAATAATACTCCTCCAGAAATAATTAATTCGGCAAAAAATACAACTCAAGAATTAATGCCATCTTTATCAAGAGAAGAGATACGAACTTACATACAAGTTTATTTTTTTCTGTATTTATTATTTAAATCTAACAATCGTAGATAAAGTACGGTACGCAACTCGTGCGAAAACGGCATTTTGCATTGCTCGTGTGGTTTTACTACCCTCGTTGTCGCTCGGGTGTAAACTCCACACTCGTATGCAAAATGCTACTTTCCGCACTCGACGCGTAATGTAGTATTATATAAGGGTCATAACGTGTAATAAGTGATAAAGACAGATTGTTTATATTATTACCACACCATATTCATCCATCAATATATGAATCATCAATGATGATTATTATAAATATGGTTCATTTTAATTCCCTAAATCTCTTTATATGCTATAGCTAATGTAATACCTGATTCAACCAATTTTTGTGAAATAAACTTTAAATTTATAAAGATCTAGTATAGAGGAGTTGAAGATTTCATGAATAGAATTATTTGATTAGAACAAAATTCTGAATACGATTTCTGAAGGTGAACAATTTATTAATCCAAGCTTGAATATCTTCTAGAAGGTGAACAATTTATTAATCAAAGCTTGAATATCTTCTAGAAGGTGAACAATTTATTAATCAAAGCTTGAATATCTTCTAGAAGGTGAACAATTTATTAATCAAAGCTTGAATATCTTCTAGAAGGTGAACAATTTATTAATCAAAGCTTGAATATCTTCTAGAAGGTGAACAATTTATTAATCAATGCTTGAATATCTTCTAGAAGGTGAACAATTTATTAATGAAAGCTTGAATATCTTCTAGAAGGTGAACAATTTATTAATCAAAGCTTGAATATCTTCTAGAAGGTGAACAATTTATTAATCAATGCTTGAATATCTTCTAGAAGGTGAACAATTTATTAATGAAAGCTTGAATATCTTCTAGAAGGTGAAGGCATATTTCTTCTTCAAGATTTTCATTTGATCCTTCAAGAAGACGATTAAAATTCTTTCTTAAAGTGTCTACCTCGTATGTTGTGAAGGCTATATATTCGGCTAAAGCTCTTTATATTTATATTACTTTAGTCAATATACTTTAGCCATAATGTATAGTAATAACTAATGATGAATCTAACAACATTACTTTGAATATGTAGTTTACATAAAATGAGTGTAGAATTGTCCAGGAAAAATACATTTTTATGGATTTACAACTGAGAAATTGCTTTACTTTTATCTATTATAAAACCATATTTACCAATAACTATGAATTTTTATGGGTCTACAATTATTGTTTAATTGCTTTAATTCTATCTATTATGAAACCATCTTTACCAATAACCATGAATTTATATGGGTTTACAATTAGGAAATTGCTTTACTTCTATCTATTATAAAACCATATTTACCAATAACTATGAATTTTTATGGGTTTACAATTATTGTTAAATTGCTTTAATTCTATCTATTATAAAACCATCTTTACCAATAACCATGAATTTATATGGGTTTACAATTGAGAAATTGCTTTACTTCTATCTATTATAAAACCATATTTACTATTAACTATGAATTGTTATGGGTTTGCACTTGTTAAATTGCTTTCTTTTTTTTATTCCGGGGGGCTCTTATACCCGAAGACGCAGACCACTTAGGTGGGACCAGTGAACAATTCTGGGTTAGGGACCGAAATTTTCACACTCATGTGACGATATGGTCGTTAACCATGACTCCCCTCCTGGTTGTATTACAACCAAGAGTGTCATCATTATGGTTTCCAAGCCGAAACCTGGTGGCGCCACTCTTTCGAGGAGCTTCCCATTTGTTAAAACAATGCTGGGTGGACATTGAGCGGGGAGCTGTGGTCAAAAGTGGCCACCCATCCGTCTTCTGACCCTGCTCGAGGCTGCTTAACGTGCCTTAACGCAAGGCAAGCGCTCTAGCCTCCAAGCCACCCAGGCCCATCTATTATAAAACCATCTTTACCAATAACTACGCATTTTTATGGGTTTACAATTGCTTTTTTTTGGTTTAAATTGCTTTAATTCTATCTATTATGAAACCATATAACTATGCATTTTTATGTTCTGATATTAATTTCAGCTACAAATCCTACTAATGGCCCTACACCAACACATAAACCTAATGGTGCATCAACAACTGAAATGAACATCTTCCTCGTCACCATCTTTGCAGCCCTTATGACTTTTAAGCTTATTAAATAATATATTTAATTTTTTTTTTTTTTTTTTTTTTTACTTTTGTAAAGAATATTTGTAAAATATCTGTTTCTAATATTTATTCATATTTTATTGTTAAATTTAAATTGCTTTATTTTATTTTTTGAAGAAATATAAAATACGTTTTTTTTAAAAAAATATTATGGGGAAAAAACTATTCTTTTTAATACTTTAATAAATAAAATGCTATATGACAAAAATTTAATCGGTTATTCAATCTATATTAGTTTGCTGAACAAGTTATAAGAAATTCCTTTGTCTTAATGACTATTGAGACAAAAGGTTTTTTTTAGTCCAAAAAATTTTGGGACAAAGGAACTATTGAAACAAGGAAAATATACTAGATGAAGTGAGTTGTACCTATAACCTTTATGTTAATAATATGAAGTATTGTACTCTTGATAAATATGTATATGTATGTAATATGAAATATGTTAAGCAATAAATACATTTTAATATATTGATCTTAATCTACTTTGAGAAGACTCTTCAAAATATCATTTGAAATAACTTTGCTTTATTCAAATAAATAAGTGTTTCTTTATTATTTAAAATTAAATTTACACTGATTATAAACTTTTAATTGTTGTTTTTTTTTCATTTTCTCCATTAGTTGTGTGTTCATTTAGACTTCCGTTCGTTCATTCGGTTTTTTGGCAAAGCTCACCACCTTTTCTTGAAGCTGTAAAAACAAAACAAAAAAAATAATATAATAAAATTATAAATAAATAAAAAAATAATAATAATAAATAAAAAAATAATAATAATAATTATTATAATAATAATAATATACATGTAGGTATATACCGACAAACCTTGACATTCGAATTTAAGTGGGTATTAAAGAAATATTTCCTCTCTTCTTTTGTAATATGGTAATATACGCTAAAAATAAACTAAAATGTTAATGTATTGTATGTAGTAAACTAAATAAATTACTCAAATAACAAAAAAAATAAGTGCATAAGTAAATAGAAAATGATTTTATGCTTTTACAACCTATTATAGTCAACTTTATTTAATTTTCCCCCTCCCTTTTTGTGAATCTGTAATCAGTACCAAAATTGTTTTGATTATTTACCTGTATTAAAGAATCAATTTAGCAATACTATAAAGAGCACAGACGGTTGAAATATATCTGAGGCTATCTACGGGCTACTTTTAACAAAATATCCAAATTTCATAAAAATCAGATGCGCACTTTTGAAGATATAGATGTCAATAAACTGTGAAACTTAAATGGGACCAAGAATGGGCTAATTATGACAAACCATCCAAATTTTATTGAAATCGGACTAGTGGTTTTGGAACGAAGTTCCTTATGGCACGTTCTGGAGCCCGGGAGTGAATCCGAAAAAAACGGCCAAAATCACCGTCACAAAATAACCGTCACGAAATCTAAAGATGACGATAACTTGAGTAAAAGCTCACGGAGTTATATGAAATTTGGTACACATGTTCATTTTACATGTGCCCAGGCTGAGTTCGTCGGAAAACGTTATCCGCCCAAGCGTTCCCACTCAAACACTCGCGTGAACGTAAGCTTTAAAAGACGGGAAAAAGTGTTATTAAGGAAGCCTGTTATTTGACTTGTTTTGATTATTTTTGTTATATATGTCAAAAATGTCATTTTGTATTGTAAATAAATAAAATATAATCATGTTTCACCCTGATACAAGCAGAAGCTGTAGAGTAGGGAAGAGATATATTTTATAATATTTTAAATTAATTGGTTGGGTAGGTAGAAAACAGTCCTATTTCAATCCAAACTCCTTTAACAAACATACTCTTTCACTATAAACTCATCATGATCAACTTTTTTCTTATATTTAATATATATTTATAGTAAGACGCTTGCTTTAATTATACAAATAATGATTTTCTTTTAATTTTGCCTTAACTCTGCCAGGTACAAACAGTTCGTTACTTTTAATTTTGTCTCTTTTCTAACTCCACCATGTATAAGTAGTTTGCAATATATACGTACTTAGCAGTGTAATTTTATAATTTATATTTAATGAAAAATGTAAGGAACGTCGTTCCTACCGGGTGTCCCGCGACACCACACGTATTTATTTTTAAGAATATTGGTTCACAACAATTATGTGACAGACCGACAGAGAGACACTGAATCAAAAATGTTCTCTAATGTATAAATCGGATTTTTGTCTTGGAATTTTTAAAATCAGAGACATATCATATAGAGGACTATCATATATATAGCTTCCGTTACCTTCGGTAAGCTCGGAAGCGATACACATACGCCTTTTATTGATTATATATATAATCAATAATGGTTAAAACAAAAAGTGTAATCCCATTGAGAATAGGTATTACGAACAAGATAAGAATGTTCTTTTTGTTTCAAATAGGAGTGGTTCCTTATCGCTTTATTAGTTTTATATAATATTATTGCAAAATTTGTTGTAAAACTGACGTAATGGTAAATGCTTGGAATTTTAAATCAGTCTTATGTATTTACTTATTAGTTTGATAAAGGCTTATGTTATTTATTTAGAAATATTTATCTTAATTAAATTATTTAAATTGTGGAGAATAATAAACCAACTCGTTTATATATTTACTATTAATATTAAATATTTTTTATTTAATGTATTTCTTTAAATTATTTAAATAAATTAAAATTAAATATTTAAACTATACACCCTTGTAATTCAATCAATGCAGTTTAAGATGGCTAGAAGGTGTAATGACGAATAAAACTCAAGTTTTCATAGGAGACGTTTCGACACTGTTAAGGTCATCCTCAGTCCTTTAATTAAAATTTCATTTGTCATGTCGAATTTTCCGTTAAAAATTTTTTTGTTTTCCGTTTTATCTCCATAAGAGAAAGTCAGATGTCATTTAATTAAATTTAATAATTAATAATTAATTACATACATAAAATACAAAATGCAACAATAAGATACTAATAAAAACATGTTCACTAACAAAATAAATTAAATACTTAAAAATTGACTATCACACTGCTGTGTGTTTATACCTTGAACAAAATAACGGATCCAATCAAGATAATATCCTATTGCAGTATGTACAGTAGGTCTCAGTCCACAGTTTGCACC